>OZ007529.1:7320087-7888737 GCA_963931895.1 Eupithecia pulchellata
AGACCCTTTGCACATGATCAGAGCACACTACGTATCGTGCATGTGAAAAGGGTCTTGGTTTTAGTTAAGAGGTGGGCAAAATACTGACATATACTAGCTGTAAGCCAAGCCCGCTTGTTCTCTAGATTACAATATACAATAATGGCGCACATTATTGCTATCAAGTTAATGTAAAATATTGCAAGAATAACACGTCACGTGCTGCTATGAAGGAATGAATTTCAAATAATTACCGCATTTGATGACAAAGTGACGTAATTTATCTTATCTACCTCTGTTATTGTCTATGGAGATATAATACTGGTCGCCTCAGTCGGTCAGATACATTCAGTCAAATATTTGGCCCACCTATTCACTGTTACTTTTCTATACACCTAGGTTGACGCGGGACTTCGCCGTAGGCGCAGGTGTGTTCAGAGGATGTTTAGGCTTGAGTTCAATACTGCGATATCAGGAGTGATATCGCGAACGAGGTACGCCATAAAATCATGAACGGCGAAAGGAATATAAAAGTTTGTATTTTCACTAGCGACATTTCTCCCAAGATCGCAGTCAACTGTGTGCATTTTAATGAGTTGCGAAGACTACGTAGTGTGCTGTATTTTATTCGGCCCATCGAGTAAGTATCCAGTAGAATTGAAACATCTGATATTTATTACAAAATAATTCTGTCACAAATTACACAGATAAGAAGTCGTGCACCGCTTACAATATTCTGATTGGCCGAAACAATATCATTTGATAAAAAGGGATGGAGTAAAACGGATTCCTGCTATCGATGTTTTAACGAATCTCATATTTACGATTTTTAAATTCAAAAATGCTACTTAGTTTAATTTATTTAATTGTATGAATAATAATTATAAGTACAATAAGCAAAAATAATACATGGTAATATAGTGTGATATCATGCTGGAGCTGAAATATCGATATCTATAGTCTCAACCAGCTTGTTCCTTCTCTACTTATGTAAGTGTCTGTGGCAGAGATGCTCGAATTTAGTATGGCGCCTCTACTGGATACGTACGATGATTCGGCCATATCTGAGAATACCGTATAATATAATTTGATGCCTGAATAGTTATATCTTACACTCTGTCCGTGGCAGCTTTCTACTGTGAAACGTGTACGTGTTTCGTCAAATATTAAGTTTTCATGATTTAATAAGCAATTGTGTATGAAACAGGGTTAACCTTCACTTTATCCTTAACTTTGAAAATGTATCTATTCATAGTTAAAAATGTACTCGCTTCAAAGATTTATAGAAACCCTAGAGTAGTATGTAAGTAAAATGTTGTATAGGTTATCACTATAAAAGGAAGATAGCTAAATTACCAGATAATTGTTTATGCTTATTAAACGCAGTACATGTTATGCTGTATTGTTTTTAGGTCGCCATACTCGCACTTCTTTTGATAACTATTATTTAGTGAACTATTAAAGTAGAAGAATTTAAATTTACTTTGAAACGTGCAGAGATGCACATTTAGGAGTTATTGAAAAGTGCATAAATACAGGCCTTATCAATATCTTACACCCGCGCTCCGCTCACAATAGAAAGCTGGCATAATCCAGAGGCTTTTACGGTACAAATGAAACATGTTAATTGATAGTATTGAACCCCTCTCCGATGAAAGTTAGCGCGACAGATAGGACACTCGCAATCTTCACGCAAGCAAGCGCCAAGTAGAAGTTTAGAAATACCAGAATACAAACACACTCGAGTTAGTTCAGCTTGTTGAAGGGATAACTGCATGGAAAAACTTAAAATCCCAAATTAGTTAAGTTAGAAGAAATAATTCGTTATTAAAGTGGAACACAAGCATTCCACATGAATATAAAGCGTCCAAAAACTTTGCACTAAAAACAATACGGTATTCTAGCACAAAATTAAAACTGTTATAAAGTCTAGAGTTGTATGTATAGTTGGAATTGTAGCGCTTTTTCTGTACGAATACAAAACAAATGCACGCGACATACATAGCCCGTCATAATGGTCTAATTAATTTCGAAAACAAGGAGTTTACAGTATACTTATTAGTGTAAAGTTTCAAGACGCATAATCTGGGAATGGTTTATGGTTGCTTACCGTTAGAGTTAGGTTGAGCAACTGCCGCCGCAATTGCAGGTCCATTGGTCCTTTCAACTGGATTTGCTGCTTAGGGAAAAAAATACGCTATACTTCTAGCTAGAACTATCTACAGTAAACAACTAATATGGATACTACTGAGCTTCAAATTCTAAGGAAAGTTTTTGTAAACAGACCACCCATACTAAACGTAAATTTCACTATGTTGCAGCCTCTTTTTGATATTACTATACAATACCCTTCTAATAACCAAAAAAAAAAATACAATCAAATAACAACCAAAGTGGAATGTTTACAGATAAAACAATCTACAGGTATAGTTCGCGTCACGTAAAAATAACGCTGGCCTTGAACCTGCGCAGAAGTCGATTTATAGGTCTATTTGGTGGTAAGCGGTGGTAAGCGGGGCGGGCGGGTCACGCGCCGCATGCCTGCCGGTGCGCTATTGGTTCGTCAGTTGACATTTGCTTTCAAAGTTGTGTTAACGTCACTTTTCTCGTCAAAATACCGTCGCGCACAAAAGTTTACGAAATGGTTTCATATAGAAAAATTATTTTGGAAGAATATTGTTGTATGAAATGAGAGGCAGATAATAATGCCTTTGATATTTTAATAGGAGCGTTGCGTCGTCATCTAGTTCTCGCGTCACCCAAGACGACCTAATGAATGGATTTGCTACATTATACATTTTTTTGTAATTAGATTAATTTAGATTAAACATTCTAAACTGAATCGAAAACTTCTTTCATTTTATCTAACATTTTCTAATAACCAATACGAAATATCAGTTAAAAATAGGCTTAGCAAATTAGCATACCTAGTACTATCGTGCGCGAGTGTACCCATGCGCGAACACACCCCTTCCACTTTCTTCCAGCGTTCTTTTTACGTGACGCGACCTATAGCTCAACTGATTTACATTACTTTCTCTATTATGTATAAAGCATTTTTGTATTGTATTGGCACTTAAAAATATTTAACTACTAGATGTAGAGGGTGGACTTGTAAAATTTTCGTGCGAGGTAAAATCTGACGGATCGAGATAGTTTTTTTTTCCATATTTTAATAATTATCTTGCTTTTACAAGAAATTTAGCTAGCAGAAATTGTCGGTTTGGGACCATTGCGAGCCATTTGCTACTGAACGAACACATGAACAACTTAGAATAAATTGTCTATTGACATATCAGAGATGATCAACAATTGTAATCAATAAATAATTAATATATCTATAGATTCTTGATTAAGTCATTATATTTTTTTATTTATCCTTTGGTGGCTTTAGTATCGCTGCGGGCATTGATAGGTCTATTGTGATCGCCACTTCGTAGGTTCACAGCCGAAACGGAGGTTGCGGTTGATTAAAAAATATTCTTAATTGAAGAAGAGAAATCCATAATAACTTATTTCTTTATTAACTTTATGAAATTTTACTTGTAAACACTTAGTTTATATTGTAAGCCTAAAGTAATAGTTATTGAATTTGAGTCTGAATCTACCTTGTCCGCTAGACAAGTTCATGGTCCGATTTTCTACTTCTCTGTATTACTTTTAACCATACTTTTTTTATATCATGTATGTTAAAAACCTATAAATAAAAATATATTATATAAATAAACAATGCTAGATAACACAGGCCTACAAAAAAATTTTTTTTTTTTGGTGCCGCTCTGTTTGTTTTTTCGATCGATAAAGTAGGTAATGTACAATATATTGTCATACGTCATTTTAACTCATCAGCTCTAGTTTACTTACTACCCTCATTTAAAGTTTTTTACGTTCTTGTTCGGAAATAGTCATTATTACAATAACATCAATAATGTTTATGTTACTTTTTCATTATGGCTAGTACGTCCAGAAATTGTGTTAACAATCCTGATATATTTTGTTATATTTGTGGTGAATACATACTGAAAGATCAGCGTAAATCGATTACAGACACTGTAAATCGTTCGAATTCTGCTTACTTCAGTATTGAAATTTGACACATAGATAAAGTGTGGGTGCCTCATAGTGTATCTAAACTATGCGTTGAACATTTGCGACAATAGGAGAAAGGGGCACGTATGTCTTTAAAGTAAGACTTGAAGATGGTTAATTTTTTATTAGGTCAACAGAGCGGTTATACTAAATACCCATGTTTTATTTGTCTTTGGGACAGTCGAGCCAAATCACATCATTGGACACAAAAAATTGGCCATTGAGAGATGCTCTTGTTGTTGGAGAAAGAAATGTTATAAATGAAGCCTTAGTTTCAAGAAAAAAAATCATTTTTCCGCCATTGCATATAAAATTAGGGCTGATGTAGCAATTCGTTAAGGCTCTCGACAGATATGGTCAATGTTTTCAGTTTATTTCACAAAAATTTCCTATCCCTTAAGTACTAAAAAACTAAAAGCAGATGCAGAGCATCTTTGATGGACCTCAAATAAGAAAATTAATAAAAGACACTACAATTTTTGAGACTTCTATGAATGATCAGAAAAGGTTTTCGTGGAAATCTTCTGTAGCAGTTGCACAAAATTTTCATGGAAATCATAAGGCTGACAACTATGTAGAACTAGTAGAAGAAATGCTGGTTTGTTTCAAAACTTTAGGCTGTAATATGAGTATAAAATTACACAATCTCGATAGTCATCTAGATCATTTCCAACACGATTTAGGAGATTTACGCGAAGAACATGAGAACTTTTCCACCAAGACATAGAAACGATGGAGAATAGATACCAAGGAAGGTGGAACACTCATAAATATGATGGCCGACTATTGCTGGGGAATAATGCGAGATTATCCACGTCAGTTTCATTCTAAAAAATGACTTAAAAGACAATTTCTTGATGTTTAATACCATAAAATATACATATTTTTTGAAAACTGTATTTTTTTTTATCTCTGAAACTAGAGCTGATAGAAAAAAACCGTTAACATTTTTGATATCACCACGTAAGACATACTTAAAATCAGGTCTTAAATCCCCGGCACCAAAATCGTTGTAGGCCTAGACAGCATTATCTAGCCCCAAGCTAAACAGAGCTTGTATAATGAGTACTAGACGACTGATATAATATGTTTATTACCTAAATAGATTTTTTTCATAATATATAGAAAATAACCAGATAAGCCGGAACAAATATCTGCAGATCTTACAAACATTCGTCCCGAGGCAGGAATTGAAACCTTTACCCCTTGCAACGCAGTCGGACTTTCGCCCACTGCGCCACAGAGGTCGTCAAACGTCATTACTATTATAAATGATTAACCATCTGTTTAACGCACCTGGCCTGGCATCGATCCTCTGAGGTAGCACCAGCGGCATAGCAGCGGGGCGATGCGGCATCCGCCTGCTGTATCCCGTCTGGTTTTTGAACGACAGCACAGAGTTCCGTAGAAACCTGCAATACAATAAGACTTTAGTCACTATAGTGCGTAATTCCAAAACATGGCATTAGGAACGGTTTCAGCGCACACTGGTTTGTAAGAAACTCTAATAATGCGCCGTCACTACGCAATGGCCCTAACTGAAAACCAGCGCAGTATTGGACGATGCCTAGCACTGCAAAATGCTGAGATAGCTATTTTTGAGATACACAAATACTTGGAAATGCCAACAATAAGAGAAGAAGTAACCAATCACAGCAAAAAATATAAAAAGACTGAATGATCACATCAACTCACTAGCAAAATACCTTCTACAGGTAGTAGCAGTAGTCTTTGTCTACATAAAACGCCTTAAAAGATGGCACATACTGGAACTTGACCAAAGGAACTGTTCAAACCTTACGATGGTGCTTTTCATTGGAACAACAGCTTCCATCCAATACCCCATCTAATTACGGCTAAATAGACGATAGTAGATACAAAATGGAAAAAAAACTTCGGAGTAATCTCTATTTTCGACTAATCGTCGATGTGACAGATGTAATATATATTTTAAATAATATTGTGAATACATATATTTTATCAACCAAGTAAATTACCTGTTGGGAATCAAAGTAGTTGGTGCAATCTCCTTCTCGCGGCAATCAGGACATTCATGGTCCTCCGACTCTAGCAAAGCTCCTCTGATACCTGTAAATCATTGATCCACAGGTAAAAAATAAAAACAATTTATAAATGTATTTATTCAGGAACTCAAAACTAGGTATAATAACGAAAATACGAAGCGATGCGATCTTCAAAAGTATAATATTGTGTTAATAATTGCTAGATACTTTTCACCTACCTAAAATGCCAAAAGATATCAACATCATCATCAACATTAACAACACCAGCCTATAATAGTCCACTGCTGGACATACACAACAACAACAACAACAACAACAGCCTATAATAGTCCACTGCTGGACAAAGGCCTCCCCTGATGAGCGCCATAGATGGCATTGTTCATCATTTGGGGGTTTTTGCCCATAATAATCAATCATACATCCATACTTACAAAAAAATTGCTTGATTAAATTTAAAATTTATGTCAAATATAATAGAATGTCAGTATATAGATTACAAGAAAGTTATCTATATACTGACATAAATTCTGAAGAAGCTTCTTCAATTTATATTTTCAGATATTTTCTGATTTTGTCTGCCCATCTGCCAATTGTTTCAATATGAAACAATTGGCAGATGCTTAATGCCAATATGCAATATTGTTTCTGGGCTAAAGAAGTAGCCCAGAAACAATATTGCATACATACACTAGGAGGAGGAGGATCAGTGACTGTATGAATTATTCTGATAAAACGTCACATCACAAGCAAAGTTAGCTGAGATGTGTTCATCCAGTTTGTGGGTATGTCTGACTGATTTGTATTTCAGTTTGTAATTGAATGTTGTGTAATTCAATATAATTTATTCTAATTTACTCATAATTTAATCTTAGTTATTTGTAATTTAATTCTATTTGTTTTAACACTCTGCATTTCTTATTTTAATTTCTATTGACTTATGTATATTATCGAATTTTGTTTAAATAATTTTGTGTTATGTGTGATATGGATTATTTTATCTGAAATAAACTTACATTCATCACAGAATGAGTTCCCGCAGCAAGGTATCATAACAGCATCAGTGAGCAGGTCTCGGCAAAGGCTGCAGATCAGCTCGTCCGGTACTGCGGTGTCCGGCGCCGCTGGGGCGTTGGTGGGCGTATCCCCGCCGCCAGCATTCTCCGATGCTAAATACGCCTCACTACAAAGAAACACAAAGTTTTAATGACATGAAAAAATAATTTATATTGAAGTGGCAGCATTGTTTGCTTAAAAATTTTTCATACTACCAAACAGTGCACTGGTGATGGATAATGGAATATTTGTAATGTTTTTCTTCATGTAATGAGGGGATAATAGTGATAATAAACTTATTGAGCAAAACAATTAACTATCTAACAAGTTTTTACTCCAATCATGTTATTAAATCCTGATAAGAATAAATAAACCAGCAATCCCTGAATGTTGTTACTGGAATTTGATTATTTAATTTAAAATCTGTGTTGGATTGTGATAAGGCAGCAAATATTGTTCTATGTTATGCACAATAAAATCTGTATTAAAACTTAGTTGTAAATTCACATAGATAATAACAGAGTTTCTTTAAAGAACCTTCCCCTATTTTTAAAGTCAGTAAAAAGTGTCACATCAGGCCCACCAGGCAGGATGGACTCGTTATGTGATATATGATGTTGTCGATACCAGATGCTCTGAGTCAGGGTCGAGTTTTGTAATCTCCCGATGATGTCTCTTCTATGAATTTATCATCAAATGTCTTACCGATCTACAACAGGAACAGCGAAAGAACCTGTAGGAGTCATCATTGCACCAGGTGCCTTTGGTCCTTCAACTGGCACCATAAAACTCTGCGGAATACCAGTGCTTCTTCTTATCTCTACTGGCTCACTCTGAAAGATAATGCTTGATATGAAAGACTTGCCACTGAGATGTCAGTGCAGATGTCAGTTCCCCCATATAGAATTAGAATTAGACTAACCAATTAAAAACATGTTTTCCAAAACCTGGCACCAGCCCTAACTCGCTGACGAGTCAGGTGTTACTGTGACTATGTCACACATTATACACATATTTTTTTTTACTATGTTGGTAATTAAAATTATACTTACTGAGTTAGCAAGAGGACAATCTTTGATCCAATGTCCACGTTTCTGGCACTTGTAGCAAGTGTAATTGGCAGGTACAACTCCTCTTTGATTCTGCCCTCTAATCTTTTGATAGCTAAAAATTTGAACATTTTGCATTAAGCTTGAGAGAGATAATTCTTAAATATACTAAACCTTGTAATCATATAATAATGATTTGGTTATGCAACAGGTCACTGTGGAGTTTACGGGACGCAAAAAATTTATGTTTTTTTTTTCAAGGTCAAGGTCATTGACCTTTGACCTAAGGTTCAATGCACCTTAGATAAGTGACCTTGAGTCATTAACCTCAAGGTCACTGAACTTTTTTTGTAAAAACGATGGTTTTTGCTGGAGTCGATACCGGAAAGTTAAATTAATCATTTTCGAGCACATGTGAGTGACCTTTGAGGTCAAGGTCGCTGACCTTTTTTGTAAAATCGTTGGTTTTTGCTGGAGTCGATGCCGGAAAGTTAAATTAATAATTTTCGAACACAAAGTCAGTGACCTTTGAGGTCAAGGTCACTGACCTTTTTTGTAAAAACGTTGGTTTTTGCTGGAGTCGATGCCGGAAAGTTTCAGGATCGCGATAGCTCCGGCGCTGCGGGAAGTGCAGCCTCTCCGCCATTGCGTAACAAGGGACAGGCACCACTGCTCACCTCCGCAGCTTCGGCTTTTTGGTCGCCTTCGGCGACCAGCCTCAGCCGCTGTGGCTCGCGCGGTGCCTGTCTCTTGTTACGGCTGGCGGAGGCTGCACTCCCTTCGCGCCTCCGGCTTATTATATACACTCTAGGGGCGCCACGCACAAGACCACGTGGAGTCGGGGTACTCTGTATCGGATCCGCCACTCAAATTGAACCTAATCAACTCTTATCGGAATGCTCTGTATCGGTATCTGTATCGGACACAGTTTGACCTCTAGCGCCGAGGTCATTGAACTTTGGGGTAGATCACCTGAACTAAAGTTGCACCCCTAGTGACCCTCTTTACGATGGCATAAGAAAAAACATGTGTTATATATACGTCAAAAAAAATATCTTTCGAAATTTTTCTAAGTCTTTTTCGCCTTTAAACTGAACGACATACTTTGACCTCTAGCGCCGAGGTCATTGAACTTTGGGGTAGATCACCTGAACTAAAGTTGCACCCCTAGTGACCCTCTTTACGTAGCCATAAAAAAAAATACATGTTATATATACATAAAAAAATTCGTCGAAAATTTTCTAAGTCCTGCGTCCCGTAAACTCCACTCCAACCAAAAGAAGTGTCATAATCAAAGATCAATAAGATCTTTTATCAGAACCTTATCTTTATTCATCAATAAAGTAAAATTGAAAAACATCACATTAGCATGTACAAATTGATAAAACTATGTTTAAAGTATTTTTAATGGAGACCAAGACTATCTAGACTAGACTAGACTATCTACTTTGTGATGTTATACTGCATATATTATAATTAGTATTATCAACTTTTCTGCAACTCTGAAGCAATCTAAAAACTTTTAGACAGCACAATTACTTTTGTTAGTTTTTTTAAAAGACAGCTTTGTTTTTGTAAGAACTCCAATTGAAATGATTTACTATGGAAAATGTTTTTTAGAATTATTAACATTAGCTGCCTTACTTGCTAGGGTCGTAGTCAAAGGTAGACTGTGATATCATAGCATTTATTTTATCCTGTTCGCTACCTTCCATGCGAGACAGATCAGCCAATCCCTTATTTGGAGCAACATCTTTGAGTGGGGCGGAAGAAGAATTGTTGGAGCCGTCCCAATGTTTTTTAGGTTGTTGTGAAAGGGGAACTCTAGCTACCAGTAGCGAAGTGTTCTTGGGAATCAATGTATGGTCATCAACATAAACTGAAACAAAAAAATGAGGTCAAAACTCTCCTACTTCCTGCTCTTGGTAAGATAAGTTCTAAGAGGTAACCTTAAAATTGAATACCTTAGAATACAAGGCTCACCTTCTTTTGTTTGCGCGTTTGTTATCTCAAGATCAAAATCAGATGTCTTTCCTATTCGTTTCTGTTGAGATATTGCAGCTTTTAAGTCCCCAACTGATATGTGGAGACCGTCAAATGTTACAGTGTCATAATCCAATGCACTTTTGAATTTATAATGCACAGACATTTCTGTGTACACATGTAAATCATTTACATGTTATTCAGAACAGTTCAACGTACAGTTTAAAAATTTTAAGAAAACTTAAAGTATCAAACAAGTTTTATGTCTTCTTTTCTTCAATCTCTTCTCTGATGCTTCGTTCCTTTGTTTTTCGACAGTTTTCTTAGTCTTACGTTACTGTCTACGGTATGATCTGATCACCCTATTATTACTAAACAAATATACACGATAATGTGTTGAGAAATACACTAACGAAAACGTTTAAAATTAACTAGTGTCTAGTTCTACAAGACTCGCCGCTACTCGCTATGCTTGCTTGTTGACCGCCATATTTTTATTTTACAGACCGACCGACAAATCGACAGTCAGTTGTCAGTCAACACGATCAAACCTTATAGTATCTACAGACGCTCCGATTCGGTTGGTGCCAGCCATATTGGAACCGACATAACAACCATTCCAACATTGCTACAGATTGTCCGACGGTTGGCCTTCCAACCATCAGTTGATTGACTTTGCTATGAAGTAGTGAACGGACGTCTTGCCACGATGCCGTCGATCGCCGATGCATAAACATCATTCTAATATAATAATATTTTTAAATTGGGAAAGCCTTTATAAACAAATCAATTACAATGATCTAACTAAAAAAAAAAAAACACTAGTATTTACAATTGAAACAATTGAGCTAACTGCAGACTGTTGCGAACAAACTACAGGTAGCTCAACTGATCCATATCAATACCAGTTGGAAGTGTACCCAAGATGCTGGCTGCATTGCCACGTTGTATGGCAATGCTGATGCGCTGCGCCAGATATTGACCAGCTCTCGGGTCACACGTCGCTTCGAATATAATAATAACAACGTTTTTAAAAAAGCCGCACTGTCATTTTTTTTTAAAGTCCAGCATAATCAAATACGTCATACGCTTGATTTCTGGCATCTCTATTGGCGTAATCTTTGTGACTTAAGTCCCACAAACAGGGAAAGTCTTTATTAAGTTCAAGTAACTTTATTATTATGTCACGTTCGGTGACCGTAACTCCCTCGGCGTTCATGTCGACGTCCTACATCGGCGGCGTTGCGAATGCGACTGAGCCGATTTGGTCGGAACAAAGCTTCCAAACGTTCCGATTTGGTTGGACTGGATAGGAATTTGGTTTGGTCGGATTGCCGGCGCATCCGACCACGTCCAACCAAAATTAATAATAATTATGTCGGACCGACCGCTCTCCTCACTTTCCGATTTGGCCGTGGTCGGATGGTTGGCACCAACCGAATCGGAGTGTCTGTAGATACTATTAGTCATACCGAAATCAAGCTAAGACGAACGTCCGTCGTCCAGTCCCTTAGTCCCTTTTAATCTCACTTTTAATAGTATCTACAGACGCTCCGATTCGGTTGGTGCCAGCCATATTGGAACCGACATAGCAACCATTCCAACATTGCTACAGATTGTCCGACGGTTGGCCTTCCAACCGTCGAACAATCTGTAGCATCAGTTGACTTTGAAGTAGTGAACGGACGTCTTGCCACCTGATGCCGTCGATCGCCGATGCATAAACATCATTCTAATATAATAATATTTATAAATTGGGAAAGCCTTTATTAACAAATAAATTACAATGATTAACTAAATAAAAAAAAAAGACTAGTATTTACAATTGAAGCGATTGAGCTAACTGCAGACTGTTGCGAACAAACTACAGGTAGCTCAACTGATCCATATCAATACAAATACAAATACAAATCACGTCGCTTCGAATATAATAATAATATTATATACCTAATAATATAATAATGCAACAACGTTTTTAAAGTAGCTGCACTGTCATTTTTTTTTTAAAGTCCAGTATAATCAAATACGCTTGATTTCTGGCATCTCTATTGGCGTAATCTTTGTGACTTAAGTCCCACAAACAGGGAAAGTCTTTATTAAGTTCAAGTAACTTTATTATTATGTCACGTTCGGTGACCGTAACTCCCTCGGCGTTAATGTTGACGTCCTACATCGGCGGCGTTGCGAATGCGACTGAGCCGATTTGGTCGGAACCAAGCCTCCAAACGTTCCGATTTGGTTGGACTGGATAGGAATTTGGTTTGGTCGGATGGCCGGCGCATCCGACCACGTCCAACCAATATTAATAATAATTATGTCGGACCGACCGCTCTCCTCACTTTCCGATTTGGCCGTGGTCGGATGGTTGGCACCAACCGAATCGGAGTGTCTGTAGATACTATAGTCCCATAGCTTAGTCCAGTCCATAACAAGATGAATACAACACGGTTCTCGTCCGTCCAAACAAAAGAAGGAATGTGAGTGTTGACTTCAACACGTTGACAAATAGCTTCATTTATGCAAAGGTGGTCTTCCATGACATTTTCCATAAAATTAAAAAAACACCCTAAAAAATTGATCGCTGTAGTGGACTGATTTCATAATATAGGTACGAAAGACAACCAGTAGATTGGTAGACAGATTTATTCTAATTCGATCAAAATCAGATGTCAGAGTCACACGACACGCACGACACGGATCCACGACATTATGATAGGCAGGCAAGGAAAATTGATATCTTTATCGTTGAAACAAAATGGTTGACGTGAAAATTATTATTTTTTTTTTCTTATACCTACTCAATTTTTTGTTGTGACATTGGTTTGCTACGATGCCCGACGTTTTAACAGATTTACACACTGTCGTGGTCACGGGATGACTGAAAAAAATTGTTAAATAAACGCGACAAATAGGTACCCGTTAAAATAGTACTAATAATGAGTCCCCGTACCAAAACGGAAAATGCATGTATTATGTATATGATGGTGTTCCTTTTACTCGTTTAGGTACGATAATTTTTAAATCATTGAAATTGGTCCATTGGTTGCGAAGATATTAAACATTTTGTAAAAGCCAACCGCGGGGCGGCATCCGTATAGACCGTGGTGACGTCACGAGCCCCGTTCCGCCCGCGCGCGCGTTCTCCGCCATTCATTTATTAAAGTTCACTCGATCTGGGCGGGTCGTGTAGTGCTTTTGTGGTTTTTACGTGAAAATATGCAGAATTATAAGTACTATGTAGTACCTACCGAAATGTACTAATACTTCAATCAGTACTCCTGAAAAATTGTTTCCAATGTGCCAAAGGACCCGAAAAGTCGCAAAAAATGTAGGTACTGTCATGAAGAAACAATTAAGTTTGTACATACCTACTTATCTTCATAACAATGTTGAAAATAACGGCGTAGGTAGTTACAACAACAAACACAACTGCCCTGGCTGACTAACCTAAAACTTTTAAGTATTTAATATATGCTAGTTCAGGTAGGTAGGTACTACATACATACCTGGACTAGCCTACTTATTATCCTGCTGTTCTGAGTAGGTTGATAATGAGATTTTTTTACCTCTGAACTTTCCAACCACGTTTTAAGTTTAGGGTCTTTAGTCTATATTTTACCTATTGTGGGTTGGATATGGAATAAAAGATGTTTTCACTTTAACTGAATCTATTCAATATGAGACACGAGTACATAAATTGCAATTACGATATTCTATAATCCCAATTAAGGATATGTGTGTTCGCGGCGAAGGGTTGATGAGTGACTGACTGGACTCTGCTTAAAGAATGAATTAGCTTAATTGCAAAACGCAAAAGTCACGACTACTTTTCTATAAACTGTGTCACCACATCAATCCTCCCCTTTTTTCAAAATTTTTTACAATATAAATTTTTACCATACAAACTTGTTATTATTCTACATTAAAACTTTATAATTCAAAGTGTCTTAAAAGTTACATTAGTTCATGCCTACATACACAAAAATGCTGACAACAATAATGCGATCATGTTGCGAAGTCGCATTCCAAAGTAGGTTGCTACAATACAATCAAAGTTTATTCGAATTAATAAAAAGTACAGTCAGCCTACGAAATAATATACTGTCTTCAAAATACATTTCTTTAAAATAAATTTTAACATTATCCTTTAAAAAAATTGTATATATGAGTAAACAATGAAAAAAATAAACTGTAACAATGTAAACAATAAAGTAATTTTTATAAAAACCAAAATTATCCATATAAAAATAAATTTCAATAAATGTTAATCCATACATTATCTTTAACAAAATATAAGTACTGTCGGCATAAACAATATTATTTCATCTTATATAAAATAATAAAATCTTTAATTACACAATGTTTTACAAACACATTTAAATATAAACTTTAAGGTCTGGATTCCCTAACAAAATAAGGTAGTTATCCTTTCCTGTATAATAAAATGAAACAAACAATAAATTAGAATATTCAAGCTGCATAAGTAGAGTACAAAATCTCAAACCATACACGATTGCAAATTCGCTTACGCTGCAAATAGCTCGTTACATTACAATGTGTGAGTGAGGCTCTCAAGTTACCATGTATCGTTACTGTCTATAAATTCTACGAATTATCACTGACTCTAAAAATAATTTATCACTGACTCTAAAAATAATTTTTACTGACTTTAATATTGAAAAAAAATTTTGATGCACTCTGGTGATACGCCTTGTCCAGTCCTACACAACAGCACCTTCTCACAATAGCAGTCATTTTCTCTATTGGTCTCCATGTAGCGCAGGAACATCGCCAATCACTCGTAGCAGTGGGAATGAGCCATTTCTCCAATTCCAACACTGATCCTCCGGTGAGCGCAGACCTACTCCAACCGGGCAATATTCTTGAGTGAATCTGCAGGTTTAAACACCATTTTCTATAAGGTTGAGTAAACCTCAGATATTGCTGGCTCCATAGATCTTCTACTGCCGCTAAACCAAAATGCGTAAATATTGGCTGGACCGCGGGTTAACCACTCCCCGGCCATGCGCTGCCAATATCTTTCTTCACACGCTGATGACTGGCTCCTCAAAAGGGCTTCTGTAGATGGTAGGAAAGAGCTGACGTCACCTACTGCGCATTCCATACCGCGTGGCGTCGCTGCATCTCTATTGCGTCATCCTGTTTGTTGGCTGCCTATCCTTTTCTTTAACCTCCCGAGGCGCGAACTTCATCGGGAGGGAGTCACTCTCCTTGCCTGCACTGCCATAAAGTTCACAACCCACAATAAGAATAAAATCACATCGGAAGAGAATCATCACGTCGGGAGACAATCACGTCGGGGTCACCAATTTTAAGTTTAGGGTCTTTAGTCTATATTTTACCTATTGTGGGTTGGATATGGAATAAAAGATGTTTTCACTTTAACTGAATCTATTCAATATGAGACACGAGTACATAAATTGCAATTACGATATTCTATAATCCCAATTAAGGATATGTGTGTTCGCGGCGAAGGGTTGATGAGTGACTGACTGGACTCTGCTTAAAGAATGAATTAGCTTAATTGCAAAACGCAAAAGTCACGACTACTTTTCTATAAACTGTGTCAGCACACAAATTTTAGTTTAAATAAATAAATATAAATACAGAATGCTGGACAATCCACACAGCATCATCTAGCCCCAAGCTAAGCAGAACTTGTGTTTTGGGTTACTGATATACATACATAATACAATATTATTAACAATATTATTTTTATTATACATAGAAAACAACCAGAACCCCAGAACAAATATTTGTACGATCTGCAGATCGTAGAAATATTTGTCCCGAGGCGGGAACATGGGCGTAGGGAGGTACGGGCAGGGGGGGCCGCTGCCCCCCCCTAGAGGATGCAGTCTTAATTTTAAATACGTAGATAGCCAAACCTATTAATAAACTAAACTTCATTGACAGGTAAATTTTATACAATCGTACTATGTTTGCATCTAAATTCAAACAACTGTAAAATTTTCTCGGATATGTACGTGTCACGCAGCACCTAAAATGGTTGGTTAAAAACTCAAGGCTCTTTTAAAAACTCTTTTAATTTTTTTTTCATAAAATTCTCTACTGCAACAGCGCGCTGCGCGATGTTGGTTGCGGGCTAGAGCGCGCTCGCGCTCCGTGCCATTCGATTCTTATTGTGCATCTACATTATCCTGTAGGCACATTTATTGGATAGATACCTATTTCCATGTTTTTCCGTAATTGAATATCTCCCTCCGTTTGCTGTTATTTCTTTAGTTATAGAATACTTTCAAAACTGTTCGCTAAAGACCGAAAAAGTCAGAAAAAATTTCGCGGCTTGCTCCGCTCGCCGTTAACAATTTTCAGAGGCCGCAAACACAAAAAAATATCCGCGCTCATTCCACTCACTGTTATAATTTTTTTACGCTGCTACGGGACCATCCAATTTGTGTTTTGTACTTATATCTAAATATCTAATTTTTTTTGTCGTTTTACCAAGCTTTCTTCGCCAAATTTTAAAATTACCACCGCAAACGTTCTCCACTTTGCAACAGCGCGCTGCGCGTCATCGGTGGCGGGGTAGGGCGCGCTCGCGCTCCATGCCGTTTCATTCCTATTGTTTACCTACATTGTAGGTTAGTGAGCTAGGTGCACGCATCGCATTCATTTACGCCCGACTCCAGTGGGAGTCGGGCAGGAAGGCAGATCACGACATAACTTTTAATTTCGTGAATCTATAGATGGATAGATAACTATTTTAAAGTTTTCCGTAATTGAATATCTCCCTCTGTTTGCTGTTATGTCTTAAGTTATAGCATAATTTTCAAATATGTTTGCTAACGACCGAAAATGTAACAAAAAATTTCGCGGCTCGCTTCGCTCGCCGTTTGTTCTCTTCTTTTCTAGGCTTTTTAACAGCCTTCCGAAAATTTCACAATTTCTCAACCATTTTCAGAGGCCGCAAACACAACAAAATATGAGCGCTCATTCCGCTCACTGTTATATATTTTTATGCTACCACGTGACCATCCAAACAGTCTCTGAGTCTTGATTATTTTTTACAGATCATCCAAAATGTCTAAAAAAAAATTGCGGCTCGCTCCGCTCGCCGTTAATTCTATAGCCTTTTTGTCATGTTTACCAGCCTCTCCAAAATATGACAAAAATTTGGAGGCTCGCTTCGCTCGCCATTCATTCCGTAGTAAGAGTTTTTTTATCTTCTAAAACCAAATGGTTCTTAGCTTTCTTTTCTTGGCTATGATTTTTTTAAATATTCGGGGCTAGCTGTCATATCTAGTGTCACACTATTGCGTACCTACTTATTTAAAAAACATCGAAAAATCTCAAAAAATTCGCGGAAAGTGCTTAGAAGTAAACATGGCTGAGGAAATGATGATTGAAAAATCCTTTAAACGGCTTAGGTATGCTCAGCGTACACCAAAGCATGGTACTTACAAATAAATAAGAACAAAATTGAATCAGAGCTGCTAAAATGGTTTTGTGGAGTACCTCGAAGACTACTATTTTGTAAAATAACGTGACGTATAGTTAAACTATTGTTGTTTTTTTTATTCTAAACGTAGCCTACCTATCCCATTTCTCGTGCAGCATGTACTTAGTAGGTATTCTTGGTTTTTTTTCGGCTGCCCCCCCCCCCCCCCCTAAACAGAATCCTGGCTACGCCCTTGGGCGGGAATCGAACCCGCAACCTCCTGCGTCGCAGGCGGACCTTCGCCCATCGCGCCACATGGTCGTCAGTGATGAAATTATTACTAAGATAATCAAATACCATGAAGGTAACTAGAAGGTATCAACCTAAGGTAGATCGAAAAACAATACCAAAGTAGTATTTCTACCACTCATTTGTTATATTATAATAATAACCTTCTACTATTAAACAAATCAAATCACTTATTAATTGATTTGGTATAAACTGGTGAAGTTACGCTCCTAGTTGGAGGAGTATCGCGAACAAAATAAGACTGCGCAGTGGTTCGGCGGCAAGCGCTTGGGCTTTGTGACGTCATAGCTTGCGTTCGCGCGGTCAGTGAGCCTCGCTAGGTATTTTGCCCATAACTTTGTCAGTTTTGGTCGTAGAACAAAAATTTTTACACTTTATGTCTTAGTTTTTCAAGGTCTATAAAACTGCATTCATAACAAAAAACTGTACGGGTCCTCATTAGGTGATCGACTGCACTCGGCGAAGCAAGCTAAGTGATATCCGCTGGCGCTGGGCAAGAGACGCAAGCGAAGTCATAGTCCGCTTTTTAAAGAAATGTTATAGCTCGTGTTTTTTTTCTCTTTAGTAGGAATGTTCACCTATAACGTGTAAACCTGTAACAATACTTTATATTTTTTTTCTAACATTGACTTGACAGTGAATAGTTAGCTTCCGGAAAGATCTTGTCTATTCTATGCTCTATGTTCTCTGGTTTTATTATGATTATTTCAACCGGATGTTACAAGTCAATATACTAGTTACTTATAAATAATGAAACATTTTCCGAAAGATATTATAAAAGATATTTAGCAGTTTATTAGAGTTTTATATTTGTAAAATTTTTAACACACTCGATAAATAATTACTGAGAGTTTTTATATAAAAGTCATAAAAGTTGGTTCATCTACTTATTTGGCAAATTGCCATGACAGCGTTGCCAGATGTACGATTTAAATCGTATTCATACGATTTTTTCGCCGCTTTACTAATGTACGATCGAATCATCGAAATCGTACACGATTTGTACGATTTTTTAAAGATTTTGAATAACCGAATTTTTCAACAATGTATGGTTGGAAGAAAAATTGATATCCACAGAAATTATATTTCAAAACTTGCACGATAATTTTATCAAGCTGTACTTCAAGTTTTGGCCTTAATGAAAGAGGTGTCTCGGATAGTTGATGAAAATTTGATGTAAAAAGTGGACGACGAATAGACGTTTGCTTAGTCTCATGTCATGAAAGAAAATCTTGATATGACCTTACCACCCCAGAAGTGTTTTGGGGACAGATGGCCAATTTTAATGATTTTAAAAATATTGCACTGTTGGCTCAGTCAATTGAATGAAAACAAAGAGCCGGAACAAACTCAATAGCGAAACTTTAAATGGTCTATTACTATCAAAAACAGCATGTTAAGCGTTTCGGGTGCTGTGCAATTATGAACCAGCACCTGACACGCTCAATTTGATGACCAGTAAAAAATTGTATTGCTAATTTCATTAATAAACTTAGTTACCTAAACTATGTACGATTTTTTTATTCACCTCTCCCTAAGAAATACGACTTTTTTCCATACCATCGTACGATCGCTCGTCAAAAACATCTGGCAACACTGTGCCATGAGCTTCCGGTGTGGAACAGACACACGCGGAGCTATTGAGAAAGAACGCGAATGAATATTACAAATTATTTTGAGAAGAGGAAGATTATTATTTTATAATTATACTGTCTGTTTGTAAAATGTCCAATAACGGTGCTCCAGACTCCTGGGAGAGTCAAGCCGAGGTCAAAGGTGCAAAAGATTCCAATGATATGTCTTCAAAATTTTCCACGTTGAATGTAGATGCCATGGAGTTTGTGCCTTCTTTTTCTAAGTCTTCTCCGACTGATGACAGTTCGGAATCCCCTACCACAACAACACCACAAAAATCTGAAAGTGGATCCACAAATTCAGCTGAAAGCCCCGTCTTGAATGGTAAGTCAAGTGCCTGTCATTTTATCGGTAACAAGTTTAAAGTTTGCCTCAATCTAACCTGATCGGCCTCTAAATTCCTAATTCTTTCAAAATTTTAATCTACAATTAGTAAAAAGTGGTGCCAATACACACGTCAACTTATAAGTGCTTTGGTTTTTTTTTCTGAATCCAGTTCAAACGGGTTATGTCTCGACACGACACGCGGCGTGCGACTATGCCTACTTGAAAAGCTGTGTACTTATTGTAACTTTCTCCAGTGAATTCTTGCCAAAAATACATTATTAGTGTTTGTTTACCTCCAAAAATGGCAAAAGGTTTGTATTTTCATGTTAATAATATTGCCTGTACCAATGGTCACTCACAAGTCTTAGCATTCTTGCAGTTGAGATTAGCTCACTTTCTCTAGACAATCTAATTATTTTTAGATCTTTTAGATCTATTACAGGCTGTTCATACTCTTTTTTTCATAGTATAAAACTTAACCAAAGAAATACATTGCAAGATGACTTCATAAAATGCTGTTAGTTATTAGTCATACTTTGTATGGAATAGTCAGGTTATACACCTGTGTACAAAGGAATGATGAATAATAAGTTTGGGCTAAATCGATATGGTAGCACAATATCACAGGATTATGGGTCCTTCCTTCAATCCCAGACAACAAAGAAGTGTCAAGATCCTACCAAAATAGTAGAGTCATCATTAATATTTACAAAATTTCAGAGCATGTGCTGAAATTCATGAAACAAATTGGTGTTTGATTTTCAGTGTGACTATTTTAATGTCTTGTGCCATTAATATTTGTATATTAGTTGATTTGCATGTCATCTGATTCCCGATAGGTACTTTGGGAATGAAATGTTTGTGTTAGTCTAACAATATTTCACTTCTTAGACTTGCATGACCCCTGGTATATATTGTAAGTAGGTACACTAATAAGTCAACTGTGTATTGGTCTAGCAATTCAGTAAATTTATTAGTACTATAGATAAGTGACAGGCATGTGGCCTGCATTCATTTTTTAGAACATATTCACCAAACTTTTCATCTTCATGAATCTTTGACATAATGTAAAAACTCAACTTGGTCCCTACCAATTTGAGTTTACCATTCCCCTGATTCATAGCCTCTAATTTCTTCAATATTACATGGTAACATCCCTGATCTTCCTTTTACAGATTTTTGTGAAATACACATGCATGAGTTGACTTGTACCATTGCCTGAAACATAAAGGAGTTGCTAACACTAGTAATCCCTATAGAAATAAAAATACATTCTTATCATTAAAATTATAACTTTCACTGATGCTCGAGTTTCACACAGTGGCAAGATGCTTGGTGCAGGGAGAGGGTTTTACACAGCTTTGTCTCCAAGCCAAACCGTATACCTCCATACTGATAACCTCACTACCATCCTATATTCAAAGCAAGTCATTCATGCTTTACTCCCATCCTACTCCTCACACATAAATTAGATTGCCTGGTCATCTGTGAGTTTGTGGTTTCAAGAGTTTATTGTTACTATATTGCATTAACTGGATAGTAATGTTTTGGATAACTTCTTTGCAGGCTGCGGAGACGGTGGCGGAGAGAGCAGCGATGGCAGGGCCGCCTCGGCGTCGCCCCGGGTGGAGGAGCCGCCTCCTATCCCGCCGGCCGCGGCCCCCGTTCCGACCTCCCTCCCAGTGTCCAACGACGTCTCGCCCACTGCCGACAGCTGGGATGGCGAAGCTGACGATGCGCTACTCACACCGGAAGACAATACTGAACTGGAAGATGAAGAAAGCTTAGACACTGTGGTAAGATGAACTGACTCCAATAGATAATGTGGATGTCAGATTGTGTATAAGACCTTCTCTAGCCTGGCTCTCTACATCATCATCACATATTGTCTGTCTTCCTTTGACACGCACTATAAACAATAATCTGCCTCATCATCAGCCCCTATGGACTAAGCACTGCTGGACATAATACTCCCCTAATGAGCGCCATAGTGACCTGCCCAGCTGTCTTAGTTTGACACACAATATAAACAATAATCTTCCTCACCTATCATGTATCTTTTTTTCTAAATAGAGATGCTTTATAGTAGTAGCAATATTATTCAAGTGGTTATAATCTGGCATGCTTATAATTATAGCTAGTACATTTTCTTTTGAATACATTAATTACCATGTTATTATGAACAAAATGAAAATTTGATATGGATAAGCCAATTTATAGTTTCTACCAACATTTTCCATTTTTTGCTCTGTCAGTAGGCAGGTATGATATCATCATTATCTATCATGTAAGTTAAACAAAGCACAGTTCGCTGCCGAAAATTCATTCTTTGACTTGGTGAATAGTTGCTTGAATTGATTAAAAGTCTTGTGAATATAAATAGTGTAATAGTGAATATTGAAGTAAAAGAGATTGTATTGGAAAGATAAAAGTTGAAGAAATTGCATCATTTCCACAAGAGCTTAGGGTCTTATAATAATGAGAATAAAAGTGAGTCTGGAAACTAAAGTTAAACAGTTATTGGAATTCTTTAATAAGTGATATAATAAATCCTGATTTGTAAATACGTGTATTAATTTGTTTCTTTCTGAAGCATACTAAATTTTTTACGATTTTTCCACTTCAGGAGGATGGTGAAATTACTAAGAAAATCCCCAAAAAGAAGCCGCCCCGAGTTGAGGACACGCGAAGCAAAAAGGAACATGTTAATGTTGTATTCATTGGACACGTTGGTATGTGAATAAGTGCTTATCATATTCTACAAAAACTCAAAATATAAAAGAAATTTTTTAAAGATAATTTCACCCACAGGTTCTTATAAATTAACCTTTCTTTGTGATTTAGATGCAGGCAAATCCACCATTGGTGGACAAATTATGTCCTTGACTGGAATGGTTGACAAGAGAACCTTGGAAAAATATGAAAGAGAAGCGAGAGAAAAATCGAGAGAGTCTTGGTATCTGTCATGGGCCCTTGACACCAACCAAGAAGGTAAAATTTCATGATATTAAGATTTCTATAATCCTTGGTATTTATGTATCCCAAAAATTTACGACTCAGGCGGGACTCTAACTAGCCTTCTGCTCAAAGTTAAGAGTTCAGGTCCACCTGACTCGTAACGCAGTTCAGGACGTGTGTGTGCCTTGACGCTATAGCTAGCAAGATAAGTAACGTCAAAAAAATAATACAGCTTAAGACATTTCTATCAGCGTAAAAGTTTTCGCAATTGTTATACCTACTGTAATTTCCGTTTCAGAACGAGACAAAGGCAAAACCGTAGAAGTAGGGAGAGCATATTTTGAGACTGAGAAGAAGCATTTCACAATCCTCGATGCCCCAGGGCACAAGAGTTTTGTCCCCAACATGATCGGTGGTGCAGCACAGGCCGATCTTGCTGTTCTTGTAAGTAAACATTCTTATCAACAAACTTATTAGAACACCTCTTCATGTGGATTCCCGTACAGAAAAACTTCCTATGATGTTTATTCGTTAAGAAATATGAGAATGTTTATTTTGAAAAACAAGAATTTAAAAGCGCAAGACTTCGTGAGCGTTTTGAAAACAAATTAGCCACTCCTATGTATAGGTTACCATCAAGTCGCAAAAGCATTTACTATATGTCGGTCAAAATTTATAATAATGTGCCAAATGACATAACTTCCTTGCCACTCCAGAAGTTAAAAACAAAACTATTTACTTGGCTCTTAGAAAATTGTTATTATGACCTAAAAGAATTCTTTGACATTAATTAAATTGTATGTAGGTATATTGAATTATTATGATTATTGGGTATTTATTATTATTTTCATTACTGTGACATCTAATTATTATGACTCTAATACAAAATGTTTTGTTAAATTTAATTATTAAATGATGAATTGAATGGAATTATGAACATGGCATGAAATTTTTATATATCTTGTAAACAAATACCTAATAATTTATGACTGCATGTAATTTTATTTTAAATCTAATTATATAAAAAATCTTTGTACGCTCGAAAGAGTAAATTGTGTAGAGCAAACAATTATTATTTAAGATCTTATGTATAACGACCACAATCACAAAGAATAAATGGTTTCAATGGTTTCAATGGTTTATGTTAGTGGTATGTCAAAGTATATTGACCATGAATATAAGAATCTGGACTATGTCCATATTTATATAGAAATTGTTCTCACCGAGCTAACAAATCCAATAGTGGATTTGTGTAGATTTTTGTGACGTTTATTATTTCGGATTAACATGATGTCCTCCAAGTTTGTCGTGTGAAAATCACTATCAATGCGTCTTTCAAAGAAATATACAGACATGAATAACTAAAATAAACATGAATAATATGTAAAACAGTGCTGTTTCCATACTGTATTTTACTATATTTTACAGGTTATATCCGCGCGTAAAGGTGAATTCGAAACTGGTTTTGATAGAGGGGGACAGACAAGAGAGCACGCTATGTTGGCAAAAACCGCTGGAGTCAAGCATTTGGTGGCATTAGTTAATAAAATGGACGACCCTACTGTGAACTGGGATGAGAAGAGGTAATCACTTAAAATTACAATTGCTACAGTCATTAAACACAAATGATACAAAACCATGGAAAAATTACCTGAATGACATCACTCACACAATATGATCAATCAAAAATTCAATGCCATGACATAGAGTGTTCACTGTTTACCAATCATTAAAACATGTTATTACCAGCCCTACATGAAGTTCATTGATTAGACAGAATATACTGATTTGATTCTAGCTTCTATTATTTATTATATTATTTTAAATTACAGATATAACGAATGCCGCGATAAAATCCTGCCTTATCTTAAGAAACTCGGCTTTAATACAGCAAAGGACTTATCTTTCTTACCTGTTTCTGGTCAAACAGGTCAGGGTCTTTTGGAAAAAGTAAGTTATTGTTCATAAACATTATAAATAACTAAGAAAATATAAAGATGGATGTCTTTATTTGCTTGCAAATTGTAATATAACTTGATTCCCCAAATCTTAAATCACATTTGAGAAATCATGTTTAATTTTTAAAAACATGTGACAACAGCCCGCAGAATCACAAAAATACCCCTACCAATATTTAGCACTACTAGTAGATAAACATGTCTTTTTATTTGATGACAAAACAACACACTGGATTCGCAATATTTTAACATAATACTTTCATTTTCTACAGGTATCTGAAGAAATATGCTCATGGTACAGAGGGCCTTCATTTATCCAGCTTATCGACGAGTTACCGTCACTTAACAGAAAGATGGACGGTCCGTTCATAATGCCGGTGGTTGACAAATACAAGGACATGGGAACAGTTGTTATGGGCAAAGTCGAGGCGGGCACTACCCGCAAAACTAGTACTCTTCTACTCATGCCTAATAGGGTAAGGAGGTTTTATAACGCTAGCGTAGCATTAATTACTGCGGTCGTAATGATCAGTGTGTGGTGCCGCATTGGTGTTTGTAGCGCGTTGCGTGGCAACCAACGGCGCGTGTAGCTACTCCAATAGTGAACTTGAATGAAGAAGAATATTTTTGTATGAAGTCGAAACGGCTTCAAACTAGGGGCGTTCTTTATTATTTTTTACGATCGATGTATATAAATTGGAGCTGGGTGGAAATGTCTTCTTTTCACCTCAATTTTTGTAACTTTTTAGATGAAACTTATAACTTATAAGAAGAGATTCAGAATTTATAGGATTTGCTATGCTAACGCCTTATTAGAAAATATGTTTAGATTTACGGGGTATTCGATACCCAGAATGGTAGCGATAAATTTCGCTTAGATTCGCTCGCGCCTATATAGGCGCGAGCGAATCTAAGCGAAATTTTCGTCTTATTTCGTTTAAGTCGACGACGCAGTAGGATTACCGAACACTAAACAAAAATAAGTTTATTTTGTCTGTACTAAATTTTTATTTATTAGAAATGAAAAGTAATACGAGTTCTGAATAAAAATATTCTATTTTATACCTTGATTTTGTTACCGCTCTGGGTAGTCAAAGCGTGCAGGACAAACAAATCCTTAAACAATCATATTGATTTTGGTCAACTGCAAATAGATATACAACGGGGCTGCTCATTCGCGAATTTCAAGGTATCTTCCACCAAATGACAAAACCACACACTAGATTACTATTTTTACATAATCTGCGAGTAGAAGTCGAGGTAGAGAGGAAAAACTCGGGAGTACGTAAACGCTTCAGAAGCAAAAATACGGTCTGTAAAAAAAAAACCCAAGTCCTAATAAGAAACCGGTTTTTTTAAATATATACATACAAATCACTGTGTGATACCGGATGCATCAGCCATAGGCTGCTCGTCTATTTACAAATAAATAACATCCAAATACTAAGTTGTGCATTCTGTGATGCTGATGATCATACTCAGATTACCCATACAGCTGTATGGGACATTATTAATCAAGAACATATTGAATTCCCAGGTAACCGTTACCGTAGACCAGCTATGGTCTGACGACATCGAAGTCACGTCCATCGGACCAGGTGAAAACGTGAAAGTCAAAGTGAAAGGAATTGAAGAGGAAGATGTTTCTCCTGGTTTCGTCTTATGCGATAGTATCAATCCCATTACTACTGGAAGAGTAAGTAAAGTACAGGTCTTTTTATACACTCATCGTCATCATCAGACCATGTTAGTCCACTGCTGGGCATAGGCCTTCCCTAATGACGTCGTCATTGATGCAGTGAGTGAAGACGCAGGAGGTTGCGAGTTCGATTCTCGGCACTGAACAGATACATGTATGTTCTGCAGACATTTGTTCCCATCTTGGTTGTATGTATTTCTTTCAGTCAGTATCTAAAACAAACACAAGCTCTGCTTACTCAGGGCCAGCCATATGCCCAATACAATAATTCATGATTTGTAGTAGCTTGAGAAAATTTACCATCCTTGCGGCCATGATGATCCATGTACTTCGAGTACATAGATAACATTTAATCATAGACATGTTGATCAAAATAATTAAAGAACCTTTCGGTTGGTTATTTCAGGTATTTGATGCTCAAGTGGTGATTTTGGAACACAAATCCATCATTTGCGCGGGTTACTCGGCAGTAATGCACATACACTGCGCCGCTGAAGAAGTCACAGTCCGGGTATTGTATATTATTACTTTTTTTAATCTTTAACAACTAGCACTATGGACTCGGATCGAAATCGAACTGAGCTGGGCAGTTTGAAAGATGACGTCATTCTCAATCCCACAAATATGCAATTGAAATAGTTGAGCTTACTGTGACTGTCGGAAACAGTCTGGAGGTAGTCATACTGCATTGTCCTGCTGTATGTCTATGATGCTCCGTTGAGCCAGATTCTCACTAGTATTATCTGATACATATTTATAATTTTATATAATTGGTTGTATAGATGGATTTTTATAATAAAAGTATTTGTTATTTTTTGCAGGCACTTATCTGTTTGGTTGACAAGAAAACGGGTGACAAGTCGAAAACAAGACCACGATTCGTGAAACAAGACCAAGTTGCCATCATGAGGATAGAGTGTGCTGGGATCATATGTTTAACGCCTTTCAAAAGCTTCGCTCAGATGGGAAGGTTCACATTAAGAGATGAAAGTAAGTATTATCTAATATTTCTATATTTATTTATCGAGAAGTTTTTTTTCCTCTATTCATTGTATGGGAGTTGTGTCACACAAGTGACTATGTCACTCCCGTTAGACTAGCTTTTGTAAGCCCACCACTGGCCTGAAAATCGAACTTCATACAGATGAACTTTTTTGTCAGAAATTGAAAGATAAATAATAGAGTATATCTTAGTATCTGTAATGTCCCTTTATTCAATATTTAAGCATCGAGTGGCTTCATACGCGAGATAAAATAAATTGTATGGGAGAATACACTAAGTACCTTATTTCGAACTGAGTGGAACAGAGGGGCTGGTGCTCATACAAGTTAATGCACCTTACTTGGCATACAATTTACGTACCTTTCGGTGCCGCTTTGCGTGTAGCAAACTATTGAAATGTCGAATTCTTGGTATGTGATTATTATTAAAGTTTAAGCCGCAATTGACGTGGTGTTATAAACCATTTAAAATCTGAAAATAACTATTAAAATAATTGATATCGACGTACTGAAAAATAATTGTTATACAGGGTGTACAATTATATGTATGTTGAAATACAAAATCTATAATCATTCGCATTATAGATTGTTCGTTGTCCAGCACTTGACCGGCCGACTCAAAAAGTCGGAAATCGCATATAACATAACGTTTCGTATGAAACCATCTCAGCTCCCAAAAACCTTGTGAACCTTAAATAGTAAATAGGCAAATTATACAAACGACAAACTGATTTCATAGTAAGGTTAATGTAAATAGTATCATGCGAAAGACTGCATATGGTCGGGTTTACGCCGTGTAAACGTTATTCGCAAATTACCGGTGTTTTTATATTTGGTTTTTGTTATTGTAAACCCCCAATTAGTGTTTGCGGGAAGGATTGTATACTCAAACGATTGTTTCCTTTGTTTCAGATAAAACCATTGCAATTGGAAAAGTCCTAAAAGTGATTGAGTAAATTGGCACTAGGATTGTAAAATAGCTAGGATAGGCCTTTTCCATATTATATCGACAGAACGCGTGTAATCCTGGTTTTGGAATATGTTCCCTGCGAGAGCTCAGGTGTAATGCTTTATCGTGATGTAATTTCCACTTTAAACTTAATTTTCATTTACGTTTTGTCTATAGAATGCTAGGCCCTCATACCTTTACACGATAAATCATAAAATAAATAAATAATAAATAACTACTAATTATACGACAGGCTTAAGCGTTGTAGAAATCTACATGATACTCATTTCTGGATTGATTTTGTTGACTAGAGACTATATTTATATTGTATGGAAGTAATTGCCATCCGTGTTGAGTCATTGTTAAACGTTTTATTATACAACTGCCAAGCGAGAGTATCGCGTAGAGTTCTAATGGACACGCCCAAATGTATTTTTTCACATGAATAAATATAAATTCAGTTGCGATAAAATTTTAATTTGGAAATGTTTTGACGAAGCTCTCATGAACGTTAGTGTGGTCATCCATTAGTGCTAGTAAAGAGTAGTTGCGTCGCGTCGATCACTGAATAACGGTTACTATACTAGCCTACTCTGTCTGTACAAGGTGGTCGGTCATTTTAACAGATATTTATTTTAGAATGTATAATATTTTCATGTATTAGTAAATATTATATTGTATTGTTTTAAAAGCGGATACTTATATTCTAAATTAGAAGCAATATTATTAATATATTGTTAAACCATCAAAGTTTCCGTTTGATCAACATTATTTTATTTATAATTTCTTTTAAAGTAGTTGGTCACAATATGTATGTTTTGATGTTAATTGTTTACATAAATAGTCTGCGCTATATTTTAACGAATTATGTTAATGCATAGATAATAATAGCTTGTGACCTGTATACCGGATCGTAATTGAACATCTAAGCTACTATGTTTTTTTTTTCAATATAATGTTATTTGTACAATTAGAGTGTATCTTTTGTGACGAACTGCAATAACACCAATTCAATACCTAGATATAATGAGAGTACTTATAATTATGGAACGTTATGTAAAAGTGGATCCCAGTAAGGATGTTGATTTCAAACAGCGGCTTAGTTTTGGTATATTGTATATTATGAATTTATAAATTTTCAGCTTTTTTGAAATATAATCGAGTTTACATAGTTTGGCTTTGGTATATTTTTCATTCATTTAGAAATTCTTGCTTAATAATAATAAGACATAATATTACAAGCTATCCAATTTTACTTTTGCAAAAAGTTGTTAGTAGGTACCCAAAAGCATTAAAATAACTAGGCATCGTTGAACGGATTCTTGCTTGCTTGGTGTGAAATTACCTTAGAAAAGCTAGAGCTCTTTAAGTCTGCTAGTCAATATACTACAGCCCTTCATGAAGCTCATAAACAACTATAAAACATACCGTGAAATAGGTAAACAAGCCTACATAGTGTACCCAAGGTCGTCACCAGCCTATGTACCTGGGGTGGGGCAATTTAATATTATGAGGGATGAGAAATATGTGAATTGTAGGTAAGGTACAGTTAAAACCTTGGAGCTTTATACTTGTAGCACAAGTCTTTGTCTCAATGGTGATTGTAATAAGAATGGTTTCAACTTGTGTAAAGCTTCACGAGTTCTTTACAGCACAATAAATGAAACTTAGAATCAAAGTATAAATTATATAATTAAAACCGAACCAAAATAGGTCATTTACGACACATTTGCAATTGAAGTTAAAAAGAATTATTTTAGAATTGTACCTACCTATTCCGCCGTCTTTTTCCTGGTATCGTCGAACAACATCAGTCAAACAAAATCCAAAACCGATGCATTAAGATCTTTTTTGTCAGAATCAGTTATCTATACAATGTGCAATCGATTTTGCATCCAAAACTATCAGCTCAATGAATCCGGTAAACATTTCTTGTACCTACCTCCTGGGTTTATTTATCAAAATATCGCATCGCAATCGATAATTGTTCAGTGCTAGATATATCAGCCGTTTCATCTGCTACCACACTCTAATGCTTCTGCATCTTTTCATCATTATCATCATCAGCCCATGTTAGTCCACAGCTGGACATAGGCCTCTCCTAATGAGCGCCATAGCGCCCTATGTTCAGCTTGTCGCAACCAGCATCTGCCAGCAGTCTTTCGCAGATCGTCATCCCACTTGGCTGGCGGGCGTCCTTCACTACGTTTACCGAGTCGCGGTCTCCACTCAAGAACACGTTTATACCCCAGCGGTTGTCGGTTCTTCGCGAAATATGCCTTATATATACGACTACTGGTCTCGGATCAGTGTGGCCGTTGATCGTGAGTTTGGTTTTATCCAAATTCATGCTAAGACCGATACATCGGGAGGCTGAAGGACTGTCCAGCATCTGGTTCAGCTCCTCTAGTGACTCCGCCATTAAGAATATGTCATCAGCAAATCGCAGGTGTGAGATGTAGTCGCCGACGTTTATGTTAATGCCCGTGACCAGCCAGCGGTCCGCCCCGGCTTTGCACGGGTATTTAACAAAAATTTAATTTTTCATGCGGATCCATAATTGTTTTTTTAATATTCTATAGCTTATATTCATCTGGGAAAATTAGGATTCTAATGGTGAATTAATTTTTCAAATCGGTCCAGTAGTTTCGGAGCCTATATTCAAAGGCGCACATAGTTGTGGTGCAGGGCCGCGTGGCGGCAGGCAGTGAATGCGTTAACTCTTGTGTTCAACGACGCGACGACGGGAGCAATAAGGTAATATAACATGCAGGTATTCTATTCCCGGTTGCTCAAACTGTGTAATCATCATTATTACATGGTATCCTACATAGTTCATCAGGTTAGGTAGGTACTGCATTTACTCTAAGCTAAGGAAATGTGCCTGCCAGACGCAATAGAGTACTCGTAGGTAGGTTCATAAAGATCTAGAGATATTTTTAATCAAACAACTCTTAGATGAATCTAGAGTATTTTCACTAAAAATATTATTATCTCTTAAACCGCCGCTCTTGCTGGTGCGATACCGTACCAAGGATTCTCCCCCCGGTCGTGTCATTGCCTTCCCATTGGATTATGTATGAGAGAGGATTGTAATAAAGCTATTGAAGATAGAATACATCTCTGTTTGTAATTATTATAGGTACTTTTTTGTTTTATTTTTAATTAACGGTGACTAGCCAAACTGCAAACAATTATCAAAATAAACATAAGGTTGTGCTTATGTTTATTTTGATAATGGTTTGCAGTTTGCACTGCACATGGCTGGCTAGTCACCGTTAAGTGTGCGCTGTCATGGCCCATGGCAGAATTTCTTAGTCCAGGAGGACATCATCTCCAGTACAGTCCAGTCCATGATGAATCAGAGAAAAAACCGTTATTAAAGTAATATCCGAACTTACCTAAGTAGGATGGGTGCTTAAGAAAAAATAATAAATTGATTAAACTAATATGTTTATCAGGCAAAATTGTATGTGCAAGATTAGGTTACAGCTCATAATTACACAAATACGTAGCAATAAAGAAGGAAGAAAGTAAAATCCGTTTAAAGCAACAAAATATGTAGGACATAGGTGTAAATTACACTAGCCTGCTCCAAAAATATTTACAATTTGTCTAATTCCATTACTGGAATGTTATTTCAGTTTGTGAGTTATCATAGTAACTAAGAATAAGATGTTACAGTCAATAAAATATAACCATACAATATGTACACCTTCGAAAATAATTAAAATCTCATCTGCTCATTGTAGCTAATACATAAGCTACTCCGCTGACCCCTGCTACTTCATTGAACATTCATATTATCAGTTTTATCAGTCTCAATATCTTATTATTAAGTACCTAAAATAGCTAAAATTTGGCAATAGAAGATATCAATCCTGGAGCTTTATGTCGTTCTTTGTGATATTCTGATTCATTTGATCATTCTCATATTCAACAAAATCATCAAAGAGACTGGGCCAGGCTTCTGTGTCATCATAACTACTGAGATCATTTCCCACATACTCGCAAAAATTTAAAAACATGTACCATGTGTCCTTGGGAATGCCTCTGATTTGAGGATTATTTTCTAAATATGCAAGCCACCGTTCCAGTATTGGGGGCTCGTTGCTGGTGAAGACGAGGCGCCAGAGCACAACAGCTATATCGGTTGGTAGTATTCTTTGACCAGTACTAACATCTAAGCCAAATTTAAAAGTAAATCTATACAAATCCTTAAACTGCTCACTTTCTCTATTCAAATCAGTGATTATTTCAGTGAGCTTCAGTTGTACACTCTTGATTGAATCTGTTTTCATATCCTTCAGTCCTTGTACAAACTCAGATTTTGTAAATCGACACATTTGACTAGCATTCAATTTCCATGCAAGAACTAAAACTTTGAAATCATCTGGATTCAATTGTAAATCATTACACAAGTTTTCTATACCTTCTGCTAAAATAGTGTCTTCAAGTGAGTCTTTGTACTGGTCAAATAATTGGTTAATTTTAATTTCTGAAACCCTGGGGTCACTTGTTCCTAAGGAAGACATTGTGCGTGGAATAGATGGTAGCTTCTGATAAAATGTTTTAGGTATTTTCTCAGGTACAATTATTGATTTAGGTGTAATAACTTCTCCACTTGATTGTTCTCCAAATGCGTACACAGTGTTAGCATTTTGCGATGAAGGAGAATTTTTGAAGGTACTCAAAGTATTTTCATTGTTGTGAAGCAGAGGCACTGCGTGCGGATACATCGACACAGCTGCACCAATATCAGTCATCTCTGGAAACAATGCATTTCATTAATTATTATAATATATCATTAATTATCACTACATAGTATAAAACAAAGTTACTTCTCCCTGTCAGTCTGTATGTTCCTTGCTTAGATCTTAAAAACTACTCTATGGATTTTGATTCAGTTTTTTTTTATAAATAGAGAGATTCAAGAGAATGGTTTATATGTATTATATACACCTGTGCAAAGTTATATTATGAATGTCCTCTATAAATGAATTTGGTTACAAGGCCTTTGCTACTGCTTAAATTACATTGGTTTACTGTAATATGACCTGAGAAACTTATAAAACTTTAATTAATCATCATGATGAGTAAACTAAATTTAAATCTATTCAAATACCACAGGAATGTAATTTTTTGAGGGTTGATAAGGTAAGATAAAGGAGGGGGGACAGGCGGACTGCCCATAGTTCTACATAACTTTTAAAAGCTGGAATCAATTACATGGGCATTGTTAGAATCCTCACAATACCTTGAGTGACATTTGCTTTGTTTTTATAGAGGAAGCATTGCTATGTTTATTATTTATGTAAAATTAATTGCTATAAACGGCTGATGGATCTCCATGTAATTGGTCAGGAGGGTGGGTGTGAAACATACAGACAGAAATAATTTGCTTTTATAATATTAAACTTGAAGGATATTAGAAAAGAAAGTACTAATTCAATATTTTCAATAGGCTTACCATCTTTATCAGTGTTAGGAGATGCTGTAACATCACCGTTGGATTGATCTTTAAAACAACTCATACAATGGCCCATTTGATAAAAACTCTACCAGTAGTGTTGACTTCAGACATAAAATGTAGTTTCAGTACAGGAGGCTTTAATGTTTTATCTTCAGTAATGCACATAATGATACTAAACACCTTGATAATACTTTTTTGGTACTCTTTTTGATGAATTCCTGCAAATAAATATCACAATTAAATAAACATTTGGCAAAAAAATAATAATGACTGACGTATCTTCACACCCCAAACTCACATCTGCAAGGACTGTCAGAAGATAACTCTAGATAAGTGCGGGAAAGCTTTGGAGTTTCGCATTTCGGGAGCTCTAACCACAACACTTCTTTATTTTACCTATTTATTTTACAAAATCATTCCTTTGTGAACTGAAATTATTGAAAGCAAAATCTGAGTGAGTTGTGTGATTCTCTCTCCCGTAGTCTGTCAGACTGGCTGACTGACATTGACAGCAATGACCATTTTTTCGTTTAGATTTTTTGACCGTCTCTTCTACCCCGTATATAAATAAGCCTCGGAAAGTTTTGGCTACTTTAATTGAAAAAAACGTAACTTTTTTCATTTAATCTATGTAAAAGGTTAAAAGGTCTTCCACCAAAATTAGCGCAAATAACACAGATTGCCCGCCGACCTTACTATATGGACCAACTTTAGACCTTGTCAAACGAATTTACCCACCTTAGGAGATTTCTCTCGTCCAAGGTCCAATGATCGATTTACCGTATCCTGTGAAATAGCCTAAATTTATGTTTTCGGTTAGCTTCAAATATTTGTTGTGTTATTTGTAAGTTTTGATTTGAATAAACTACGAAAAACATTTCTATCAGAAATGATTGCAACTGAAGATGATTGGGATTATAATGTGGATTTCAATATTATTGAACAGAAACAATGTTGTGAATTCGATACCACGATTTGTAGTTTCAAGGAACTACTTCTGCAGAAGCTGAAAGACGGTTTCAAACTACAAACGTTCGCTTACAACGCTAATCTACCTCAAAATCATAACGATAAACTAAAAGAACTCGTTGAAAAGAACAGGCTGTTACCAAATCTAATTGAAACAAAGTTAGAAGAACTTTCACAACAACAACTTCAGTATGAAAATTACAAGAAGGGTAAGTCACACATTTTCGGGATAAAAACTAAGTCGTGTCTCTCCAGATCTAGGAAATTTTAGCAGTTTTTAGGTAAAGATGTACCTAACAAACATTTAGTATTGAAAGTCATAGGTACTAGCTTCTGCCAATGGCATTTTGTAGCCAAATGTTATTCTGGGTCTGAATCTTTGTGTTCAAAAGTTCTGCCTATTCAGTAGTTATGGCTTTGTCTTGGCCTAAACATGCATACACATAATAACTTTGAGTGGGATTTAGGTCTTTTGAATCTATGCATCCTTTATTATTTTGCCTAACTTAATTTTTCATTTACAGATCAAAAAATTATAACACAGGAACTAAAAGAAACACATGAAGCATTTTTGATGGCAAAGAAATATTATAAAAAATATTTGAAGATGTACCATACTATTGAGTCGATCACCGGAGAAACACAAACAATATTCGTGCAATTCTTCACAGAGGCTAAGAGAGATTCTGAGCTCTATTCTGTTCGTTTATCAAGGAATTCAAAGACTAGAAGTTACCAATGTATGTTTTCAGTTCCATAAAAAAAATAAATCAAAAAGATATTTTAAAGGATCTACAATTTTTTATCACATTGTCTTCTATTTTTCAGTAATAAGTACTACACCCAAGCTTGGTAATAGTAAGGAGTTGAAAAGGAAATTACAAGAAACCAATGATGTTCCTGGGGCCTTGTGTTCTATACGACAAGCTTTCATAACCTTGAAATCTAAGAAATAACTGGATTTAGAATTTAGTGTGAACATAGCCTAAAATATACTATCTTTTAGCATTAGACCTTGCTCTTACTTGTATATTTAATTTACTCTTGAGTTATGCATGGTGAACTATTTTATAAGTAGATGTAGGTTTATGTGCCTTTGCGACAAGCCTTTATGAACTAGAAATCTAAGAAATAACTAGATTTAGAAATTAATTTAGTAAGTGTGAAGATAAAAAGAAAATATACTATGTTTTTAGCACTAGACCTTGCTCTTTCTTGTATAATTAATGAACTCTTCAGAGTTATGCATGGTGAACAATTTCATTCCTTTTCTAAGTTGATGTTGGTTTATGTGCACTATGTAACTGTACCTTGACTTGTTACTGTATAATTTTATGGAAATGTAAAACATTCAAAATTAATCAAGTTTTTATTAAAATAGGTTTTCAACAAATACAATTCGATAATTAAGGTTTTCATGTGTTGCTTTTTATGAATGAGTCAATCAATAGGAATAACTGTACACATATGTTAGCCAGAGTACATGAAATCAATATTAATTTTCCTACTTCACTATTTATTTTAACATTGTATTGTATAATAAAATAAAATACTGATATTTCTCTTATGATGACTTACCAGTAAGTAAATAACAAAATATTACCTAAATCTGTAGAAAACAACACATCACAGTATAATTAAATAGTTTTAGATTCTATGTAATTGAATTTCCAATTACTCGGCTATCACGTCACATATCCAAATATCTCGTAGTCATCAGTAAAATAAACAATCAACAGCAAAATGTTGTCAACAGTCAGCTGCTTTATTTTTAGCCAGTAAATTTACTGTAAAAATAATAAGTTACATAATACTTTCACACAATAAATGACTTATTCATAATTACTTGTATTTATTCACAACACAACTTTCGTTATAATATAAAAAATCTAAATATTAACAATTGTAGATATTAGTTGTTATCTTTGTTAAAAAGGTTTATTATAGGTAAGTATGAGTTAATCATTATAATTAGATTGATTTTACATTTTTCGCACTGGTAACGACGACGCAAACAATGTCATATTTCAGAATGTATCCAGCCATCAGTATAAACTTGTGCAGTAAAATACTTAACATATTACACTTAACATAATTTGTGCTCTCAAACTTTATACTATAATCTAATATTATAGGTATCAATCATACCTATCTAAAATGTTAAATTAAATGCTTGTTTTAGTGGAGTTTCACAAAAACTACCTATTAAATTTGAACAAAATATAAAACTTCTTATCAAAATATAGATATCTTCCAGATCTTGGAACTAGTATTCCAAATATAATAAGGGTCCTTCCAGTGTAACGAAGGAGGTATAGTTATTTGAGTTTGCTATGAACAGTGGCGGCCTCCTTGGATCGTTTCTCGGGCAGTAGGAGTGCGCCGATGGCGACGAGGTGCAGGGAAAAGAAGAATTTTCTGAAAATCATAAACATATTTCTTTATGCGCGAACTAGATGTTGTAGGTAGTGAGTGTTAGAGTCACCAAAAGTCCTGCTCTAATACTTTCAAGGAGTTGGACTGTTTAGTGTAGGTGGGCAATACACAATTCGAAACACTTCCATGCGAGTTAAAATTAGGCAGTGTTTGGTAAATAGTTATATTCTAACACTAATATGTAACACTGCCTGACTGAAATTTTGTTGATGTCTTATATTAGAGGTAGTAACATAAGGTAGGTATTATTGCTTCTGCAGAATGATAAAATATATCAACTTCTGGGAAAGACATGTACAGCAGATGTCTTTCAGTTATGATTTAAAATACCTACTTAGGAGTATAAGTACCAATATAGCATTATAATTTAACACAATGCTGAGATAAAATTCGTCACGAGGCAAGTCATGTCAAAAAGCCCAATGCTACTAAAAAAGTTAGGGATAGAGATCCGTATGGAAACTGTAAAACCATTAAATAGGTTGTATGTTTGTATGAATGCATAGCGAACCTAATATTTGTTCTGTCATTTAGCCGTGAAGGCCATTTATAAGCTTTTTTGTTGCTAAATTTTGGTTAATCATTTTGTATTTATATGTATAAGCTGTAAGAGCTGAAGAAGGTCTTCCTTAAAAACAAATAAACAGTTTTAAAATTTTTGTTAAATACCCGTGCGAAACCGGGGCGGACCGCTAGTTATAAATTAGTTAATAAAAAAACTGACTTACCCGTAGAATGCGATACTCGGCGTCAAATGCAACAGAACGAACGGCACTGTCGCATACGTCATCGCAATGCGCGTCGTCACGAAACTCAGCAAGTCGTAGAATAACTTCTTCGGACGACTGTCCAGGAATAGTGGGCGCGCCACGGCTCGGAACTAAAACATAAATAGGACATCTATTTTAGGGCAAGGGAAATCAACTAATCATACTAATGCTAGAGCCACACTTATTTTGGTGTGCCTGTGGCACGTCATTAAGCCTAATGGTTTTTTCAATTTCTTAGTATGGTTAGACATATTATTACTCTCAGGGTACCCCGCGACAATGGGACATACAGCACAAGTTGTTTCTACCAGATATTTGAGTTTTACTTGTATTGTATTTTTTATGCATCGACAGGGACACATAAGAATCAAATGTCTATAAAATATGATATAATTTTATGTTTTTTGTGAGAATTGGTTATATCTGAAATGCGTATGAAAATTCAGGTTTATTTCTTATTGATTATAATTACCTTTCTCGCCGCAACAGTAAAGAGTCCCCCCGCGAGGAAGGTCAAGTAGTATCCGGGGTAGAAGCCATGCCACACGGCCGACAGCCCGTACACTCGGATCGTGCGGAATTTGGCACTGCCGCGGTTGTACGCGACATTGCGTAGCCATGCGTTTGTGTTCTTATTCCAACTGGCCACTGCAGTGCGGAAGTTTTGTGCGAACTGTGGACCAATGGGTTTGAATTATTTTTAAATTTTTCTTATTAAAGAACACAAACATCATTTATATGAATGGTGTTCAGAACCTCGCTCCTCAATACGTCGCGTGTGAAAACACCGCGCTAGTTTACGCCGCGCGAGAGTTAAGCGAGCGACTTTGATTCGAGCTGGACTTAACCGCGTGCTCATCGAAGTGAGGATTGGAACGGTGCGCTATTTGAAGTCGACTCTGAGAACGTCGCGCCAGTCGAAGGCGCCTGCAGTTGCTGCGACACTGAGCGACATATTTTGTGAAGCGCTGTTCTTTAAAAACCTAAAATTACGGGGCGGGTGATGCAACCTAGGCGCTATATAAATTTTATTGAAACGTCCCGTTTATTATGAACCTATAATTTAAGTAAAGTGTCAATAAAGTTAGGTGTACAAAAGTAAGTAGGGAAATTATAGGTTCATAATAAACGGGATTGTAAAGAGCGTATGTGAGATATGTAGGTACACATTAATATAAAAATTAATGCCAAAGAAAATAATATTATTAAAAAATAGAAAGAAAATCTTTTGCGATTTGTTGACTTAACGGGTATGTGTATCCCGTACTGTTTGTTTTATTTTCCCTTACGTTTCATAACAAAAGGTACGGGATAAATACCCGATAAATAGTCTATGGGTTAGAATTAGTCTTATATCTATCTATTTCATATATTGTATTTTAGTATATAAGTTAACTAGTACTAGTAGGTACAGTAAAATACCGATAACGTAATTACAATTAGTCTAATTTTATTTTTCAAAAAATTACCGGTAAAATTCGTATCGATACCAAAGATGTACCATGCTTAAGTCATTACAACCGGTATTTTGAAATACCGCGTTTCTAGCCCAGCTCACGGCCTTCACAATTTTTAGGTATGTTTTACCACAGATAAAGTGTAACTAATCTACCTACTAAGAATGGGTAAGATTTCTTTAGAGTTAAGATGATATTGATAACGAAGCCCCTTATCAAGGGGCATATAATGATGTAACTACACGATTAAAACGGTTGATGATGTAACCTACACGATTAACACTTAAGATTCTATACCTAATAAAATACTTTACGAGTTGACACAATTCTAATTGAAGTGTAATGGATACATACAGGTAATTTTAGACTGAAGTCATTTATACGGGGATATTTACCATTATTTGAGTTATAATATCTCGATAGTTTCGCCATGATCACGGATTTACTGTTATTCCGTGATCATGGCATAGAACTGTAGCGAAATATTAAATAGTCATAGCATAACTCAAATCTATATCCCGCTATAAATTACTTTAGTGTTAAGTAAGTGTTATCTATTGCCAAAAACATGATTAGATTTAAATATGCCATGGACATCACACAGGTTCAACTAGATTTGGCAACCTTCAAATATTCGTTTAAGCCGGGTATCTATGGTTTTAATTATCCAACGAATTAATAAACGCCTGTTCGAACTCACGCGGTATTCGCTACCCAGAGCGGTTAATTTCGCTCATGTTTCGCGCGGTCCGCGGTATTGCGACCAATATATTAATTACAGTAGGATAACCTACCGCATGCGTACTAGCTAAAATACTCGTCGAAATACAGGATTTCGCTGCCGCTCTGTGTAGCCAATACCGAGCAGGTCTAAACAGGCCTTAATGCAAGTACTGTAGTAAAGCAATAAAAGAACAACGACTTATTCAAGGCAAATAAGGTCAGTTCAAATCTCATAAAGGTCTATAACTACTAAAGCCGGGTACTCACCGGGGCGAGCACGATAAAAGATTAAACTTATAAAGTAAATTAAACTTTTTTTCATAAGAAAGTTGCGATGTTTCAAGTTAAGGATTTATAATATAAATAAAAAATGCTGGGAAATCCACACGATAGCCCCAAGATAAGCAGAGCTTGTGTTATGTTATGATGGGTCCTAGATTACTGATATACATGAATACAATACAATATATTAAATAGATAGATGTTATACATGTATACCTACAATATATGAAATAGATATTATTCTTTTTTATTTTACATGGAAAGCGTCCAGAATACGTGAACCAATATCTGCAAATCGTACAAACGTTTGTCCAGAGGCCTTTCTTTCCCTGTTCTGTTCTGACTCCACGAACGCTTGCTGTGTATCACGTAACATTACGCCGCGTAACGCAGGTCAGTGCTCGGCTTAAGAGGCGCTGCACTTAATAACTGTTCTTTATGACGTTAGAAAAAACTGGTTTGAATACTATAATTGGGTAGTAGTTACACCTACCATTAGAACAAATAACTAGGTAGTTAACCTGCCGCATTCATCGATAAAAGATCAGAGACCTACTGACCTCAGTCGTAACCAACTTTGAGGTTTTTGAATTATTTTAAAGAGGTTAGGTTAAATGAAGTATTATAGAGGTCCGTAGAACGGGCACGAGGTTCTAGAGTAGAATAATAAATAACAACAATAATAATAGCACCATCACACAATATTTGTAGGCTAGCGTCTGCCCGTGGCTTCGCTCACTTGGTACCTGGATAAAACCTAGCCTATACCTACACAGGAATGATGTACCTACCTAACCGTCAGTTATGGAATAATTCGAATATTAAAATACTGAAATTGCAATATTCGAACCCGATGTAATGTAATGTGTCTAGTATCTTAAACGTGTACCTAGTAACTTATTTATAACAAGTGTTATAATCTAAAAATAAGCAAGAAGTTATAGTAATATTGAACTAACTTAAAGGTAAGTACTTGTTTTGTAAGCCTAAAGAAATAAAGTTATTAAATCTGAATCTACATGTATCGCGCATCTTAGGTAGATCTACACTAAATCCTTTATTTAGGTCTCGGAAGATTGTTACAAATTACGGCAACATACCACGTACCATAAGCTTTTTAACCTTTTTAGATGAAACGAACTAGGTATTTGAATAGTACAAGAAAAAATATTCTAATATTAGCACTTCCAAATATTTACAAGCCCTAAATCAATTATGTCTAACGATATTTTCCACATGATAAATGCGTTGTATTTCATCATAAGTGGGTAAAGGTACTAAGTTTGCGAACCGAGTTAGCACCTTCAAGTGTTCACAGCTGAATGTAGGTTAGGTAGGCGGTTCAAAATAGAAGCCGGTTCAATCCATTACGACCTACTTGGAGTTTGATGAAAAAGAAAGTGCATAGGAGGTACCTCTCTCCTCCCACGTTGTTCAACTATTAAGGTACTCGTATCTGTAGTGAAATACGACACCTGACCACGTGTGTAGGTAGAACTTTGTCTAAAAAAGTTACAGTTCACATAAAAAGAAATAAATCTAAACGGTAACAGGTCTAATCCCAAGATAAGCAGAGCAATAGGATGGCTGATATACTTTATAAAATATATATGGCATATTATTTACTATTTTATTAGATATTTTTACTATACATAAAAAACGACCAGAACACTCGGACAAATCTGCAGATCTTACCTACCTTATCGGACAATTAACAGCTTCAATTATTCACTTTGACGTAAGTATAGTATACTAACAATTATTAAGCAATTATTAAAAGTTAAACATACTCACCTCAAATCCAAAAACATCTATATTCGACATCTTATCCCATTTCGGAGTGCCGTCATCTTCATAACCATTGAAGCCCATCCCAGAATTGTTACAAATCGCCTCGGAGAACAACCACACATGGTAGTACTTGCAGCGTACCACCAGAGTTGACAGGTACGCGTAACAAAGGAGGTACGCACATGACCAGGACCGGGAAACTTCGGAGGTCGGGTCGGTTAGTTCTGGGGATAGATATATAAACTTGGGTGGGGGTTGTTTAGCACTCAGCAGTTTACAGGACCTGTTAAGACTACCCGTCCCAAATCTGCGCCGTTAAGTTGCCCGTTTTCGCCAACAAGTCTATTTTCGCATATCTGCTTAATCTATACAAAATAAAACTAATAGGTCATTTATTCATTTATTATGTAAGACGAAACAGGGGGGAGGGGTGTCGACCATATCTTATTTTTTTAAGGAAGTGGGAGGGAGTCTTGATATTTCTTCCTTAAGATCACAAAAATGCGGAAAGTTAGTTTTACTTTAAAAAGCGCGGGCCTTAGAACCTTTGTAAGTAGAAACAAAAACAAATAAAATATTTTTTTAATTATACATGATACAATCCAAACGTACATTCCTTTTTCTTTAGATTCTTACGTAATATAAACAGGGGGGGGGGGGGTCGGCCTATTCTTATTTTTCCTGTAATAGAGAGGGGGAGGGGGTCAAAAAGTAGCGAAAATATTCTTACATGATAAATGAATGGCCCTTTTAAGCTTACAATAGGTATAGCAAAATGGTCAGTGAATTTTTTTTATTAGTTTGTTAAGTGTAATAAATTAAAAATAGGTGGGAGCGCTGATTTGGTCAGGGTAACACCAAAATGCCTTTGGTAATCTATTGTGATGGAGCGTCAACTTTTCGGAAGAAAATTTTATTTAAGTATAGGCAGGCACTTACGCTGAACAAGTTTATGGCCTTAGCAGAATTGAAAGGGGTTATTATTGGTCCTATTAGAACTCAACACAAAACACTGTTAATAAAATTTCAGGGTCATTGACCCTCATTCTTACTCGTGCGGGAATTCATTGGCTGGTGTCCAAAGGATAATCGGAGAATGAGCATCTCGTCGGTTAAGGCTCCGGCGACGGATGAATTTTCCATACAAACGTAGTGCCAAAATGATTTGTACTTTGAGAAGATTTTCACCATGGTTTGCTGTTATTTGTATTAGAATGGTATTTTATTTAGGTTTCTTCCACAAGTTTTTTTTTTTAAATACTCACATACTCAACACAACATAAGAAAACATGTCCTGTTTGATGTAAAAATGCAATTAGATTTAATTTCATTTCTGAAAAGTATATTGAATTTTTTATTTCTGGAACCTAGATAAATACAATTTTAATACAAAGAATAGCAGACCATGGCGAAAATATTCTCAATTTACAAATCATTTTGGTACTACGTTTGTATGGGAAATTGATACGTGTCGGATACTTAACAATGTCGTATTATTATAGTGCGTAAGCCCTCGCACTCGGTGTAATCTCTAGGAAAATAAATTCCCAATAAAGTCCCGCAGAATTAAAAAAAAATTGATAATATTTAATTTCCGAAAACTCGGATAATCCTTTTGGAACAGTTCAGTTCAGAGTCATTTCATTCCATTCAGCTACAAAAGTACATTTGGAAAACCAGCAAAAAAAAAACAATGCAAAATTAAAATTATATATAGCAGGTACATTATTACATTACACACACATTACATTACCTTAATGTACCTGACCTACAACGATTACCTTTTTTGTGTGTTTGTAAAGTCAGCCAGGAACAACAAAATTGCAGAATTAAGATTTCAAATTATATAGCAGGTACATTATTTAACACATACCTTAGTGTCACTGACCTATAAGAATGAAGTAATATGTTCAGAAAATGATAGACTTACCTCCCAAAACAGTGAGTGGGTACTTCTTAGCCAAAGACAAGTAGAGCAGCGCTGCAGTCGCGGACCCCACGACTTTGAAGAAGACGGCGCGACGCGGTGACGGCTCGGTACTCGCTTGGGATTTCTCATCCTGAAAAATAATTTCGGTAAACCTACAGCCTAAAATGCATACCCAGCGTGGGGATTATGGGCAATAACCCCTAAATGATGAATAATGCCATCTATGGCGCTCATTAGGGGAGGCCTAGAGGTCCAGCAGTGGACTATTATAGGCTGATGATGACAGCTTAAATACCACGTTTTTTGTTTGGGAGCCCCGTTTAATTTTATTTATTAACTAGCTGGGTGCACCCGCGAAACTCCCGATCCCGTGGGATTTTTGGGATAAAAAGTGTCCATACGTCATTCCAGGTCATAAACTATGTGTGTACCAAGTTCCATCAAAATCCGTTTAGTAGTTTTTGTGTGAAAGAGTAACAAACATCCATACTTACAAATTTTCGCGTTTATAGTAGAAGGATAAATATTAGTAGGATTTTTTTTTCTGTTAAAGCGTTAATAGAAATCCGTATTCTGTGAAAATTTTACTGTTTACCTATTACGGTTCATGACATACATCCCGCTGATGGACGGACGGACAGATTCAGATATTTATGTATGTCATTATTTTACAGAACCTGAAGAAACTTACAACAACGAAGTCCCTGACCACATGACAATAAAGTCCAAAATATCAGCCTACGCTGCCGGTGGACTATTAACAAAAGCTACTATAATAATAACTGTATGTAATTTGACTTGTCGAAGTGCTTATTTTGTAAGCCTAAAGAAATAAAGTTATTGAATCTGAATCTACATGATGGCACAAACAGCTGATAATTCTGTACCAATCCACACAGCGCGGAGGCTTTAGTAATAGGATTCCGTTTTCACCCTTTTGGTAAGGAACCCTAACAATTATCTATACTTTATTTACAAAACAATCAGTTAAATTTTACAGAAACCGCAACAATTCTTATAAATTCGGTATTAATTATTTATGTAAGTTAAAACACAATTTTGGATAAAGTTAGTTAATTTCGTTCGTTGTTTAATTTAGGTTTCGGTAAATAAGATGTAGAGGAAAATCATAGGCTTATTTATGTAAGTTAAAACACAATTTTGGATAAAGTTAGTTAATTTCGTTCGTTGTTTAATTTAGGTTTCGGTAAATAAGATGTAGAGAAAAATCATAGGCTAAGTTTTCGTTGTTGATTTTGTTTTGTATAGAATTTTATTTTGTTAATGAATTTTATTGTACTTTAGAATGGGTGACATACCATGTTTGGTAAGACTCTCAAAAAAATATTTGATACGCAAATAGATGTAAATTGAATTGTTGCTTCAGCTCTGTTGTGTTGCAGGTTTGATTGTTTGCACGTGTTCCCTTCATTTACAAAGGTGAATATTTTATTAGCTACTTTACAGCTGGTACATAATTTGCAATTTAACCTACGTACAGTCCGCGTCACATATAAGTACCCCCCCCCCCCCCTATCTCAATGTATGTGAGACACAATAGTTGTTAATGTTGATAATTTCAGACTTTGAGTATTATGGGTGGGCGGTTCGATCCTGAGCGGCGGCGGCGTGATAAATTTTTGCATGTGAAACTTTGTGACAAGTTACAAGGGAATTAGAAGTAGTCGTAAATATTTTACAGACAAGGGGATACTAAATTCTGACGCGAACTGTACATTATATTATCCATATTTACTCGTTGTCCTTTTTTATTTCGTTCAATCTAAAAACTCATTATATATTTTTAATGAAGGTGCAATCAGTAAATTGTTTTACAAGTTTCAAAGATCATCTAATTGCACTACATAAAGGTCAAATTGATTTATGATGTGTGTAACCCTAGGTTTATTTTCTTTCAAAATTCTTTTACAATTAAGGTTTTATCTCGTATAAAACGTTTAATGTATGTACATGCATTTGAAAATTATGGCTCAGATAAATATGACGATACATCTGTATCTATACTAATATTACATAAAGGAAATATTTTTGTTTGTTTCAATAGGATCCGAAACTACAGAACCGATTTGAAATCATTTTTCAATTTAGTTTCGGAGCCTATTAATTCTTTCACCATAAGAATCCTACATTATCCCTGGTGAACTTAGGCTATAGAATGGAAATTTCAATAATGTGACCCAAAATGTTTAAAATTTATAATTTTTGGATTTTTGTTAAGCTAGCACAAGGACTGCTAATCGTTTATGCAGACAAAATTATTTTGTAAATCAATGTTTAATTTCTCACCTGATCCAAACGTTTTCCTTCAATAAAGTTGATATAATCTTTGTAAAAGACGACTGGTCCACACAACAGCGTTTGAAATGCTAGAGTGTACGCGAAGAACTCCAAGGGCGATGGTATCTTTTCAATAGGCGCTGGTATTGAACTGCTGGATGGGTTTCCATTCACTTCTTTACCCGTCAAACTGTCCTGGATCGAGTATGCTAACGATGTTACCCTTTGAGTTATTACCATCAAAGGTCCTGAAACAGTGGAGAGCTATTAATTTTCATATCGTGACTTGCCTTTACTACCCAGCGCTGATTTTCAGTGCAGGCCTGCACTGAAAATCAGAGCTAGGTAGAAACACCTGTATCTAATCTACTCAGCACAATGCTGAGTGTAGGCCATATTTTCCCTAAACCTCTGCTACGCATAAAAAGTATTTAAGCCTAGGATTAATTTAGTCTTAAGTTATTGAATTGTGTAGTAGATTTAAGGTTAATAAAATGACTTTCTTTCTTTATATCATAGAAATACACAAATTATGGTGTTTGTTTGTCATGATAAAACACCTTTTTTAGCCTTTTTTGGCCAGCGGTAGATAGCTTAGCTTGATAGATGTTTGTGGATGAACCACATGCATTTGAAACATCTAGTTGTTATTGTTGGGAATTTCATACTTTGAGTATTATGGAAAGGTAGTTCTATCCTGAGCGGAGGCCTGAAAAATTTTTGCATGTGAAAAATTGTGACATGTTACAAGGGAATTAGAAGTAGTCGAATATAGTTTGTATACAAGGGGGGTACTTAATTCTGACGCGCACTGTACGTGAATGAATTTTCATCCATTTAAGTAAACAAGGTTTTGAGGAATGTGTAGAACCGCAAGGACAAAGCTGGCTTAATGATATTCATGGATAGGTGTGAGATTCAAATATTTTGAAGGTTTTGAATTATTCTGCTTTTTCAAGGAATAAAACTGTGGAAAAGTAATTCGTGAACCATTTTCTGTGAACTCATGATAAAATCGAATGTATTGTATTTTGGAAACATTCGAGAAAAGCATGATTTATAGCACAATATAAATAACAAAAGTTGATACAAAATGGTTTAAGGTTTGTGACATGTTATTACGAAAGTTATATTTTTTATAAAAAGAAAAAAAAAACAACTTAAAAAAAAATCTGATCTCGCGCCAACCCGTACCGATCACCTATGAAAGTCATTACGGAATTATCGTTGATGATACAGCAAAATAGCGAGATGCATTTCAAGAGATAATAAGCACCTGTTATATCCAGTGAATAGTCAGCCGTGTGGTATATTTGCCGGTGTAAATGCACGCAGGATAAATACGTCATCGACGCCGATAATATTACACTGCAAATCAAGCAAAATATTATAAATACTTCAATTTAAAGCCATGATAATGAAAAGCAATGATGACTCCTACAGTTTATACACAACACACTAAGTGCTCATAGGTATACAGGAGCGGCAAGATGTCAACAGCAGTCAACTGTTTCCAATAAAATTATGCTTGTCTAGTACTTTTTCAACTATGGTACCAAAAGTTTTGTACTAACAATGTAATTACTATGTATAGGGAAAGACGAAATAAACCACGAGACGAGTTAGGTAAGGAGACTGACTAGATGCAGAAAGTGACGTTATAAAGATTAAGGGATTTATTAGGAATGTTTTATCTCTGACTGTACCTTACCACCTTTTTTTAATTCATTTAGGCTTTCTTACTAATGTGTAGGTTTGAACGAAAATTTTAAAAACAGCCGGTGAGAAACGAAACCATTATACTTTTAGCTTGTGGTTCGAACAATTTGGTGCGATAAAGCGCTACACTACACCGTCGTGTGCCGACACAACAACGGTGCCGACACGACGTACACCATCGTGTCGGTACCGATATTGACATGTCAATATCGAAGCTCCAAAAACCTTCAAGTATCGCTCGCTATAAGTCGACAACTGACGACCGACAGTGCGTTGATAGCTACAGTTACCACTGCCGTTGGCACTTTGTCATCGTGTATAGAAGCACTAAGCGAAGAGTATCCGGATAATAAGAAATCCCAGCCTCTGCATTGATTTCCATACAAAAGCGTTGTGCAGAATCCTAGACAGATCGCTTGTTGTAGGTATTGTGCGTTGTGTAAAAAGTAGTCACTCATACTCACTTGCCCATCAAATGGTGTGGCATTGTTTTTAGAAGAGTATAACATAGCATAGGCACGACTGATAAGTGTATCGCTTGTCTGAAAAAAATAATAACATTATAGTAAACTCGACCTAGAAGACAAAAACAACACGCATTTAAAGATAGGCTTGTTATATGCAGGAAAACAGTTCAACGAAATAGTGCAGCTTAGAAACGTTATCATATCAATAAATAAACTAAACTGATTCACAGTCTAGTCATAGAGCCTACACTCTACAGGTGACGTTATTTAGTGATTAGGTTTACGCTCAATGAATTCAACAAAGAAACTTCAATTGGCTTCTGGAGGCTTCAAAGGGGTTCGAAGATTTAAGATCGAAGGTTCAAAGCCTGGCTTAGCGCCCCGCCGCCATTTAGTTTTTTTTAAATAGTGGCGTTAGATTGATTAGGAAGTTTAGGAATATTTCTAAAAAAAAAACAATACTGTGCGCTGCCATTTAAAAAAAAAATAAAAAATCCAGTTGACTAAGACCTTTGATGTCTTTGTTTGAAACCAATAAGTACCTATCTATATATACTTTGTAAACTACACTTATCACTATCTTTTCGATGCAAACAATACTTGAACTTAATGCAAGGTTTCATGAGAACAACAATGAATACGAGTTGAACGGCCGAAGATCATACGATGTTGTGCTGATAAAGTAAATGAAGGTACAATGAGAATTCATAATGACTAAGTCATTGGTCAGTCACTAAGTCATGATCTGTGAATTTATTTGACAAAACGTCAAATAGAATTTAAAAATATTTACTTATTGAATGCGTATTGAAATAAAATTCATGAAATAGAATTGAGTTTCGTGCAAATAGAATTAATGAGATTGATTTTATCAGCTAGGATTTAGCATGATACAAGATGATGATGATGATCATGATGATGAAATCATGATACAGGATCCACTCGACCGCTGAGATCATTGTGTTCAATTATACGTTAGATTGATTCCAGACTGCGTCTATTGAGTAACAATGCGAGGTTCCATGTCACTTGAATCCCAGTTCAGATGTTCTGAACATGTGACTCACTGATTGACCTTCGAAGCGTGGGCAGAAGAACCCGCGGTATAAATGTAAAACATTATAGAGTGGAAAGATTTGGTTGTTTGTGTGTTTGTTTGAATTGAATAGGCTCCGAAACTACTGGACCGATTTGAAAAATGCTTTCACCTTTACAGTCCTAAATTTTAACGCATGATATTTTTTTTAATACGCGAGCGTAGCTAGTGCTTAATAATATTAATTTTACTTGTCTTAATACAAATTTTCTTGACTGGCAAATGCCATGTATAAAATAAGATTGTGTGAGAGTAGGTAGCTATTTTTGCCTGTCTTATGCCAGGAAAAGTACGTGTGAAGGGAAAGTTCCATCAAAAGTTCTGTAGATACCTACGCATCTGGTGGTTTCGATACCTACGCGGCGGCGACACAGCTGACTGCAGTGACTAGGGTGACTAGGGTGACCAAGAGAACGCGTACGATAGCGGAGTAATGCAACGAAACTAAACGCTACTAGTTTTTGACCTGAATCATTTTATTTTAGGGTTAAACATACGTGGTTTAAGTGACAAGACTGTTCTTACTAACACCCTATATTAAATGACATTATAGGTATGGTATTATTATTATCAAAAAAACAATAAACGCTTAGGTTATTCTTCAGCACCGAACTGCCTACAGTACCCACGTACTTACCTATAAGCAGTTCTGTAGATTCTTTTAAATCTGAAGTGTAAAATACATCTACGTATCTAACCATGTGAAAGTGTCTGGCTTGGTAATTAACCCTCTGCAGCTGAGATGGTGTCTCTTGGACACCGCCAAACCGATATGTTGTTGTCATCTAGCTATATGGCGTGATATAGTTCTGTCTTGCTCAGTACCTTCCGCGAATGGTGCGCGGCAACGGGCAGTGTGGCGCGATCGGTCGCGCGGGTTACAGGTTGGGCGATATAAGCGAAAGGTGTCTCTTAGACGTAAGTACAGCAATAAGACCTGATTCTGTTAGACGTAACCTCACAAAGACCGTTAGTATTTCATAGTGTCCAATATTTGTAACCTCAGTAAAATAGGTAACTTTTCATAGTGTCTCGCATACATAAGCTCAGTTTTATGTATTTGTTGGCCTATCTACTAAGCTGATTTTCTTTTTAGATGTCCAAATCCTAAGAACTTGGGTCCTGGGCCAGTCAAGCTATGTTTCAACGGGAGGTCACGAAATATTGACATACACATTGAAGACTGGCTTCAAAATTTTAAACTCTTTAAGCTCACAACATGATACACGTATCGCGACCAACAGAACCGTTAATATTCCGTGGTTTACACGAGCTTTGGTCAAAACTATTTGTCAGTATGATACGGACAGTCGTCGTAAATACCAACCCAAACCTGCGAAGCTACCGCGAAAAGTTCCGTTACACGGAAAGACCTGAGCTAAAGGATACGGATGACACAGAATTACTAAGTTCTTGGAGACTTCTTGCTCTCTCTGGCAAGAGAGTTGGTTCTTTCCAGTTTGAAGGAGCGCATCTATAAAGACAGACTGCCGAGAGAGCTTCGTTTGACAATGAGAAGAGTTTTAGGTGAGGATTTGCCTCCCCCCTCCTGAAACCCCTCCTCCGGCTGGGTCACCTGGAAGAAACCTGTGTAGCATATGCCCCAGCAGACTTAAAAGGCAGACTAGGTTTAGCTGCTGTGCTTGTAAGAAAGCAATATGCCTACAATGCGCAGCTCAAATTTGCGAAGACTGCAAATTTTAACTAAAATAAGGGTAAACTTTGAGGCTGTTTTGTGCCTAAACGTATCATACGATTTTTTTGATGATTTTTCTAGCTTTAGACGGTTGTTTTTAAAAACATATTTTGCCTAATTTTAGTAAATAATATGCTATAAATATATCTTTTTTTGAGGATTTGTAATGTCCGTTACCTAATGTATAAGAAATTGATTCCAATAATACTGATCCTATTATGACTAATATATTGTTTTATTTCAATAGATATTTATTGATTTCGGAAGTTTATAAACCGATAATAAACAATATGAATAGGTATCTATAAATAAACTTTAAAAAATGGTTTAGTTCACTAGTTTAGTTGACGCCTGAAAGACACCACAACAGTAGAATGTTAAGATTATTTTCACCTCAGCTGCAGAGGGTTAAGTACCGAGATGTTATGACAAGTACATGAGCCTACTTGATTGATTGTTGGAGGTTTAGTACGATACCTATCTTCATAAACAAAGGCATGATATAAGTAGTTGAAATACAGTAGACAGTTCCTACTATCGTACATATAATTACTAGCGGTACGCCCCAGCTTCGTCCCGTACGATAATTTACAATAATTTGAATTTATTAATTAAGGCGCATACAGGAGCGAATGACCTTGAGCAATTTGGGCGGGGCTATGGTTTCGGCCCCGCACCCTTCCGCGCGCCCCCCGCCGCCGGCGCCGCATAGCCAAGAAAATGAAATAGATTTCGCGCGTAAGCCGCAAAAGATAAGTAGAAATCCTTCATGGCCGCGTGGTAAACCAAGCCGGCTGACACGCGATAATTGCGGGTTCAATTCCCACTGCGGGATATTTTTTTACAAATTGTCTATCTTTATTTATGTCTGTGCTGTTCTTGTGAAGCTAAATAAATGTATCTTTGTCTTTAAAATTCTGCAAGTATTTGTTCTTGGTCTGAGAACAGAACTCGGTACTTTAGGTAAGTAATAAGTATGTATGTTACCGCCTTACCGCCTCTTGTTATTACCCGCGCGGCGCGGGGCGTTCGCGTTGTAGGTAATTTCCTTCTAAACTAGCCTATATTCCAATCATTCGAAAGTTTTATGCAAATCAGTTTAGTAGTTAGGTACATGGTAACAAACATTCGTACAAGCTTCTCTAATTTTCAATGTTTGGAGGATATCAATGATAGGTAGGTTATACGGGTGGAATAATTTGAAACAATAAATCTCTGAGCTAAAGGAAAAAGGTCATAATGGACCAAGAGAAAAAAATTACCATTACATGGTATTTACATATAGGTTTTTACACCTATTCAAAGAAATGATGCCAGAAATCGGATGTAAAGATTTGATAAAACAGTAAATTTCTAAGCAAGAGGAGAAAGGGCATCCTGGACCAAGAGACAAATTTACTTTTATATAGTAGATTTTTTTTCTTTTATTTTCTTTCTGCTGTTTTTTAGGGGTTTGAAACCGAGGTCAAAACCCTAAAAACCAGCAGAAAGAAAACAAAAGAAAAAAAATCTACGATATATAAATTTTGTCTCTTGGTCCAGGGATCCTTATGACTTTGATTCTGTTTTGTGTTTTGAATCCATAATATTTCAGAAACTACTGCAGCTATTGACTTGAAATTTGAAATAATAATACATTTAGTGCGCCCGCACAGATTTATAGAAAAATAAATAAAAAATTAAAATGAAGATTTTCAGTAGGGGGAGGCGGGGTGCATTGATACAAGGGGCACATTGATACATTAGCCTTATCTAATAATTGACTGAATGGATTTGAGTGGCGCCGTCACTAAAACGTTCACAAAAAGGTCCGAAAGCATCCATTGTAACCGCACCGACTGTCTGTCAACGAGCGGCCTAGGGCTTGCCGAGATGTGTTTTGAGCATTCATAAGTAAATTTTGAAAGTGTATCGATGCTCTTCGATAACATCTAACGAGGATTTTTATATACCAAAGGCAAGTTAAACTATCAATAATTATCATTTTTGTTAATATAACTTAAAATAAAAGTGCGTTTTAGAATGATAATTTGAAAATTCAAAAATGTCGTTGGGGGCACTTTGATGCAACAAAGTGTGGGGCACATTGAAGTGTATCATTGTGCCCCGTCTCTGTATTAAGATGCTCCATTTCTGTACAAAAAAAACATCGGTACCACATTATATGTCTAAAGTCATTTCTATATACAACTTGACTGAGTATGAGGTCTTATAATTGAGAAAACAAATTGACCACGTTTTACATTTCTCTCCCTCCAGATGTGGAAGTGTCGATATTAGAGAAGTTGCCCTTAGTACACGAAATTTTACGAAAGGCTCAACTCGAACCATCTATGAATCTCTTTATATTAATTTGAGTGCATATAATGTGCAATAAGAGAAGAAAAATATTGATATTGCTTTTTTTAAAAATAATAAGATTCGTAGTTTGATTTATTGATTATTTGAGCCTGGCTGTGAATTAGCTCTGATATAATAATTACACGAGTAACTTAGATTAGAAGGCTGATTATGATCTCATCACAATAAACAAGAAGAAACAATGTAAAAGTTTTTTAATTTGACCATTTTCATAGCTATTCCACCCTGTATAAAAGTGCCCCACGTGGTGTATCAAACTACCCCGCTAATGGGGCAGATTGATACAAAAGCCATTTTTTACTAAACGTTAATTATTTCTTTTCTTTGATGACTCAAACAATTTTAAACTATGTCATTATAATATTTAATTATTTAGCTAAACGTGTAATGCAAAATAAATGAATAATTTTATATTTAGACACATTTTATGGATTTTTGTGTATCAATGTACCCCACTTCCCCCTACAAATTTTGAAATCGAAATTTTAAATGGGACCTACAGAAATTAAGGTGGTATGAAATGAAAGGTACTGATTTGTACATTTCGTTTTGGAAATTTTGATAAATTTTATACTTTTTGAGAAAAAGGTCGAAAAAATTACCATTCCCCCTCCCCCCCCCCACCTATCTCCGAAGATTGCAGAGCGATCGATGTAAAATGTACCAAGTATTTGAAGATTATGGATCTATATTTTACAGGAAAAATATAAAGAAGTCTGTTAAAATAATACTTTTTGAAATATGGTCAAAAAAGGGCGGGAAAAATTTCTAAAGTGGTGACTACCAGAGAAGTCTGTTAACATAACTACTTTTAAAAATTATGGTCAAAAAGGGGGGGGGGGGGTTCTAAAGGGGAGACTACCCCCGTCGAGTGGGGTGGGGTATCAATTTGCACATTCCAAAACATTTTTTGAAATTTCAAAAGGTTTTATACTTTTCGAAATATTTTGATAAAGGTCGAAAAATTGGCCATCCCCCCCCCCTATCTCCGAAGATTGTAGAGTGATCGATATAAAATGTACAAAGCGTTTGTAGATAAATATACAATGTGTCTGGTCACCGGTGTCGGAGACTTTGGGGGGGGGGGGGGGTGAAATACGGTAAATTTTATCGAAAAATCACTATTCCTATCTTTTTTCTACCTCCATTGCAAAATGGCAGTCATTTTGTTTTCTTTTGCCTCGAAGCACGGGTGCTTGTACTGATTTAGCTATAGCTACCCATGTAGAGGTCCTAGGAAGACGATAGAGGGCTCATTTGATAGCCAATAATGTGGACAATAAAGCAATGATAACATTATTTCCATTTCCATTTTATAGTAGAGGAGGAAAAAAGAATTTACAAAACAAAAAAAAAAGATTTTTTTAAAAAGATTTTTTGAATAAACTTCTAAACTATCTTACTTATAGCTCAGATACAAGACTTATTTTGAAGCACACAGTATTTACTATCGTTCAAAAACAAAAAACATGTAGCTTGACAGTTTGGATTCTATGAAAAAGCTAATAATTCAAAAATTTTTTTTCAAAAAATCTTTTTTTAGGTTTCATAAATTCTTTTTTCCTCTATTATAAAATGGAAATGGAAACAATGTTATCGTTGCTTTATTGTCCACATTATTGTCTATCAAATAAGCCCTCTATCGTCTTCCTAGGACCTCTACATGGGTTGCTATAGCTAAATCAGTATAAGCACCCGAGCTTCGAGGCAAAAGAAAACAAAATGGCTGCCATTTTGTCATGGAGGTAGAAAAAAAATAGGAATAGTGATTTGTCGATAAAATTTACCGTATTTCACCCCCCCCCCCCCCCCCAAAGTCTCCAACACCGGTGACCAGACACATTGTAAATCTATATTTTACAGGAAAAATATAAAAAAAAAATAAAAAAATAAGTGCGTTGGTACCAACGCACTTACCTACCCACTAATCTCTGTAGTAATCGCAACCTCCTGCGTTGTAAGGCCACCGCGCCAAGAGGTCGTCAATAAACGTAACAACCTAAACGACAAAAGTTGAAAACCCTCGGCGCGCGAGTTACACTCGCAATTGTCGTACTTGTTTATCTAGACTAGATAATTATGTACAAGTACAAAGGGTGGCCGTCGCGAAGAAAACCCGTAAAAAATACTCGTAAATAAAAAATACCCGTAAAAACACGATAAATACCTACCCGTTAAAATAGTAATAATAATTATGAGTTCAGATCGCGTAAGTTTAAAAATATCCGAGCTCTAGGCGATGAAAAAAGGCTATGTACCATTTTTACCCAGTCTCCTTTACATTTTGAATACCATTCCCATTTCATAACAGTAAGTAAGGTGGGGGTGTACCTACCTAGTGCTTCACTTCGGAGAGTCATAGAACTGTTGCAGCCATACTAGAATTCTGAAGACGATCATGAACCGCGTTAGGAAGAATGCCGTACGTAGGTACATATTTTATTTCGTCGCATAATACATCATAGCTACCTACCTAATATTAGCTACCTACCTAAGCGTAATGGATGTTTTACCTGTAGCAAAACATTTTCACTCCAGTTTCAACTTGTCCGGTCACTGTAAATCTATAAATAAATAATAATGTAAGATCAGTACATAATAAAACAAATAAATGGGTAGGTCTAAGGAGTATTTAATTACATTGTCGTTCATTTGTTCCTACCTAGTTAAGTACCTACCCGATCTCCTAAAATAAATATACAAATATGTAAAATCTACATAAGATTGCTAATAAGTAGTTACAATAGCATACATTTTCTAAAATAACGAGCTTTCAGAGCTCTGGCTTTCTTCAGCTTACTGATCTTCGGAATTTTCAATATTTTACAAACTGTCTTACACCAAATAAAGCGTCCATGCGCGGATAACTTTGAATAATAAATAAAGCGTCTATGTGCATCAATATAGCATTATAGTAAAAAAGCAAAAGTACGCCTCGCGCTCACCTAGAGCGCGAGGCAGACGAACACAACCTCCCCGTACGACAGTCAGGGTTTCACTGCCGCCCGTCGCCCGCGCAGACTACCTTCAAAGGTTACCGCCCACTAATCATACGCAAAAATTTAAAATAATGATTTTCTATGTGAAAAACCGTCGTATCACAAAATCATACGTTCAGTTTGAAGATAAAGTCTTTGCCGACATGATGGTGAAAAAAAAAGTATAAAATTCTAAGTAGTTTAGAAGTAGATACACTTTTTCAGTCAGAAACAGCTCCACTTTGTGATTTTTTTTCACCAGGTAAACGAGCACGTAGAACATTTTTGTACGTTCACTTTACAGATAAAAGGTCAATGTATAACATATATTTTTTTCAGCCCATAAAATTGACTACTCTAGGAGGAGAAAGCCTCCAAAGAGGAGCAATCAGCTACTGTATGCGCCTTAATTAAAATTTTATTTTTTATACATGTTGGTTTTACATGTTTCGGTTGGTTCACATCTTTTCATTATGCATCCCTAACTTTTTTGAAAATAGTCAATATTCATCAGGAGCCTATGCTCATCACATCAGGGATAACGTAGCATGTTAATGCGGAAAGAATTTTTCATATAAGTCCAGAAGTTTCGGAGCCTATTCAATACAAACAAACAAACAATAAAAAAAATCTCTTTATAAAATTAGTATAGATGTATGATAGATAAGTAATTTACGTTGATTAGTTCGTTTACGAGTACATAAAAATTAATCATCTATTCTATTGTGTTAATGCCACTTCTGTTTACATTAAGTTTTCGCAATATAGGTACGTATATATATATATATGTAGTAGTAGCTTGTGTTGTTAATTAATTATTAACATATTTTGTTCATGGTCATTAGTTCTCGTCTGTAACGCAAGTAAAGTCCGTATTTTTGAAGGCAGTCAAAACTTCGTGATTTTCGTAGCATAATGTTCGCTCTAGTATTGGGGCGCGAATCTATTCGGGTTAAAATAGGTAAACAGTTCACGTAACGTAACGCTCTATAGCGGTGAATCGCGTTGCAACATTTTTGGTCAAGTACCGCGCCGTCGCGCGCCGTGTAGTGGCACCAATGACCGAGTTCCAAGAATGAAGTGCAATAAATACTACGTACTCGACGAGTTAACAGTTTCACTGCCCGGACGCACATGCCCCGCGCCGCCGCCATTACTCAGGCACGGCATTTCAGTTCACACCGCCAAGACTGGACAGTGAATGCGTAAAAAAGCTTAAGTAAATTGGCAATATTATCTATAGCTATGTAGTTGTAGCCAGGCCCGGATTAGCCCCTAGGCCCACAAGGCCCGGGCCTAGGGGCCCGGCAAGCCTAGGGGCCCTCATGGCGGAACATTCATACCCCTAAAGTCAGGCTTACCCGAAAAATTAACATTTGTTTTTCCAAATAATAAAAGGTAGGCAAGAAACGACGTAGGTAATATGTGTTCAGTTTGGCGCTCCGTGCCATGCGATTCCTATTGTGTATCTACCTACATACATTGTATTGTATGTAAGCACGTCGCACTTAAATATTTCTTTAAATTATTCTCTCTTGAAAACTCAAACTTTTTTTCGTCAAAATTCGTCTCAACATTTTATGTAAATGCGCTGGGTGCACGCATCGCATTCATTTACGGCCGATTCCAGCTAGGCAGGCAGATCACGACATTACTTTTAATTTTGTAAATCAATAGACCTACTTTCTTGTTTTTCCGTAATTGAATTGCTCCCTCCATTTACTGTTATGTCTTTATTTACAACATACTTTTCTAAACTATTTGGTAACGACCGAAAATGTCACAAAAAATTTCGCGGCTCGCTCCGCTCGCCATTAATTCTCAATTATTCTAATTCTAAGCTTCTTAACAACCTTGCGAAAATGTCACAATTTCTCAACCATTTTCAGCGGCCGCAAACACAACAAAATATCGGCGCTCTTTCCGCTCACTGTTTTAATTTTTATTACCTATAACTACCACGAGCGAGACCATCCGAAAAAGTAATACAAAAAACATGTTTTGTCTTTTTACATTGTTTACTTCACCAAACTCCAAAATTACCACCGCAAAGGCTCTAAAAGATTCAGGGTTCGCTAATCATAATCTTTTGTCACTCTTGATTCTAGTTTACAAAACATCCGAAAAGTCGCTAAAAAAAATTGCGGCTCGCTTCGCTCGCCGTTCATTTTGTAGTCTTTTGGGCATTTTTATCAGCCTGCCGAAAATAAGTCAAAAATTTGGCGGTTCGCTTCGCTCGACATTCTTTCTGTAGTAGGAGTTATTTTGTTAATCTTCAAAAAACCAAATTGACAAAACAAGAAAGGAAAGCTAAGAGCTTTCCTTTCTTGTCTATTCATAGCATGTCTAACAAATTTAAAAAAATGAGTCTCACTCTACTTGACGATATTTATATTGTATTGTGTTATATTGTAACTTTTTTGTTACCAGAAAATGTGACGCTCGAAGTTATAATTTTTTTGTGTTTCTCACATTTTTTTCTTTGTTGCTGGCATACCAATCTCAAAAATGACCACCGCAGTTTTTATAATATTCGGGGCTAGCTGTCACATCTATTGTCACACTTTTGCATACTTTTTACAAAACATCGGATAAATCAGAAAAAATTCGCAGCTCGCTCCGCTCGCCCTTACTCATGGTTAAAGTGCTTAATTGAAAACCACTCCGGGTACTATCATAACTAGCATTAGTACATATATGAAGATGTTGCATATTGTCTCGGGCGGGTTTAAGGCTCGACCCGAATAGTATTTCTGGCCCTGTCTGTAATATAATGATTATTCTGATTATTTACTGAATATTCTAATAGTAGGTACTAGGTACTTGATCGGCTCGGGGGAGGTGGGGGCGCTTGGTGCATAAAGAAATTTTGTCGGGTAGGGGGGCCCTCAAACACCAAGTGCCTAGGGGTCCTGGATCCCTTAATCCGGGCCTGGTTGTAGCCGACCACAATGGAAGTCTAATGAAGGTGGTGACCATCATAAGAAGGTGTCAGTAAAGCAATGTGAGGAAAAGCTGGGAAGGATTAGGCCAGGGATACACATGCCACTTAGACCATGCCAGTGCCACAAATGCAGGCCTATTTAGTAATCATCAGGGTCTGAATGGCAAATCACTAAGTGGCATATGTATCAGGGGGTCAATCACAGTATTTATAAATTGTTTAAACCACAAAAAGTCTTCCAAAAATGCTAATAGGAAGATTATTAAAAAATGGTTATTAAAAGTCAGGTAATGTCATGATTTCGATCAATAATTCAATAGATTAATGTAGATTGGGATTAAATCAGCAAATTAGTGGGTTATAGAAAATAGTATAATAAAACTTACTTTCCAAAACAGAAATATCCCATCCACAACCCTATAACAAGGCATACGGAATGTCGAAACTCTGGCGAAGCGAATTTCAATGGTTTCCGAAATAGCCTGGCCAGGCATAGTGCAGCTATTTGTGCAATAAAAAAATTAACCTAATGAGAAAAGAAAACATTGTAACTAATGGTGCTAAAAATCAGTGAATAGTTTGGCTGAAACACACTTGCTTATTATTACAATCAGTGTTAAGGTCAAGGCACAGTGAGAGTACTAAAAAAAGTTGCGCACATTTGTCGGAATAGCCGTGAATGCAAGAAACTTTTTTAGTAGCTTCATAGACATTAAATGTCTATGAAGCTGCAAATTTTGCAAAAGATAGCATTCAAATAGCTATTAAAGTCAGTATTCAAAACTTCCTAATTCATTACTTTCAGTATGCTTTGACCATGTCTTTAAAGGAAACAATTCTTAGGTTTAATTAAACAAAAAAGGATCCTGATATTAGTACATATATTACCTAGGATATTTGTTTGTTTTAGGACTTGAGCTTATAAAGGATAGGTATTAGCATTTTCACTGTAATACTATTCAAATACACAAGTGTATTCCTTGCCCAATGATAAAATTGCATGAATTAGGTGGTATACAATTAAAACATAACAAAAATATATACTACTTCTTTAATACAACAATATGAATGTCATGTTTTGGGATGAGAACCTAGGAGCTGCTTTTCTTGATTTAGGCAGACTGTTTACTCTACTTTCACCTCCAAAATTATTTCCTACTGTTCAAACTATGTATACTTTAAAGATTATATCAAATAGTAGTATATGTCAAATTAAATATTTGAAATAACATTTTCAAAATAAAATTTTAAATTACATATTAATAACACTTACCAAGTCCAATGAAAGTCCAGTTTTGTTTGATAGAAAAAGAAATATTTTGCTGCCATCATAATAATCGTTGTATCCTGGAGTCATTCTGGTGGTTTAATTTTGGCAGCTGTAATAGAATGGGATGATTTATCCTCTGACTATTCACATCTCTATGGCGAGACAAGCTCAAGGGCTCAAATACGTAAACCAAGTTGTTGCACTACGCATTGATTTAGAACTTGCTCTGCCTGAGTAGGTATAACTTCATGAATATCTCGTCACAACCACAACATTAGTACATGGTACACATAAAAGAACGGCTCATCTACGGTATTTGTATTGTGTACATTTAACATCGTCTTTGGAGCGACGACGACGTGATAAGATAAATACAATTAGGACTTTTACTTGCCTGGCAAAAGTACACCGGGTGTTAGTTTATACACTTAACCAATTCAAAGTATAGTATAAAAATTTTGAAATCAAATAATATTGTTCATTTTCAGCACAACTACACACACACAAAACAAAAATAAAACTGATTTTGTGGGATGTGGGAAATACATTTGATTGATTGCTTGACTTGACTTGACTTGACTTCTTTGATATGGCAATATGTCGCACGTATAAAAATAAAGAGAAGTAATTCAAAAAACACGTTTTTTGGGAAAACGCTTTCAAAGTTTTGTAACTCGGAGTATGTTTAGTAAATTAGGAATAAATACTTTCTCCGTGTGGATATTATTATTTTTTTCTTACTATGGGATATTATATAAATTTATCTTTAATATTAAGCAAGAAAATCAATAATATAATAAATAGTTTTTTAATTACAAGGCTTTAAAAAAAATATTGCTGACTTACTTCTGTTTATGATAAATAACTGTCATATTATTCAAATTCTTACAGGATGTATATATTAATGATGCTGTTTTATTTTAAATTATATTTAAATTTCTAGGAATATTGCGAATAACTTCTTTTTATTATTAATGAATAAAAGTTTAGAATCTTGTATATCATAATATTTCTATTTTATATTGAACTGTATGCTCTACGAGATAGATGTTTTACTAATAAAATGATACACAACACGAATTATAAATGAATTATGGAGTTTTATACTTACAAATAATAATAAAAACACGGCAGAAAAAACTTTGTACCTTTTTAACAAGAGTAGTTTCATAAGAACTTATAACTAAATCACAATAATAAGTTAATCTTTTATCAAAAGACAACTAGGTAACTTATGTATATAGGCCCCGTATTATGAAAGCTTGGTCAGTCTTCAATCTGTGCTTGAGTAACGATTATTATGGCATAAGCGTACCTCAAACATAGATCAGATCGATCACTGAGCAAGCCTTCATAATACGGGCCTTAGACCTATGAGATCACAAAATACGACGTGTCAATACACCCTAGTGTAAAACTCATTCTTTGAGATAGCTGGCAGCATTATTTCTATGTCTGATATATTTTTCATCTTCTTCCTTATATTTCTAACGTTCACCTCTTCTAATTCTAATTCTAAGTGGGGGAACTAAGATCTGCACTGACATCTCGCGTAGGAGTGTTTTGTGCATTATCATCCTGCCTAACCAGGCCCTAACCAGCCCAGCTCCTTGACGTACCGGAGCAGGACTTTTGAAGATTTACAGCTTTGTTTTAGCTTTTCTTGAGGTGTCGACGGGTTTGATGACTATACGGGTTGACGACCACTGTGGTGCGGTGGGCGAAGGTCCGCCTGCGATGCAGGAGGTTGCGGGTTCGATTTCCGCCTCGGGACAAATATTTGTACGATCTGCAGATATTTGTTCAGGGGTTCTGGTTGTTTTCTATGTATAATAAAAAAATATCTATCTATTTAATAATATTGAATTATGTATATCAATGATGCTGTGTCGCTGGCTCGATGTTGCTGTGTGGATTGTCCAGCATTATTTATATTTATAAGAGTCTTCAATCCCGTTTTCCGTCTGGCCTCCTCTGTGGCCGTGCAATGTATCAACACGTGTTCCTCAGTTTCCTCTTCCTGGAAGCAGCCACGGCACAGGCTGCTGTCTGTGGCACCAGATGGTGATGGTTTAGTTCACAGTGACCTGTGATGACGCCTACCATTAATTTTAGATCTTCGCGGCTCATCTTGAGCATCGTATTTGTGGTCTTCCTATCTATGGAGAGGAATATTGATTTAATGTGCTTGCAGTCTTTTCGACGCTCCCATATTTTTTAAAGTTCTTTTTCAGAATTTAGTTTTAGTCTTTTTTTTACTTCTGCTGTGGGCGGGTTTGAGACCGATGTCCTGTTTTGTTGGGTTCGTTCCTTTGCTAGTCTGTCTGCATTTATGTTACCTGTACAAGAGCGTCTATCTATCCATTCTATGATTCGCTGACTTTGCCTTGTTATGGTGGTTTCAATGGTTCCGATTAGCCGCCAGTTGGATCCCCATTGTTTCAGCCTGGTTGGGATTTTGAAAGCCCTGATTCTGAACAAAAGTAGCCGCAGCCGGCTCCTGTTTTGGTTTTGGCCCCATCAGTGTAGATGTGATATGTAGTGACGTCATGTGAGGTGATCGCTAATGCGTTCTGTTCGTGTTATTTCGTAGTTCTTACCGGTTAAGTAGGTAGACGCTATTCTATCAGTACCGTTTACCGCCTCTGGAATTGCCACAGTTGCTTTGTTTGTAATATTCTGCAGTGGTTTGTTAGACCTGAATCACCTTTCCACTGATTTGTTGATTTTATTCTAAGAGACACTGCCATTGCTTCTTGCTTTATGTGAACGTGCAAGGGCGTTAGTCCTAAGATTATGTCTAGTGCTGCTGGGGGCATGGGGGTTGATTTCCTACATCTGCAGATGAGAGTGCGTGCCAGCCTTTGAACTTGCTGTAGGTAGTTTGTTGATGATTGTGACTAAGTTTGTTCTCGGCCACCAAACTATAGCCCCGTAGGTTAGCACTGGGCGGACCATGACTGTATAGAGCCACAGACACAGCTTGGGCCTGAGGCCCCAATCCACCTAGGGCTCGCGTGCATTGCCATAGGATATTTAGTGGCTTTTGTCATAACATAGCCAAGTTGTTTTCCCCATAGTAGTTTGCTGACTAGCCATATGCCGAGGTATTTAACATCCTTGCTTAGTGGCAGTTTTGTACCTAGCAGTGAGGGTAGTTCTAGTCTTGGTAGTTTAGTTTCGAGTAAAGAGTAGGTACAATTTCTGTCTTGTTGGGATTAACTGACAGACTGTGTTTGGTACACCAGGTTTCCACTTTTCGTAGAGCTTTCTGCATCTTTCTTTTCGCACAGAGTTGTCTCGAAAAGGCCCGATCTCATGATTGCCAAGTCATCTGCATATGCAATAGTGAAAGTTCCATCTACATTCAGAGAGTCCAGGAGTTCGTTTGCAACCAATATCCACAGAAGTGGTGAAAGGACCTCGCCCTGTGGACGTCCGTTGCCCCGTTCACCTCTTTCATATCATTATTTTTATTATTGTATTCTTCCGTTGAAACCTTGAAAAAAAAACAGATTTATATGTACCTAAATAAGTCTTACGAAAAGAGTAAAACTAATTAATTTTAAGTTAATCTAGATTTTCGGTGAATGGAACCTATCTTACCTCCGAAGCAGGAACCACTACTTTTGTCCATTGGGTGGCCGGTGCATTTGCCAGCATGACAAGTTTCTCACATCTCCAAGACATCTTAGGTGCCTAATTAATAACAGAAAGAAGTATTATAAAATATGACCATCGAAATTGTTATCAAATGAACCATAAAGAGAAATAACTATTAATTTTGCCTGGATCTTAGAACCACATTTAATAAAAAACGGAACTACATCGAATTACTTCACAAACGCATAAAAGTTTTTAAAAATAAAAGGAAACAAATCATAATGTTACTGATAATCTAGCATATTTTTAATAATAAAAGGAAATAAAACTTATTTCTGACTTAATTAATACCATCATTATTAAAATAAAAAGGAATTAAAACAGAATGTATCATTTTAAGATTAAATTAAATACAAATAATGGACTTACCTTTATTACTAAACAGAATTATTGCGTTCTACTCCCGCATAAAACTCAAAATTAATTAATGACTGAGGGCACAAGACTGAATGTCGCCTTTTACCAGAATTGACTTGAACTTCGTGTTTAATGGAAAAGAGATGGGTGATCGTTTTTTCTCTTTCTAATGCTCGCTTTGCAGTGGCTGTCGAAGCTATCCTGTGCATTGGATTGAAATAATGCTGTTTATGATAAAACCTCACAAAACCGTTTTTTTGAGATAATTCTCTTTATTTTTAAACGTGCGATGTGTCTGGTTTGCCACTTTTCTGCCAGTGTCCAGTTCATGGAAATGTCATAGTCATGGAATGGAGGCAATTTACAATAATAATATGAGCGGTAATTTTTGAAAAACACCAATTTGATTTTTACCACGCTAACAATAACTATTAAATTGAGAATGAAGAGAATAATAATAACTAAATTAAATTAAATTGCTACTAAGGTGACTACGTAGGTAACTAGATAAAGCAGATATTTACAATTTTATCTTATTTACATCAATAAATTTACAGAGTAGAAATGTAATTGGAGGACAAAATATTAGGGAAAGTAAACACTTCATGGACACAGGATGAGGAATATCAGAAGGGAGTGAATCATAAAGAGAATATTGAAGATTGGGACAGTTAAAAAATATGTGATCCACGTTTCCTTCATCTAACCCACATTCACATACTGAAGAATCCCTAATCCTTAGTTTAGCCAAAAAAACAGGTGTACAAGAATGACCAAGTCGTAAGCGGCAGAGAGTGGAGTGGACTTTATTCATCTTTTTAAACTTAAAAAACCAAGGAGCCTTAGGAACAATGGGTTGAAGATCGCCATAATTGATTGATTGCTTACTACGTTTGATTCATACAATACAATTGACATTTGACAAATGACGTTGACTTTTACGAAGACCACACCGCAGGTTCCTTCCGTAAGTTCAATTAGAGGTTCATTACTAATTATATTAAATTCAAGAACAGACTACAACTACATTATTTCCTCATAATTTCACGAAGCTTATGCATTTTAATTGGTAAGAGCGAAAATAGACTTCTTAAAGGGTAAGTTATACGATACAGTTCTACGTTACGCTATCGCTGCAATAACAGAAGTCAAGTCAACATTTACTAAATTAGAATCGAGTAGGTACATACCAAACAATTAAGAGCATCCCTTCGGTGGTTAAACACTCAAAGTCCATAAATTAAAGTAGATAATCATGGATTTATGAAAAGTACGGATAGAATCCTGTCAAATCAAACTTGAATCTTAGCAATGGCGGATTGACATTGAGTGTCAGTGTATAGAGAGTTGCCAACAGAAGAAAAAATTACCCATAATTTTTATAAATATTCTTCCTAATAATTGTTCACTTATTAATATGAATGTAAAATTATAATGAATCATTTTAGGTACTGCTTTAGCCACGGTAATCGTGATTATTAGACCTACTTTTTATAATTTTCAATTTACGCCAGCGCTTTATGGTGCTAACTGCAGTGAATTTTAATGTCCCACAAGAACGGAACAGAACACTTTACTTTCCCGGGTTTAAATAGTAACTATGCTAATCGAAGATATTTCAACAAAATCTGTTCAGGCCTCTGAGTGTGTGTGCAGAAGTAACAAAGATAAAAACATCCAAAGTCTCATTCCATGTCTAATTTTAGTTTGAATAAATTATTCTTTGTGCCTATTAACTGGCTGACAACATTTTCTGCCTACGGCTTCGCATACATTGTTCCTTTGGAAATGCCTAACCAATATAATATAAAAAAATATAATTATTTAAATGTACATTTGCAGCCATATCTTATTATGATTGTTACTGGGAAGATCAATGAAATGTTATGTGAAAAATATACATTATTCTCATATTCATTGTTTATTGATACATTCTAAATAAAAATTTATGTATTACATAATATAATGCCCGCATGCTTTGACATGAAAAATCTTCATGCACATTGCATGCTACACTTGATTTAGTGGGCTTCAAATTATTTTAATTATGAGATTCTCTGATTATGCGAATTCAATTTAACTTCCAATTTTCGTCACCCGGAAATCTGAAAAAATATTGACTTTTAGTTATGCCCCACGGCTATCGTTAATCTCGTTATAACATCTGCGTAGCATGATCGTCACTTAAAGTATTACCCAAATGGGTTCAGCTATTTTGGAGGCTAGCTCAAATAAAAAACAAACATATTTCGAAATTCGTATTGTATAGATATTACAAACTGAAATTCAATATCCTAATTATATTTCGAATACTTAATACATATTATTTTATAGGTATAACCAGGATGATAAAGAAATGCCTATATACCTGATTCATAATTTGAAGTCAATAAAATATTAGAATTAAAACATTTTAATATCCTCCCACACTTACTAGAAAATTTACATGTTTACATGTTGGCAGCACTGGCGAGATTTTGTGCTTGTAGTTTGATTTATATGTTGATAATAATTTTGCGTCAAATCGATAAAATAAGTTGGTGATATAAGAAATTTATCTACGAAATGTGATCCGGTGTTTTTTATTGACAAACTCATTGTGACTTTTGCAACATCTGACCACACAAGACGGCGTTTTCCGTTTATTTTGGTTTGTTTACAATAGAGTTCATCAGTTGGTGTCTATAGCTGTAATGGCGATGGCCAGCATACTATTTGATTGATTGGCATGCTTGCTTGATTGGAGTGCTTCATTTTATTTTGTTCTGATACTCCTTCCGTACTTATTTATAGTTTCATGTAGATAATTATGTCCTATCCATAAAGGCTTTGCCTTGCCAAACAGAACGCGCTAGCGCAGGTAGGTAGCAGCGCCCTGACGCGGCGTAATAACGCGTTCAGTTTAGAAAAGCCATAAATACCTGAGATCAATCGTACATACTATTAATACCTAACAAATCAAACGAAAATGTTATAACTTTGCTTCCAAAGTGTTATTGAATACGTACCACCTACATACAGTATAGTAGGTACGAGGGTATGAGTACAACGCGAGGAGAGTTTTAAATATTGAATCTCGCAGAGAGAGAGAGAGTTTATTGTTCTGTGATGCGATCGATCGAATCGTGCATGAGCATGACGCAAAGGCGTACATCTACGTGCTCCATTCTAATGAATTTTTAGGCTCTCCGGTACTAGCTAGCCTAGATTAGTGGAAGTCTTTACCAAAACTCAAATAAACAACTGCTACAATTTGAGGTACATGCCAAGATTAAGCAATTTTTTTATCTGTCACTTTATCATGATTTGATTTCCAAATACGGGGAGGCTCCACTTCAGTTGTCAGTGTCATTTTGACAGCACCAAAGGCAGAAGGCATCTATAAGTTATCATCACGACACGACTCTAGCGAAAGATTAGAGCTTCACCGGCTACCACAAAGATACAATACCATAGATATCTCACTCTACGTAAAATACCATCTACCAACTACTTCTGGAAATTCCTTGTTACAAGAAAGTAGAACTATACTGTATGTAAAGGGTGCACAGATTTGTGCCTGACCTAACAATATTTTTCATATGCCGCGACCACACAGTGGATGCCTCTAATTAATACCTACCTACTTACTTTATTTCAAAGATGCTAATCCTTAGAAGATAAGAGAGATTGCTGGATAATCCAAGCATTTGTATTATTATTCTTCTTAAAGTTCTTTTAATATGCTCATCAAAATTGAGCAGATCTTCACATAGTTCAGGCTATTTCTCAATCACAGAGTTGTTTCAAAACACAGGGTTTCATATAAAAATTTAATCCAACAGAGAACTCAATTGCCTTTTAAGTTTAGAAGAACACAAATCTAGTGGAGTTTTTTTATCCTTATTGCTAAGATGCAGGTCTGCCCCTGCTTTGACCAACATAGCTGCCGCTGCCTCCCTGTCTTCATCACAAGCAAGGTGCCTGAAAAAAATAATAATTTTAGCTACATGAGCTAAGACTTAAAGTAAAACAAAAAAACTGGGTATGATGATAAAAAACTATAACTAAAGTTGTTGAACAACCCATAAACTTACAATGGGGTGGAGCCTGTAGAATCTGTAGCATTCACATTTATATTTGGGTTGGAGAGTAACAATTCCACTATATTGTTTCTCCCTTGAGCTGCTGCTCTATGTAAAGGAGTTGCACCCAAAATATCAGTCTCATTGACATTGGCATCCAGTTCCAGCAATAACTTTGCTATCTGAAAGTGGAGAGTGAAAATGATTTATTTTACTACAAAAACTCAGGCCCAAAGCACATACTTATAAAGTTTTAAACTAAACTGACCTCTAAGTGGCCTTTAGAACAAACATAGTGCAGGCTAGACTGGCCGCGGTTAGTCTTGTGATTAATATTTGCTCCTTTGCCAGCCAAAAGTTTCACTACTTCATATCTTCCAGCAGAGCTAGCCAATATCAATGGTGTGCAATTGGTATCATCTACTGGATCCACATGACTTCCAGAATCAATGAGGAAGTCTACAAGATTTTCATTGCCTCCTAGAGCTGCCCAGTGAATTAGGAGACGGTTATTCTGTAAAATATTTTACCTTTGGTTATCTTATTCGTTATGTAGCCTAATAGGAGTATTCAGGAGTAGGTACTTACAGAATCAGGTGTGGTTACAAGTGATGCATCTTGATCTGTCCTTACTTTGACTTGGTTAAAGTCGCCTTTGTAGGCAGTTTCATAAACGGACCCGATAGACATAGTAAGTTCTGGTATTACGGGTAAAGATTATACCACAAACTATAAAGGGATACTGATTATACCTACTATGTTTTCGCCTGGTCGGAGGGGATGAATTCGGAAACCCTGAACCTTATAGTTGGGAGATCGCACAACCGGCTTGTGCGGCAGGAATAGCACGATATATCACAATATACCAACTGCTATGTACAAAATCGGAATCGAAATATTCACCGAATCTACAATTCACATCAAGGAAATGAATCCACACAAATGCAAATAAATAAACAAAATGATCAAGTTTCCCTTGTCAATGACAAGTGCAGTGTTGCCAGATAGGGAAACCAAAATTACAGTGTTTGAGCCTTGAAAATACAGTGTTTACAACAAAAATACAGTGTTTGTCTAAATAAAAATGCAGTGCTTTTTACAGTGGAATTCACGTACCATTTTTTAATTATTTCTATTATCTTACCAACTAAACATTCGATTATTCACTGTCACTCTCGTTTAATCCAACTCCTCTCCCTGTTTTATAAATTCCCGAGTCAAAGGCCATAAGCATTTTGTCTGTTGGGATAAAGCAGACATGATAATTTCTGGTAACAACAATAAAACTCAACTCAGTCAGTCAAACAAAACCCCTCACTCGTAATGTTTTTTATGGACTCTGCAATAGTTACCTTACCAATTTAAATGACACGTTTGAAATATCAGATTCTTATAATCACGTGCTCAACTTCAATTTGGTCGGATAATACCAGTGAACGGGCGGGGAACTCCCTGTCCTATCGAGGAGATTCCGCTTCCGGATGCAATAATTGCTACCGGAAGAGGAATCTCCTATCGGTAAAATACCTTAGACAAATTTGGTAGAATTCGCGACAAAAAAAGCGGGAGTTTATTTGTAAGGGGCGTTTTTAGGGTTCATAGCGTTATGTCATCATCATCATAAATAGATTTTAGGTGAGTAAAAAATACAGTGCTCTCCATACACTGTTTTTTTAGTAATACAGTAGACAGTAGATGGCGTAAAAATACAGTAGATCTACTGTAATTACAGTGCATCTGGCATCACTGCTTGTCATGCCGCCGAACAGTGCAGTGTTGCCAGATAGGGAAACCAAAATTACAGTGTTAGAGCCTTGAAAATACAGTGTTTACAACAAAAATACAGTGTTTGTCTAAATAAAAATGCAGTGCTTTTTACAGTGGAATTCACGTACCATTTTTTAATTATTTCTATTATCTTACCAACTAAACATTCGATTATTCACTGTCACTCTCGTTTAATCCAACTCCTCTCCCTGTTTTATAAATTCCCGAGTCAAAGGCCATAAGCATTTTGTCTGTTGGGATAAAGCAGACATGATAATTTCTGGTAACAACAATAAAACTCAACTCAGTCAGTCAAACAAAACCTCTCACTCGTAATGTTTTTATAATGGACTCTGCAATAGTTACCTTACCAATTTAAATGACACGTTTGAAATATCAGATTCTTATTATCACGTGCTCAACTTCAATTTGGTTGGATAATACCGGTGAACGGGGGCGGGGAACTCCCTGTCCTATCGAGGAGATTCCGCTTCCGGATGCAATAATTGCTACCGGAAGAGGAATCTCCTACCGGAAAAATACCTTAGACAAATTTGGTAGAATTCGCGACAACAAAAGCGGGAGTGTATTTGTAAGGGGCGTTTTTAGGGTTCATAGCGTTATGTAATCATCATCATAAATAGATTTTAGGTGAGTAAAAAAATACAGTGCTCTCCATACACTGTTTTTTTAGTAATACAGTAGACAGTAGATGGCGTAAAAATACAGTATTTAGGCTCGCCGGTACTAGCTGGCCCAGATTAGAGGGAGTATAAACCAAAACTCAATAGAACAACTGTAAAATTGTGGTTTCTTCCCAAGACCCGGTGTCATGCCTCGAGCGCCATATTTTTTTCTGTCGCTCTATCATGATTGCCAGATACGGGGAGGCTCCACTTCAGTTGTCAGTGTCATTTTGACAGAACCAAAGACAGAAGGGGTCTATATCTCTATGGTAACAGAACCCTTTCCAACGACAAAAACTTCACCAGGCTACACAAAACACCATCTGCGTCTATACGGCCTACCTGACATGCGGCCGTCCGCGGACGCTAGTCTTAGCCACCACGACCACATATATGGTAGGTACCTAGAATAACTAAGTTGTTGACCACCTTGATACTTAGCCACTTCACAAAATTAAGACAGATCCACACCGTCTTGTCGGAGAAATAGCCTCCGCCATGCCAGCTCGATGAACAGCCACTCTCAGCCCGGAGAAATAGTCAACAAAAATCTCGCTAGCCTGGCTTATCTAGCTGGTACGATTTGGGATCGCAATTGACTCGATGTTGCTCACCTTGGTGGAGCATCCACGCTCCTCGCAATAACCACAGACAGTGCTGAAATGCACAAAGACCCAAAATTACACAAAATCGCTCGTCCAACCTGACAATAAACCTTCCGAGATCAACGCACGGATCAGTCAGACACAAGTTGGCCCCGCCGCACGCACGTTACTTACTGCAGCACAGACACCCTGCCGACACCTCCATCCACAAACTAAGAACATTGCTAGCTTCAGCCCGTGATACGTTGAAGGTTAAAACATAAACATCAACATACAATAACCACACTCAACTTCTTTGCCATCCACAATGCTCCATTTCGTGAGAACGGCCCAAGTATAGGCCCCACTCATGTGCAGACAACTAGGAAACAACCAGTTACCGACAGTTACCGACCACAGATGAGATCCGCGGTGGTACTATCAGAGAGATGAGAGGACCCGAAACAGAAACACATCAGTTATCCATAAGCCAACACTGAATTAATCAGACTAGACTCTCAAGATGGAACTATCTCCATAAACAAACAACATCTGATCACTGTTTAGAGACAACACAAAATTGAACGATGCACACATCAGCTCTGCCATGCAACACTGTACCACCATGTACAACCCACTAATATTGAGACACCATACTCAATATGCCCATTTGTACCACCGTGTACAACCCACTAATATTGAGACACCATACTCAATATGCCCATTTGTACCACCGTGTACAACCCACTTATATTGAGACACCATACTCAATATGCCCATTTGTACCACCGTGTACAGCCCACTAAGTCCAAGAAACCGAGGAAAAACCAAAAACAACCCCGACTGTATAGAAACAGAATGAAACCAACCATGTGAACAAGAGAAAACAACAAAACACATCAAAAGCTATAGTAGAATACAACACAAGAAAGTCCAGAGTAAACAACAAAACACATCTAAAACTATAGTAGAAAGTAAACGACAACATAATAAATCACACAGCATGATCATCTGTGTTTGCGGGTAGCTATACTGTTAGGTATTAGAAAGAAGGTATTTTTGTTTATACTTACTTCACTCCTCAACATCAATATCAAGTCTGTAATTTTCTTGTTTATTTTACTAACATGTGCAACATAACATTACACAATTCGAATGAGTACCTAACTGAACAGATACATGAAGGTAACACAGTAGAACAGCAACTTAATACAAAGTGTTGGGTATTTCATAATCAACAGAAAAATTATTTTATTGTTTCATTCTCTTTTTTCTTTATAAAAATAAACACTTACTTCGAATCCCAAACCAACAATGTTGGTTGATGTGGCCTATCTTAATCAACAGGCACTCTTCATTCTCTTACCGACCATGTAAAGTTGTTTTTTTTATGACATCCCATCATCGGGTTCCATTTTGTATTGCAACATGTATGTCCTTGTTCACCTCCATGCTCAATGTAGCTTCATCACACTGTATGGCATTCTCCATTTTGACAGAAATCTGAAAACAATAAATCACAGCAGAAAGATGCAACATAGGTGCCCTCTCCCACCTCAGTACATCATCATTCACACTTTGGGACACATTAACACCAGCTATGCCTCATAGGGTCACATTGAACAGATTTGATCAATCACCTACTTGTGACTTTGTTGAACCAAGAAAGTTTAGTTTCTTTCTAAGATTTTTCTTCAGTTTGGGTTAATTAAATGTAGGTATGGTCACATCAAATTAATTAACTTGAACTGCTTGCAAAGTTAACATGCTACCTTTAGTACCTTGGTATGTACAAATCAATTGAGCGTTAACAAAACCAATAATTTTAATGTGGAACGATCAGACCTTACCACCATCACATACAAACCCTTGCAGAACTGAAAATCCATAGCGCTTGCTATTACCACAATATACTAGGAATCTTGATATTTCCTGTACGTTTAACGGCACAGAATTATCCTTTTTGCTGCGTCCCGGTTCATTTCCGATTAGCTAGCCATTGGATGCCATTTTGATGTGAAACCTTTTCCTTTTCCAAGAATACTCTTTTTGGAAAACCATGGGCGTGAAGGCATGGGTTACATCCCACTTCTGATTTAGGCTCGCCGGTACTAGCTGGCCCAGATTAGAGGGAGTATAAACCAAAACTCAATAGAACAACTGTAAAATTGTGGTTTCTTCCCAAGACCCGGTGTCATGCCTCGAGCGCCATATTTTTTTCTGTCGCTCTATCATGATTGCCAGATACGGGGAGGCTCCACTTCAGTTGTCAGTGTCATTTTGACAGAACCAAAGACAGAAGGGGTCTATATCTCTATGGTAACAGAACCCTTTCCAACGACAAAAACTTCACCAGGCTACACAAAACACCATCTGCGTCTATAAGTAGATCTACTGTAATTACAGTGCATCTGGCATCACTGGAACAGTGTGACCAGATTTGAATTGAAAAATCTACTGTAATTCGGAGCTTCTTCATTTCGATTGCTGGTAACATTGACTAAGCTTCAATTCATCAGCAGCGGTGCCAGATTAGGCGAATTATCGCCATATAAGCTACCGTCAAATGGCGACCAAAAAAACCAATCGGCTACCAGTAGCCATTTAGGCTACCTAGAAAAAAAAGATAGGGCGATTTAAGCTACTTCAGAATTACTCGTATTCGTTTGCATTATAGTGTGCGAAAAATATGCTACAATAAATTTTGCCACACAGACGAAATGAATAAGCTGCTCAGCTCAAAAATGTTATACCAAAGAAGACCGTTTGATGCAGCTGGATCTACTTCCGTCCTCATCAGAATGAAGATTCTGTCGCTGAAATTGATAACGAAACGAATAGAAGAGAAGTAAAACAATCACTTCCTGCAGAAGTTCATGATCACACACTTTACACACATTTTTTTTTAATTTTCTGGTACGGTAGGTACCTATTTGGGCTAAATCTTAGGCAAAATTAGGCTACTTGTAAGAAAAATTATATAAGGCGATTTTAGGCTACTCGGTAGGCAAAATTAGGCGAATTGGGTTTGCTTTTATCTGGCAACCCTGTAGTACTGGGAAGTTTTCCATTTTCCGTCAAACGAAACGAGACGCTTATTTTAAGACTAAAAATAGTTGCATGAAACAGTTTTTTTTAAAACACTTTTTTGTTCAACAGTAATCGTCACTTAACAATTAATTTACACTTGAAGTCACAGAATAATTACTATCAAATCGATCCGAAGTACCTAATTATTCCAAAAACACCGAATAATTGCAATGAGCGAAAGCAATGCACAATACACACATGACGCACGCACGTGTTATTATTATTACAAAACAAAACAAAACAAACTTTACCTTTGAACTCCACTCGAATTTCACTCCTAAAGTTTTTTTTTTAATTTGGTCGTTTTGTATCTTATCTATATCGCAATAGAGTTCACTATTCTATCCAAAAACGACATACCTACGTAGGCCCACTTCGCAACGGGTTTCTTCAAAAACACGTTTTTCTGTAATCCCAAAGCAAACAAAATTTTACGCTCTATAAAATAAGGATCTGTTTTGCCTGTTCCTATTCTATCCAAAAACGACATGGGTTTCTTCAAAAACACGTTTTTCTGTAATCCCACAGCAAACAAAATTTTATGCTCTATAAAATAAGGATCAGTTTTGCCTGTTCCTGCCTGCCTTGTATAAAAACGTTTTCGAGAAGCAGGGACAAACTCTTTTTATTTTATATTTTATCGTTAAAGGATTAGAGTTCATTATTGTTCGCACCTGTCAGACAGATTTGAAACTGTTTTGGCGCGCCGTTCCTTCCAATCATTTCGTTCGTTCAAAAAGCGTTCTAGCGAACCTTAGTTTTGTTCGTTTGACAGACTGGTTTCAGTCAGCATTAGATTCGTGACGTTTGACAGTTTTTTTAGTAAGTGTTTTATGATTGAACGAGAAAGCGTTTTGTCGTTTCACATAGACAAAGTGTTTCATGAAACTGTTTTAGAAAAAAACGCCCAGTACTACAACCCTGTTCATTACGGAAATATTGCAATTATTAGAGTTAAATCAAGATCATTTTTTAAATTAGATATTCCCATTCCCGCAGAATGATATAAAATTGTACAGTATGTTTACAATGGATAAATTGTCTAACTTCAACGATGTGATCTTCAACCATTATTTTTTAGTAGGAGGATTGCTTCTGAGTTATTTGCTGTATCGAATTTTAGTTATTATTTTAGGCGAAAATAATTTTATACACACAAAATTAAGGTTACGTGGGCACGCATGGAGAAGTATTCAATGCAATAAATCTATCCCGTACAATACACATGTAAGTGTCTTAATGTATTACACTATTACAAAGTACGTAAACAAAAAATCAACAAACATCTTTGTATGTATTTCAGTGCACAATATGTGGGGAGCTAATGCTCCCAGTGGTGGGAATGTTTTGTGAATGCTGCGGTATAAGTGCCTGCAAGAAGTGCAGAAGGGCGGTCAACAAAAAGTTTAAATGCAAACAAGTCTCCTGGCAGTCTACAAAACCATTTTGCCATCATTGGGTTAATGGTATAAGTACTATATTATTACTACTCTATATTATTATGAACGCATATTGAATGTACCTAACACAAATTTAATCTGAACTTGTAATTGTTGTCTGCATAACCATTTTGTTTGTTAATTACAGTGGGACATATCAGAAATGAGAATTCCGAACACATTGATGAGGGAATTCAATGTTATTATTGTTGCTGGTGCCAGAGAACTAAGAGGACCTTAGATAGACCATCAGACAGTGCTGTAAGTCTGTAAATAATTAATACTATGGTAGATAGGTACTCATGTTCTAAAAAGCATAGGCTATTATTATAATATTTGTTCAGGGTGTTCTGGTTGTGTTCTATGTATATTAAAAAATATATATCCATGTAGTCATATATTATTAGGTAATGTAATCAGTTATCTAGTAGTAGTTATTAATATACCTACAAGAGGTTTCTTTGTTATAGGTATTAACCCTTTTTCATCCCACTGCAGAGCAAAATGCCTCTCTGTTCCCCTTTGATACTTTAGGGTTTAAAGAAAGGACTATTTTAATAAAGTTGAAGTAAGTTTGTTTATTCAGACTCGGTCCATAAAAATTGCACTTATTTATTAAATTAAAGTTACACATTAAAACATTAAAATTATATTTTAATATTAAAATAATACTAATAAATATATTAAAAAAAATATGTTTTAGGAGGAATGTGACTTTCAAATGTACAAAACTATGATAATACCACCAGTGTGTGTACAACTAGAAAAAGGGACAGTAAAGTATATCAAACCAATTGATACTGAAGATTGGGAACCTCTTATTGTTCTAGGTATGTTCTGTGATTTGTTTTGAATATTCATTCTATTGAGTTGACAATGGGATATTGATAAGATGGGGTGATTTTATATCACTTATTTAACAAAAGCCTTCAATTAAACACCTTAAATTTGACATGTTTGATGCTAAGCTTGTGTTTACTATAAACCCAAAATAATTAATATTTTTGTTTAAAGCTAATAGAAAATCAGGGAGTAACAGAAGTGATGAAGTCCTCTCTTTGTTCAGGGGCCTGTTAAATCCCGTACAGGTAAGATTTTAATCAGTATACTTTATTCACTGATGACCATTTAAATTTTTCTCTTTGGATACACCTAACAATTGTGAACTTGTGGCAAGGCATATTAGGCTTTATTCTGACACCCAACTTTTATAAAGGAATAAGGTTGAAAATTGTCTTATTGTATATATTACAATCAAATTCGTATCCCACAGGTTGTTGACAGAAGTGTTAATTCTCCCCGACATAAGGCTGAAAATTGTATTATTGTATTTTCTACAATCTTTGTATCCCACATGTGGTTGACATAAGTATACATTCTCTCCGACACCCAATATTATTATTATGGAATAAGGCTGAAAGTGAAAATTGTATTATTGTATATTCTACAATCTTTGTATCCCACATGTGGTTGACATAAGTATACATTCTCTCCGACACCCAACTTTATTATTAATGGAATAAGGCTGAAAGTGAAAATTGTATTATTGTATATTCTACAATCTTTGTATTCCACAGGTGGTTGACATAAGTGTGCAGTCCCCCGAAAGCGTGGTTCGTTGGCTGCCTGACCGCTGCCGGTTGCTGGTCGCTGGTGGCGATGGCACTGTCGCCTGGGTCTTAAACTCGTTGACAACTGTACCTCATGTTAAGGTATGTATAGTCCTTTACTCAGGAGTACACAAGTAGATAAGATTAACAGGTGTGAGGCCATGATACATACTTGACGCAAAATTATAACTAACCTATCCTTACGCAACATCAGCCTATATCAGTCCACTGCTGGACATAGGCCTCCCCTAATGTGCGCCAAAGATGGCGTTATTTCATCTGGGGGTTATTGCCTATAATCCCCACGCTGGGCATGCGGGTTGGGGATCCTTACGCGCCATCTTATAAATATCCCTAAAAATTTTTAGACAAAGATTTTAGGTTTTTATGTTAAATTATTTTGTATGATTGTTTTATACCTAAGTACATAAGTACAATATAGACCACTAATTTCAATAGAGGATAAAATAAATTTGTTGGATTTTGTAAGGAAGTTTTAAAATGTTTACTTGTACTTATATCTTTTAATTCTTTCTATTCATTAACTCATTATTTGTTATGAACATGTGAAATTGTTGTATTACATTACAAGATTAACTAACTGCATGCATAAGTAGGTTGTTAACCATGAATTGTTTGGCTAAACATTGTCAGCCTATATCAGTCCACTGCTGGATATACGAAGTTTTAATTATGTACGAAATATAAGATATTTCCTCGAATAAGGGGAATGTAATATCTTTTGAGAAATAAATATTTTTTAACCTTCTTAATATCTTTTCACAGGCAGCCGTTGCGATTCTGCCAATGGGCACGGGTAACGATCTGTCACGCGTGCTGGGCTGGGGACCGGGTTGCACCTCTCACTTAGACGCACATACTATGATCAACTCTGTCAGGGATGCTGTACAGCAGCCGTTGGACAGGTAACATACCGTACCCTTTCTGTCAGGCCAAAAGTGTGTAAATACGCGAGCTTAACCCTGAAAACTCTTAAATTAAAACTCATTTTCAGGTTATGCTCGCCTATGTACAGTGCGCGTCAGAATTAATAATTAATATTTTGTAGACAAGCAAGGGGAATACCCCTCAAAATATTTTCGACTACTTCTAATACCCTTTTAACTTGTCACAAATTTTCAAAAAACATGCAAAAATTTATCACGCCGCCGCCGCTCAGGAATCGATTGCCAACAATAACAACTATTGTGCCCCACATACATTGAGATAGGGGGGGGGGGGGGGTTCTTAATGTGACGCGGACTGTACATACAGTTTAAGTTCATTCTATGTTTAGATGCGTGTACAATAAAACAAGCTTTGATTGGGGTTAGATGATGCTGTGACGATTGTCCGACATTATTTATTAATATTATTTATTAACAAGAAATACCAAAAGAGTATTTGTGACTATGACTACACGATGTAGTGTTTTTTGATTTTTTATGTTGTGTTTTAGTAGTTATCTATGTTTAGTTTTAGCTATCTAGTAGAGTTTTTCAGTGTAGATTTTTTTTTTGTTCTTATTGTAAGTACTTTCTCTTATTTTTTGTTTGTGCTAATAAATTTATATTCTATTCTATTTATATTCTATTCTATTCTACGATAGTAGTGAAACATTAAAATTTCAACGAAACAGCGTAACCGACGGGAGCGTGACGGTTCACTTTCGTTCACTGCTCAGACAGAGAGCGCCTAAAGTACTTTTCACTTGAATTATTATTTATTCATCAACAATGTTATGTTTATAAAAATTTCATAATTGTTTTGATAATTATATTATTATACCTTATCAGCTTCTTATTGGCAACAGATGGAAAGTCACGGTGAAACCGAAACGGCTGGGTCGTTTGCGGCAAGACAAAGTGGTGTTTGCTTATAACTACGCCAGCATAGGCGTCGACGCACAAGTGGCGCTCGATTTTGAACGAGCGCGCACTCAGTTCCTATATAGATACGCCAGTCGTACGCTCAATTATGTGAGTATGCTTTTTTCAAATCTAATATTTTTTATTTGCAACTCATACAAAAACATTCTAGGTATGCTTTTTAAAGATCTTTTTTGTAACTTAAATTTAGTGATCCATTCGCTAAATTCATATCATAATGCCATATAGCATCGATAGAGATCTTATCATTAAGTATCCGTATGTTTTTTACAAGACAAATCTGAAATATACACAACAAAAATAAATTACAAATAAAAAAACTATAGATAAGAACAAATAAAAAAAATACAGAGAATGTGTGTGTGTATGTGTGTGTGCATATGTGTTGCGTGTGGAGAGCTCCTGATCCGGTCCGGATCTTCCGGTCGCTTGAGTCTTGTTCGGGCAACAGGAGACTCCCGGAGTTCATGTTTGTGTTTCGAAAGAGGGTCTGCTTAGCCGGGTACTCGTAGTATCTATCCACGATTCCTACGTCAGCCTTGAGGTTAGGTTAGAGTGGTGAGTTAGTGGAAGAGGTTAGCCTAGGTTTTTGTCAAAATTCTGTTTGAAATCAATTTATCGTCCACCCAGATAGCATACGCGTTTCTCGGCGGTCGGAGAGCCCTTGACGTCGGCGGTTGTGGCAACCTCGAGCAGCGGCTGCGGGTGTGGTGCAACGGCAACCGGCTGCCGTCGTTACCGCCGATACAGGCGCTGGTGGCCTTGAACATACCATCCTGGGGGGCCGGCGTCGATCTCTGGAGTGAGTCACAGTAATTAAATAATATTTATTGATCGATGTCGGTGGTTTCGGCAACCTCGAGTCGTGGTTGCGGGTGTGGTACAACGGCAACCGGCTGCCGTCGTTACCGCCGATACAGGCGCTGGTGGCCTTGAACATACCATCCTGGGGGGCCGGCGTCGATCTCTGGAGTGAGTCACAGTAATTAAATAATATCTATTGATCGATGTCGGTGGTTTCGGCAACCTCGAGTCGTGGTTGCGGGTGTGGTACAACGGCAACCGGCTGCCATCATTACCGCTGATACAGGCGCTGGTGGCCTTGAATATACCGTCTTGGGGGACCGGCGTCGATCTCTGGAGTGAGTTATATCTACCTACCTATATTTTATTGATCAATGTCAGGATATCGCAACCTTGAAAGTTGCGGGTTTGGTGCGTCAGCATCAAGTAGGGTAATAATTTTACCGCAATTGCGCGTTCTTTAAAGCTTCTGAAGCAACTGAGTTCCTTATTTGTAAATTTAAATTTTACATCATGCGTCAGCCTTGTATAGGTTTTTGTCAACATTGTGTTTGTAATTTATTACAAAATTTCGGGCTTATTTTAGCTCTTACATCAAAATTTTTGGCATACCGGAAAAGAAGAATGAAAACTTGAACGAAATCCTTGCGAGCGCAAGTGGCGCCCTCCTCGTTTATTGTGAACTCGAGGTGTAGGTAATTTTAAGTGATGCCAACGATGTTATTGGTGATCATGTTTTTTTTTGTTTTTTCTAGGTATGGGCGATGAAGGTGAAGTGGAAGAACAAAACATAAATGATGGAAAACTGGAGGTGACTGAACTTTTTTTAATAGAATTTAATTTATTGTCCTATGGTAGGATAATCCCATCTATGTCGCTCATTAGGGAAGGCCTATGTCCAGCAGTGGACTATTATAGGCTGATGATGATGATTTAAGCTGCTACAAAATGGTCCGTTGTAATACATAGTGTGCGGCACAATACTATGGAGTCGTGAGATGAGTTTGCTCTTACTGTTATTGTTAGAATACACAAGTCTGTGATTTTTTTAGACAAACGATGCAAAAAAACTGTAGCACATTGCTTGGCAGAGTAATTAATGTAATTGTAAGCTATTGCTTGATTATTGGGATCCTTCCTTCAATACAAACAAATGAGGGCTTTACAATGAAATCAATCTTAATTAAATCACGTCTTTTATTTTGACACTAGATGGCGTTGCACAAAAGTCAAGTGTCTTATAATACACAAGAAAATATATTTTTTTTGGCATTTGTTAACACTTTAATTTGATGCACCGCTATCTATTTCTCTATTTTTAAAGGTAGCATTGAAAAGCCCTCATTTAAATAAATAAATAATGCCGGACAACCCACACATCATCTACTAGCCCCAAGCTAAGCAGACTATTTGACTGGAATCAGTCAAAGCTTTTCATCTGTATTCACAGATGGCGCTGTTTTCTGTAAATATTTACCTTTTTAATCTCCCAGGTCGTCGGTATTTCGTCGTCTATTCATATCGCGCGGTTGCAGTGCGGCCTCGCCGAGCCGTATCGCTTCACTCAGTCATCTCACCTCAAGGTAAACTGTTTATCTACTAACCTGGTTATTACCTCTATACTAATGGATGGCTCATGAAAATTGGATAACATATTAAAGCTGAGTACAATAGGTTCTCTTATATTTAAGCGCTTAGTAAACTGGTACAATTTGTATCTCGTAATATGACGTGCCGCATAGAGTTAATAGACAAAGACAGTCTTAAAAACAATAAAAAAAAATATGGGAGTGTCGAACAGATTGTAGCTAAATTGAATAAAATATTCTTAAACCCGTCTACACCTACAGAAAAGCTGAAACGAAATAGTCAATCATCTAAAGTCATACTCCGGTACTTGAAGGGGTTCGCCTGGTTAGGCATGGTGACAATACATTTGCCCAGACACAGGAATCGATCCCGCAATGTTCTCTGGGTATACAGTTATGCCTTTTGTCGTGTATTTTCAGTTGGTGTTTCTCAATTTGATTTATACCTTTTCAGATAGAATTAGAAGGCACATGTGCGATGCAAGTGGACGGAGAACCTTGGATGCAAGGCCCGGCCACCGTCATCATAGAACCCGCCGGGCAATCGCTCATGCTTCGCGCAAACAACATTACTGAATAGAACTATCGATGCAAACGCGAAATTCATGATGCAAAAAGAAGTACCATGTTAAATTGTGTTCAGAAGATTTACCTTCGTTCCTTATATGGTACCTACCTTGAGACTTTATAGTATTATCAATGACAGCTTTAGCTATACTAATGGGGATGCGGGAGATTTGTGTAAAAGGCAATGAAATTGTTAAGCAAATAATACGTAGAATTTTTGTTATGAACCACTCCCAGACTCTGTGTGTTAAAAAGTCATAAATTCGCGCCATTCACATGGCGTGCATGTCATGCGTACGATGAAAGTCCACGCTGAAGCGACGTTTGTGCCAATAATAGTGTTTCAAAATCCAAGGCCAATTTGTAACTGGAAATATTTAAATACACTGCCAACTCGTCAACATAGTTTAAAGTGTAAATTGATTAGACTTTCCGGTGTTACCATGACACATTTTGATGTTTTTTATGTGAATGTGACAAAATGTACTTAATATGTATTAGCACTGAATAAGATATAGTATTTACTTATTAGATAACGTTAATGATCTCATCACTTGCAAGTTGTGGAAGTCAAGTGGGTAAACTGATAAAACTTGTATTCTATCCACCAATACTAAAATTATGTTTAAGTTATTATATTCTAACCCCATATTCATAATGGTCTGCTTACTTAAAACAGATGCTTAGAGTTTTATTTCTCACTCTAGGTACCTTAATGTTAATAGACGAAGACAGAGTGAGAAATAGCAATTCTTTAAGTTAGCAAACTATTATGAATAAGGGGATAACGACACCACTACCTAACAGCTGGGATATTTGCCAAAGGTTGAAGTTTATAAAGTATAAATTTTATGCGTAAATATATTTGTTAAAACCATTATCACAAGGTTTTATTAAAACAATATCAGATCACGAAATAACAAGTTTATTATAAAACCACAATAAACCGGAATCCTAGTTCCACCTAACATTGAACACAACAATCAATAAATATTATCTAACAATATATTCCCGTAATTATATTACATTTAAATAACTTGAGTAAAGTATTTTGTTAACAAGTAGGTTAGGTATAGTGAGAATGTCCCATTTTAATTATCACAAAGTCATCAACATTAACTGATGACTAGTCAGAATTAACTTCTTTTATATTGAACATAAATTACTTACTAGTAACAGAAAACTAAATAAAAATTAAAACTAAGCTGATCTTTGATCTTTTTTTCCAAATGAATTAAATCCCCTATCATAATAAAAACTTCGAAGGAATGCTTTGACTTGCAAAAGTTTGGTAACAGTTTATAAAAAATATCATTAATAAATTATGTATGCCATGATCCGTGGAATAAATAAATATGCATTTGGCACATACCTTGACTCTTCTGCAAGATATAGGTAAAGCTTATCTACAGAATGACACATAGATACTAGACTGATAACAGAATCAAGGTCATAAAAGACATCATTTCTTTGAATAACAATCAAAACACAGCCACCAAATGAGTTGGATATTCAGTTTCCCATAAATATAACATACATTAAAATAAAATATCTAATTATAAAACACTGACATCAAGAATTAGAATTATTTATCTATATAAGTGTACCTGGTTAGATAGGCTAGATGTAGATCTATTAAACATATAAAAAATATTCATTTACTAGTTAGTAGATGGAGTGTGTGTGAAATGCTTTGAATAATGAGTAGTGATATTACTTTCAGCTTGGCCTTAAAAGCTGATAACTGTATCATTTAACCACTGATCTTATGTGTTACCATAAGGCATCAGCTAACACTCAGCTACGGATGATCGAAGCAATAAAAAACATCATGTGAATAAGTATACAAGTCCCATGGGACTTATCATATCAACTTATTCACACCTGTAGGGATTTAGGAAGACTGTTGGGCTAATACTACTTAGTAAACTGGCATAAATATTCCAATTGTAAAAAGTTCTAAAAACCATCAAATAAAAGGAAACCATATACCTATCAACCATTCAATAACATTCACAAAACAAGTATAAGATGTTCACAATTAATTGTTGGAAATGTCGAATTGATGTCATTGGTGAAAGCTACGTAATATAATAAATTAATGCATAAAGAGTACAAAAGCGTATACCACATTTTACATCAACAGTGAATTAGAAAATATGGTAACAAAAATCACACTATGATCCTAGGTAATTTCTTTTTCTTTTCACCAAAGTTGGTTCTGAGTTTTTCCAGGAACACAAATGTAAGTATGGTGTGAGGGGCAAGCCTTGCAAATGCTGGAATGTAGCCTTTGAAGAAAGCTAGTGGGCCTTCTTTAGCAGTACTTGTAATGAGTGACACTACACTCACCACTTCACCTTTTTTAGCGTTCATAGCTCTTGTCTTGAGAACATCTACTGGTTGCGTCATTGTTGTAGCTATACCACCCTGAAATCAGGAAAGTTAATTTTAAGTTGTGGTTTATACAAACAATTAAAACTATGAAAGTATAAATAAATAAATAATGCTGGACAATCCACAGCATCACCTAGCCCCAAGCTAATCAGAATGTAGTGTTATGGGTACCAGATGACTGATATACTTAATACAATATATTAAATATATAGGTATTGAACTGAACAAGAGAATAAAAAATGTAAGAGTAATTTACACCTTTATTATGTTATGTTTTTATTGAATATCTACTTATTTATCATAGTTGTGCATTGAAAAATTGAACAATAGCATAGTCTAGGTAACCAATACAATTAAACAATGAAAGAATGTTACAATCTTAATTAGTTACTTTTTTTTTGAACTTACTGCCAATAAGCTGGAAGTGACATGAGTGATAACATTGTCTTTGAAGTAAGGGGTTTTCAGAAGATTTTCCTTTGTGAGATCATAGAAGGAGAGCTGGCCAATGGTCATAAGAACAGCTCTGGTGCAACACATTGAGGCACCAGCCCACAGTTGCAACACTCCCTCTGTAGATGCAACTTTGTATAATCCATGGATTGCATTTTTGTAGCTGAAAAACATATGTATCTTAAACTGGAGAATCACCATGTGGCTAGATTAATTGTCCTTACATGGCTGAGAGATAAATAAATAATGCTGGACAATTCACACAGCGTCTTGCCCCAAGCTAAGCAGAGCTTGTTTATAGATGACTGATATACATAATTCAATATTATAACATAATATAGATATTCTTTTGTTATTATACATAGAAAACAACCATAACCAGTATTGACTGATGATTTAGTAGGACAGAATAGAAGATGTAAAAATGATACTTACTTTCTTCTCTGTTCTGGTGGCAGTTTGATATCATTCTGCATTCTAACATTGACTAGATCAGCAGGATTGCCAACAAAGCCTCCTGCAAAACCACTTACACCAGCCAGGCCTGCAGACTTGTAAAATGGTACAGAAGAGCCCTAAAACAAAATGGATATGATATAGTACATTAATAACATTTGTGTGATAAATATATTTTTTTCTTTTATATCTTGCTTCTTGGCTATCTGATTTATCTATCAATCATCCATGCTGCTGTCGGATTTTATCTTTTCTGTGTCATTTAGAGAAAGTGTAGTCCAGTGAGACAGCTCTCTATCTTTGTCTGAGTATCTAGTCGCCAGCTCAGAGACGCTGTCGTTTTAGCCTTGAAAATTTGACGCTGCCATATCCATGAAGGGTGGCGGCGAGTTCATTCATAAGTATCTAGACTTAGTTGGAGTTTTTTGCTGATAAATATTTTTACTCAAATATTATACCTACAGGCGAAAGTTTGTTTGTATGTGCATGTTCTCCTTCACACTTATGATCGACACCTGAATAGATTTGGATGAAATTTGGTACCAGGATAGCTTAAATCCTATGCAGTGGTTTCTCTGGGATAATTAAATATTATGTTATCTGTGTCTATACTAATATTATAAAGAGGAAAGATTTGATTGTTTGAATTGAATATGCCCTAAACTACTAGACTGATTTGAATTTTTTTTTCACCATTAGTATCCAAAATTTTCGCCGATGAACATAGGTTAAGTATATAATATTTTCAAAATGTTAGGGATCAGCATGAAAATTAATTTTTACCCATGCAAAGCCGGGTGGACCAATAGTATTATACAAAGTTAAAGACCTCTAATATTATGGCTAGAACTAAGCATACTCAGTACTTACATCTTTAGGTGTCACTATCCGTTTAGTCATTTCATAAATCCCAAATCTTGCAGTTGAATAAGTAAGCTGGCGAAGAAGAGACGCTGAAATACCATTATATAGACCTACAACACCTGCAATGAGTGTTACAGATTAGGCTTCGTTAAATAAATATTGTTAGTTAAATTTATCACTTTCGATATATTTATGATTCCAGTCGAATGTGTACTTACCAAGTACTTACCTTGTTTTGAAACAACCATGCTAGTGAGTTTCAGCATTGAGATATTTTTCCCTGTATGTGTTTGCATTTGAACTTTCAGTAAATCAAGAGGATGAGTGATACAAGCAGCACCAGCTGATGCTAACCCTCCGAAGTACCATCGCGACAACTTAACTTCTGTAGCAGTACCACTCATTTTGGAACTGAAACAATCCGTCTAAATTGCTGAAAGTGGAAGGTCTGGAGATCGCCGAGTTCAGACCTTGTATACTACAACACTGCGACCCACAAGCTGGTTTTTAGCCTAATTAATAAATTAACTAGCTCATTTAGATGATTTAGATTCCATTTCAAAGCAGATCTGCGTGTGCGTGCGTGCGTGCACTAAACCTAACAGTCACCTAGTAGTAAAAGTACTCTGTGATAACAGTGTTGCCGGCAGTCAAAATTAAAAAGCTCCGAACCGAAACCAAATTTGATCAGAATATTATGAAAAAAAGAACCGTGTGTGTAACATAATTTTATGAACGCTATGGCAACAGCTGAAAATGATATATCGATATCTATACTAATATTATATTTTACTAGCGGTCCGCCCCGGCTTCGCACAGGTATTAAACAAAAATTTCAGAAATTATACACACTAACACGATGAGTTTCACAGTTTTCATACGGTACGGATCCCTTATAACAGCATTGGGTTTTTTGACATTGACTCGACACTCCATAACTGACACTGGCCGTAGAGAAAAAGCAAGCACCGTGCGGTATATATTCAACCTCTTTTTCTATTATGGGGCGCCATAAGAAAAAAAGAGGTTGAATATACAGCGCACGGTTCAATTATTGAATTTTTCATGCGGATCCCTAATTTTTTTGAAAATATTATATAGCCTATGTTCATCACAGAAAATTTAGGATTCTCATGCTGAAAGAAATTTTCAAATTGGTCCAGTAGTTACGGAGCCTATTCAATTCAAACAAACAAACAAACATAGTATAGATTATCTATATCTATACTAATATTATAAAGAGGAAAGATTTGATTGTTTGTTTGTTTGTTAGTCAGCAGTCTTATTTTGTTCGCGATACTCCTCCAACTAGGAGCGTAACTTCACCAGTTTATACCCAATCGATTAATAAATAAGTGATTTGATTTGTTTAATAGTAGAAGGTTATTATTATAATACTAGCAGCCCGCCCCGGCTTCGCACGGGTATTTTAATGAATTTTAAGTTCTTACACACACACACACGTTAGATAAGGTACTTTATTATTGAAGTTTGATTATTTTTCCAAAAAGGTCTAGTAGTTTCAGAACCTTTTCAATTCAAACCACAAACAAACAATAAAATCTTTCCTTTTTAAAATTGTACCTTTACCTCCTTTACCTAACTAAAGACTTTTCTCTCGGACCGCTACGCCTACATCGCATGGTTCCAATCTTGAAGTTTTTATATTTTTTGACATTGAGTTTCCTCTCGCACCCCAGCTCAGAAAAACGATTATGATCGTTTTTCAGAGCACCCCAGTAACGAATTGTGATGTATAAGACAATCCATAACTGACACTGGCGCTCCACTGGCGGAGTCGTCGTAGCAAAAGTGGTGCCATAAAAAAAGAAGTTGAAGTTGAGTCACAGCCAAGGAACTTATGTATAAGTTCCTTGGTCACAGCAAAAACGAGCAGCGCAAAAAAAGAAAAAAAAAGAAGCACTTTGTTTTTATTATTGAAGTTTTTATAGGGATCTCTAACTTTTTGAAAATATTTTATAGCCTATGTTCATCACGGAAATTTTAGGATTCTTATGGTGGAAGAATGTTTCAAATTGGTCCAGTAGTTTCGGAGCCTATTCAATTCAAACAAACAAACAAACAAACATACAAACAAACAAACAATCAAATCTTTCCTCTTTATAATATTAGTATAGAAGTATATATAAGAAATGAGTGGTAGAAATACTACTTCGATATCGTTTTTTCGATCTACCTTATGTAGATACCTTCATGGTACTTGATTATTTTAGTAATCATTTCATCACTGACGTGACGACCACTGTGGCGCGGTGGGCGAAGGTCCGCCTGCGACGCAGGAGGTTGCGGGTTTAATGTGTTTATTATCTTCGCAACCAATGGACCGATTTCAATGATTTAAAAAGTATCGTACCTAAACGAGTAAAAGGAACACCATTACATAGATGATATAAAGGTACATTTTCCGACTTGATACGGGGACCCATTAAAGGTAGTTACAGCTTGCTTGCATGTAAAAATCAAGAGAAAAACAGTGAGCGGAGCGAGTCCTGATTTTGTTTTGTAGGCTTAAGAGGACTGACAGCAGAACAGACCTTAGGGCAGACCACCCTGGACCTTTTTAGGGTTTTCGTGACCCTCATGGTCTCCCTCTGCCTGTTCTTTTTTCTCATTATTACCTCGGCAACTACCGTTATACTTCAAATTCAAAATAATGATACATTTCGTGTATGGTACCTTACTACGGGTACAGACTGAAAGAATGAAAATAAAATTTTACATTTTGTGCTGTAATGCATCATCTAAGTATAGTGATTACTGTTTTGATAGGGATTTTGGTCCGAAAAGATTAGCAAAGCGTCACGATCCGAAAAAATCCACAGAAGTAGAAAAAAGTAGAATCTTTTGGAAAAATTTGAGAGAAGATTTATGTAGGTATTCTGTGCTTGAGAAATTTAAAAAAAGATGAAAATAAAACGAAGAAAAATATATAATGTAAATTCTTAGTATGATTACCTAATGTTACGGATAATAAATATGAAAATAATGAAACAAATGAGTGCGAGATTGAGAGTTCAGCTATTGGTAGAAAATCAATATGAACCAGAATTCTTAGAAAAAGTCTATTGAATTTTTAATTTGACCAATCCGGAATGTAACGCTGTAACGGTTGGTCCATTGGTATACAAATTAATACTTTAAAGAGGAATAATTTGATTGTTTGTTTGAATTGAATAGGCTCCGAAACCTAATGGTCCGATATTATTTCACCATGACACAATTATTTTTTAACTTCGAAATATAGGACACTCCGACCGACGACATGTCGTCGTGGGTGTCGTCGTCGCGACCGAGCCATGGCGAAAAGCTAGCGGCGCCGTAAATAAAGAAGTTGAAGTTGAAAAAACTTCGATTTCGTCTAACTAACTAAACCTAAACGGAAAGATCAGAAATAACACCAATAATCATTTATTGATAAAATAGAAGAAAGGTAGTTTGCCGCAACACGCAATCTAGAAAACCTATAATGAAGGCATGAACGACATTCGTTGTTTTAACTGGATCCGCCTATTGTATCCTCATTTAACAACTATTGGCTTTAAAAACCACAAGCACTTCAGACTTCTCAAGTAATAGGACAGATAATTAGTAAGTAAATACGGAGTATTTTATTCTGTGTAAGTAAATAATGTACATTACAGTACAGCTTAGAATGGCTAGATAATCTAGGGACTGAGTGTATTCTTGTTTACATTGAGGTTATACAGCGATATCTGCTATGTTCTCGCCCCTGCGGTTAAACAAACGACTGCCTATGAAAACGCATCTTTTCTTGAACTTTCCTAAGTAGCACTTCGCGTTTTCACAAAAAACTGGTGATTTGGTAACACATTATTGGCCTTGCCTATAAAACTGGCAAAATGAAGATAACATCGGAGCTCAATTAATATTTTAAACACAACCACACTCCACCTAATACTTTTTGCTGTTGATTTTTATGGATTTTTCACTCTGTATGTTCTACTTGATTTGTTTCCTCCTCCCAATTTGGGCATGCAACCGGTACTACGTGGTTCTTCAAGAACCCTGGTTTTTTCGAGCCCTATGTGGATGGTTCCAAAAGCAATAAACCCAGTTTCCCTGGTTCTTTAAAAACGTTTTCATGATAAATTTGTACATAATGGATTATGTTTCTCTCTCCAAAGTTAACAAAATAACTTTCTTCAAGTGCTTTTGTTATAATATTTTTTTATTAAATCTATTATATTTATAATCTATTATATATATATATATATATTTATTGGTTGTACATACACCAATAAATATCCATATTATAATCTATTGTATAAAAAACTAACAAAGTAAAAACTTAGTAAGTACCTAGGCATTTTATTCTTAGGCAGGCATTAAGGTAGTAATAAAATTTGTAGTTTCCTTGCTGTAGTGGAGCTAAGGAGTTTCATGATCAGTTTCTAAAGCAATGGTTAGCATCATACTCAATACTCAATCATTTATCATTTAAATTCACTATTGACCCTGCCAATAAGTATGGAGAGAGAGGAGGATGTCTTTGTTGCTAAATATATTTACTTCTTTCATACTTAACTTATGTATTTATTATTTGCAGAATGGCGTCAGATATTGTCTCCTGTCTACAGTTAGACAAAAATGCATCTGGGAGAATAATTCTAATCAAAGAAATAAATGGATGTGACAGTGCTTTCATTGACAGTTGTGTGTTAAGTAACTGCATAAAGAACCACACTCCCGTGATTTTCATATTAATGCACAATTCGCTGAACCATTACCTAAACGTTGGGCTAAAGATGAACTATAACTTGCAAAAACACATTGACACAGGACTCATTCAGTTCTACAATCTTGGAGAAGAGATAGTTCTCAATTTACTAGAAAACGTAAACTTCTCGATACAAGAGTTGTATCTGAAAATTAAGGAGAAAATTCCAATCGAGAGCAGCGGCCCTGTGAATATTGTTGTTGATGGGCTATCACATTTTTTTGATCTGGGTTATACATTGAGAGATGTCAATATTTTCTGTAAACAGTTGCATGGGTTAATAAGATTTAGCAGCAATTCTTTTCTGCTTATCCATTGCAATCAGGCAAATGAAGATGATGTCACTCATACAATGTCTAATCTGTTAATGCACAAAGCTGACACAGTAGTGGAAGTGGAAAACCTTCAATCTGGATGGAGTGCGGATGTCTCTGGTCTTATGACAGTGAAATATTTAGGACAGAAGTTTCAGAATGAACACATGTTCAGTTTGGATAGAAAACCAGTCAGGTATCTTTTCAAATTGTTTGATAGGGGTGTCAAACTTCTTGCTCCAGGAACTGTTTAGTTTGTTTTATTTTAATATTGGCTGTGTAATAAATATCATTAATTTAGTATGATTTTTGTATTGTACTAGCAATAATATAGTAGTTCTAAACTTTTTTTATTGTTTATCTTAAAATTCCTGGTATTTAAGCTCACTAAGCTCTGCTGAAAGTTAAAGACAAATGATGCTGTGTAAATTTGACCAGGAATACCTATTCATTTATTTATATTGCTTCATAATAACCAGTACAGCATTGCATTTTTTATTAGAGCCTATGTATAAATATTTGCAGTCTATATTAACTTCTATGTGCAAAAACATCACTTAAGCCTTTCTTCATGACAATAAGCCTAAAATGCTTTATATAAATAGACAATGGTGGAAAATTCACGCAGCCTCATCTAGCTTCAAAGTAAACAGAGCCTGTGTTATAGGTACTAGATAACTTTAAGTGGAATGGAAAAACGTAGTTCGAAAACAGATTGCGCAGTAGTCGAAACTGGCACCCTTGTGGTTTTCAATTACGACAAGGTTACCTACGTATTTGTGGTCGTGTTTGACGGGAAGTAATAAATTATTTAAAGCCTCAAAAAGAATAGAAACGACATCAAGTATCATAATGCGTGTTAGTAGCAACAACCTAAAGGAAATGACCATATTATTAATGTCCACGGTCAAAATTGATGGATCAGACAGAATTTTTAAAACATACCAAAAGCTAATGCTTTCGACAGTTTAATAGTCGTGTTGTGAAGTCGCATGAAATTTTCATTTGTGGTGATTAGCCGTTGCCAGGCGACCGTCCGAAGACTGTATTTTTTGACCATCATTCACTCCCAGTGCACGTGAGGACTACGTCGAGGGCGCTACTTTCTAGCGCAGCAGCTATCATTAACTTGTCAGTTTTCAAACGAATTTCCAATCAAGTAAACAAACTTACGTTGTATGAATTTTTGAACGCTTTGACTGATTACCTTTGAGGGTTTAAGTGAGTTCGAAGTGTGGTGTAGTTTATGGGGTGATCTCGTCGGAGATGCCATGACTCAGAGTACGATCTCTGATAAGCATGGTGCTAGCACCGTCACGGAAGAAAAACTTTTGGTAAGTATATTCATATTCTTTTCTCTGTATCCCAAAAAAATTGGGAAATAAATTTAATTGAATAGGATTGTAAAGTTTCTCTATTCTATTTCTAAGAGGCCCCGTAACATTTGAAATAACAGCATCACGCTCGCACGAAATGTTTAAAGGTCCATAATTTGATTACCCAGTTCTCTTATACCCCTAATTATTTACTGAACACAATGAAAAATGATACTTAAGCACTTTAATTATGAAGTCCATTTTGTATTACACTGATTCATTGCAGTCTGTCCAAATAATAAATAAACTTACATTACGTTTCGCAGGTGGCGGTGCGTGTGCGCCCGCTGAGATCCGATGAAGGTCCTCGCATCGTTCACGTGGTCAGCGATAAGGTTACACCAATCACTTATTATGACATACGTAGTGTACCTACATATATACACATAGTTGTTTTAGATCGATAACAAGCCGTATATGTATATGTAGAGTCAGTTCAAGAGATAAATTGGTATAAGATTATTATGTGAAAATATTGTGAATATAAATATTGTGAAAAACATTAATTTGTTGGTCCATTCATTAATTCGGAGATTAAATCAGAACGTATCAATTTAGGTTTAAAAGAAATTACTTAATGGATAGTACTTGGTATACGCGTACCTACGTAACATAGTTAGGTAATTATGTCAGATTAATTAAATTAAATTTAGAACCTCTATAGAATTTTTCCGTTTTAATAAAGTCGGAAGTTTGAACTGAGCTTCCGACCACACTCATCAAACCTGATGATTGATGTCCACGATTCACTTAAGTAATTTACAAAATATAGATAAAAATGTTCTTACCTTAATTGCTTAGAACCTTACTACACAGTAGACATTAAATCGTATGAAACACATCAACATCATCACCAGCCTATAATAGTCCACTGCTGGACATAGGCCTCCCCTAATGAGCGCCAAAGATGGCATTATCATTTGGGGGTAAATGCCCATAATCCCCACGCTGGGCATGCGGGTTGGGGATCGCAGTTCGGTGGAGTTGTTCTGCAGAGGGCACTGCTGCCCGCCCCCCGGTGTGTTTCCCTTAGTCGCCTCTTACGTCACCCACGGGAAGAGATGGGGTGGTGAAATTCTATGCCGGCACCACACGGCAACAAAAAGTTTACTACACAGTAGACATTATGAATCACATAATGTGGTTATACTTACAACACAGTTCCTTCGTAAAGCTGTTTTATTTTTGCGTACAATGCGAGAGTCATACGGAAATAATTTGTTTATTTATTTATGGTGATAACAACGTTTTATCGGAAAACAGCAAACGTTTTTATCTAGATAGAGATAAGCATTAAAGTCCAATAGATTTCAATAAGTTTATTACTTTAGAGGTTAACAACAATACTCACTAAGAAAAGTAAACTTTTATACAGTCCAGAAGCTCTAATCAGCTAGATAACAAAAATATGTAGAGGAGGAAGGAAGTAATGTGGCTTCCTATTATGTTTTTGGTCTAGAAGATTTTAAATTATTGGTCTATAAATGAATATTATACGTTATAGGATGTTTATTTTTGCCCAAGCCTATATTTAATAAATACCTACCAATTGAATGGTTCATATAAAAATATAGGTACAAATCTGAGAAGTTGGGTTCTGAGGAGCCCCCATAATAGACCGTTCACACTTACTACGTCATAAATGTTTTAAATGAATAAATTATTGAATAATAATCTGCTTTAATTAGTCACACGACTTGCTTGACTAACAAAAAATAAGAAAAGCACTTGCGGCAGTTTTGGGTATAAAATAATTTAGTTGCGCTTCTTTAATTTCAGCTACGAGTACTTTCTACGTAATTAAACAATATGGAAATATCAAAGTGGATCAAAATACCTGCATTTTGGTGCAAAATACCACATTACTTTCTTCATTCATACCTCACCATACCAATTTGTTAACAACTAATACCAATACAAAATTAATGTGCTCAAAATTATTTCATTGCTAACGGCTGTAACACGGCCCCTGGGGTCCTATTTAATTCTAAAAAAAGCAATCGATTGTTTAGTTTTACTGTGTAAATTGGTACCTACTCTTTGCCAATACGAAATACGAAATTTCGTTGTGGATAAAATAAGCCCCCTGTTACTTAAAAACGCAATTCAATACTTTAAAACGCAACATCGACATCTATGTAATGCAATAAGACATCTTAGGCGAGGAGAGATCCCCCATCTCTCCATATCACAGCATAGTTGACTGCTACGGCGCATTTTGGCTCCTAGCAGAATGTAATAAGCACTGCGAGCGTGAATAGGTTTCTCCTACGCGCTGCGTAGAGACGTAGAGGGTCTACGAATTATTTTGAAAGTACCTACGTAATAAGAACATTTAACTTGGATTAGACAATAACGAAATAAAAATGCGATTGTTGATATCTTTTCGATTTCGAATTTTATAGGGACTTTGAACTTTTGTCTTATATTAGAAAAGTAGTTATTTGTATATTCGATTTCTTTATATATGTATGAATGTGGAAACTTTCACAGATGCGGAGTAAAATAACGATTTCGAACTTTAAAAATCCCTATTGCACTCTTACAAGTTTCTTAGAGGTTCCCAGTTTTGCACTAATATTCTACAAAACTAGTTAAAACCCAAATTATTCTACGATACATAAATTTAAGTTTTACCAGCGAGTATTTACTTATGCAAATAGCATTATCTCCTAGAACGAATGCTTAGTTATTATTAAAACTTTCTTCCTTCATCTAGATGCTGGTGTTGGAAGACGAGGGTGACATTCGCAAAGATGTCTTGAGGCAGCGCAGGCTCAACGAAAAGCACTACACGTACGACCGTGTCTTCGGCGAAGACAGCACACAGGTTGGTTTACTGACATTTTGAACAATAGGATTGATGAACCCAAGTCATCAGTGTCGAACGTGACTTGATGTGACTTGGGTTCAGCGAGCTCAGGACCGAGATGCGTGGAGGGTGAGACCTTTGCCCAGCTGTGGAAGTCGTTAGACACACCAGACTACATATTCAAACTGCAAAATGGCATGACACACCAAAATGAATAGGTACCCCTTTTCGAGGTCTAAGACACATCACTATCGTAATTAGTAAGAAGGTACTCACAGATTCAAAATCTTGATAACCATAATAATGTTATTGATTTCCAATTAGCTCTCTATTGTAATTGTAGAAGAATTGCAACCAGAAAAGTTGAGGGGATTGGATAGATTGCATCATTAGACCGACAAGAGCTAAGCTCTAGTATAACTAAACTAAAAGGCATAGATTTAATTACCTTCTTTCTGCTGTTTCGCTTTTTTCTGCATTTCTTGTTTGTTTTTAGCGCTCAGAAGTTTTACCGCACAGTTTCATAAGACCTAACTGTCCCAGTACTTCTGTACAGACTACATAGCACAACATTCGCCTTTTAAAGCCACCCATTTATTAAACATTTTTAACTTGAGTCCAATCTAAATGTATTTTGCATGTTATGTGATTTTAGCAGTCCTAAATAATAACAATATGAAGTTTAGTAGCCTACCTGCTCCCATCTTTGAAATAACGTAGTTCTTGAAATTCCATGTAAACTGTCGACACGGCTAAAGTACAATAAAGTTTCATAGAAAAATACGCCAATTCATTCTTTCTATTGGTAAGAAGGTGTTGACTCAATGCCTCACGCCACGACTAAGACCCTTCGTGAGCTGTCATTGTTGTATGAATGAATGCATGAAAAACGAAAGCGATAATCATCCTTTAGGTTGTTTTGTACATTTGATACTTTCTTTGACTTTCAGTAGCATAGCACATAGTCTCATCATATCACACCAGTGCGCCCGGGCTTCTCACGGGTATTTTACAAAATTTTCAAAAGATTACCTTAAGGTAAAAGTTTTTCCAAATCCTTCCGGTAGTTTCGGAACCTATTCAATCCAAACAAACAAATCTTTCCTCTTTATAATTAGTACTTAATAAGTAGTAAAAGTTTGTATGTATAGCTGTTTAGATGTACCTATGTTACTTTTTCGCGCCATAATTATTGAACGGATTAGGCTGGAATTTTGACATGTATATAATTCTAGACCATATAGGCTTAAAAGGTAGCCAAATCGTGTCCAAAAAGCGTGTGAAGCCACGGGCGGAAGCTAGTCAAATATAAAGACGACCGCTGCGGCGCGGTGGCCGATCTGCAGATATTTGTACCAAATGTTCTTTATTCGTATAAATTGACTTTAAACGTAACAGGGGCTAACAATGAACGCCATCTGCTTACAGGTCCTATAGAGCTCAAAGATATATTTATCTTTACTTTATATGCTTATCAGTATCTCTTTGAAACTGATCCAAATAGATACCTACCTATTTTCGTATTATTATTACTGAAAGCAATATGAAAGTAATGACCTTGGTATACGGCACAAGTGTACGGAAACCTATTGTAGACCAAATTCACCATTATTTGGATCTTATTTATTTTATCATCAAAATACATCAGAGTTGTTAGTTTGATACCTAGCCATCACCGTGTTCAATTATTTTCACGTCTCGATTTCTTTGTTTTTTGATCTTGCTACTACTATAGTACTATCAACTAGTAGATAGCACCTAATAGTCTATACTACTTAATATTATAAAGAGAAAAGATTTGATTGTTTGTTTGTTTGAATTGAATAGGCTCCGAAACTACTGGACTGATTTGAAAAATTCTTTCACTATTAAAACTCAAAATTTTCCGTGATGAACATAGGCTTTAGAATATTTTCAAAAAAATTAGGGATTCGCATAAAAAAATAAATTTTTGTTAAGCACCTGTGTGAAGCCAGGGCGGACCGCTAGTATATGTATCAGAATAGTGTTCTATAGTATATCTATCTACTTGCAAATGATTTTTTGATTTTCACTTTGTTTTTCTGCACAGGAAGACGTATACGAAGCAATATGCGCGCCCCTAGTCGCCGACACCCTGCAAGGCTTTGCCGGTGCCATATTCGCGTACGGCGCAACTGGAGCGGGCAAAACCCACACAATGACCGGCCTTATGTCGCGCGCGCTGAACAATCTCTTCGCTAGCATCGCGGCGAGCGACCAGCCTAAGGAGTACGAGGTATGTTTTTAGGGTTTCGTGCACGAAGGGAAAAATGGGATCCCATTAGTAAGTTTCCGCTGTCTGTCCGTCTTTCGGTGTGTCAGTTGGCTGTATCTCATGAACTGTAAAAGATAGACAGTCTGTTGTTCATAAAATGTGTATTTCTTAAAAAAAATTACGTTTAGTTCAGTTCATTTATTTATCTTTTGACACAATTTACATGGTCTTAGATAAGACATAATTACTATTAGAATTTATAAAACTACTAAACATATATCTTAGCTTTAGTACTTATAACATAACATCACAAAATATGGTATACTAGCTCTTATTGTAAGTAAAGTTTATAAATTAAATTGAGCTCCATACGAATAACGTTGGGTACGTTTGTCAAGGCTGTATCTTTTTGAACCGTTATATTTTGACAGAGCATGTTTAAATAACTTTTGCCTTATAAAACAACAAATAAGAAAAAATATAATAAACGCAGTATGTCCAATATGTCCATACTGCGTTGAGTACCGATTCGCAACTTCGTTCAAACTTTCGTCTATGAATGAAACAAACGGCACAGATTTATACTAGACCCCTTCAACGACAAGCCATTTAGGTAGCAAACTGGCTACTCTAAGCATAGAAAACTTATAAGTTCACATAAGCTATACCCACTTACAGGTTAGGTTTAGTTGTAGGTTCCTTGAAGGTTTTATTTGCATTGTGCCAGTTTTCTTTCCAGCTCTTTCAGTCTGCAAATGAGGTCGAGGTCCTAAGTTAACCTACAACGGAGAGCAACGCAAAATGTTCTCGTCACATGAATGTTCTCGTGACAAAAACTCGTGCTTGAGTCACGAGCTTAGCGAATAGAAGCTAAAGAAAGTTGATAAAGCAGTTTTGAAAAGTTCTGTGAGTGTTGCTTCAAGGCACAGATAAGTGCTTTTACTGTACTTTAACTAACGCTCTATAATCCCGTTTTCAAAACATGTTTAATAGCTGTTTTACTCCATGGACATTGCAAATCATCTAGATATGGTAAATTTTCAATAGCCTTTTATTTTTATAGACAAGCAGTCCGCCGCGGCTTGCACGGGTATTTAACAAAAGTTAAATTCATGCGGATCACTAACTTTTAAAAAATATTCTATAGCATATTTTCATCAGGGAAAATTTAGGATTCTAATAATGAAATAATTTTTCAAATCAGTCCAGTATTTTCGGAGCCTATTCAATTCAAACAAACAATCAAATCTTTCCACTTTATAATAATATTTTTAAAAAAAATATTGAAAGACAAAAGATCTCGCCAGCTATAAAAATGTGCATTATACTAAATAATAAATCATCTAAATCATAGGTTAGGTTTTTTATGATCTAACTCAACTATATAATTTTAAGTAACTATGCGTTTTAAACGCTCGCTGACCGATGCGTTTAAAACGCAGGCCCTTAGAACCAGACGAGAAGGTGACATTGATCAGGGTCAAATGATATCCACTACAAAGACGCGGCAATACTATCACAGTAGCTATACCACCAGACCAGTACCAACATAACAACAGGTAATGTCACTGAGTCACTATAAAATACTAACCTAATAAAGTAAATAGTAACATCGTACTATATTCGCATCATAAATTCATAATAGTTGCAAGGTTTTAGCAATCATGAAAAATCAATATAGACAGGTCATTTTAACTTGAACGAACAAATAATTATTTTGCATATTAGCTTTAATTTACGTACTATTGTGAGCATGAAGCAATTTAAATGAAACTTTTAAAGTAGTTCATAGTCGTCATAGTAGAAAATAATTGACACTAAAATACACTCGAGAGCAATGAATCCGGGTCACTCAAAGAATCCAAAAAATCTCGGAAAGTAAGAATGCTAGGTTAATGCAATAAATTGTATTTAATAGACAATTTAATACTCCTTAAATGTAAATTAAAAAAATATGAGTCACCATACATTTTATTTACACAAAATTACATAAAGAAAAAAAACTGCTGATCTCTCCTCCAAAAATAGGAAACATGAAATTTTTGAACTTTATGACGATTTTCTTGAATTTCAATACTTCGTATTACCTCCTCGTGCTTCCATTACTGCGTTTACGCGGTTTGGCATGCTGTACACCAAGTTCCTTATACGATTTTGGGGAATATTCTCCCATTCCTCTGTGAGAGCAATTTTGAGCTCAGGAAGCGTGATTGGGGGAGGGTTTCGTTGTTTTACGCATCTCCCTAGCTCGTCCCAAGCATGCTCGATCGGGTTGATATCCGGGCTGCGCGCTGGCCACTCCATACAAGTAATGTTCATCTCTTGAAGGTAGTCATTCACAATCCTACCTGTATGAGGTCGGGCATTGTCATGCATAAATATAGCATCCTCACCCAAATTGACCATAAATGGACCAACGTGTTCGTTGAGGATTTCTTCCACATATCTTACGCTAGTTAAAGAGCCGTTTTCTATGATCACCAGCTCTGTGCGACTTTCAGAGGAAATTCCGGCCCACACAAGTACAGACCCACCACCGTAGGCTACTTTTTCTTTGATGCATGCTTGCTTGAATCTTTCCCCTGGTCTTCTATACACTCTGTGTCTTCCATCGTGCTTGTAGAGCATAAATTTTGATTCGTCGGAGAACAATTTATTGCATTAACCTAGCATTCTTACTTTCCGAGATTTTTTGGATTCTTTGAGTGACCCGGATTCATTGCTCTCGAGTGTATTATTAACATTGTGTTAGCTAGGGCATTTTCTTCGAGCCATTAAACTATGTGTACCAAGCTTTGCATGTCAAGTTTTGACAGTAATCTCAGGCTTCGACGGCATAAGCAACATAAATCTTAGGCTACATTATTAGGTAGGTACTATTTTATCGGAAAAATAAAAAAGACTACATACCTTTGATGTACATCCGGCATTGAATCTATGCCAAATTTCGGCCCATCGTAGTTTTGACGTGAATAGGTACCTAACAATCGACGACCTCTGTGGCGCGGTGGGGAAGGTCCGCCTGCGAGTTGCGGATTCTATTCCCGCTCGGGACAAATGTTTGTACGATCTGCAGATATTTAGGGTGTTCTGTCGTTTTCTATGTATAATAAAATATTCTATGTAACTATCAGTGACCTAGTACCCAATACCAGCTCTGCTTAGCCTAGGGCTAGATGATGCTGTGTGGATCGTCTAGCATTATTTATTGATTTAAACATCATTACCCATAACTATTCATAATATACCTAAGTATAATTGAACTACTGAATTACTTATTTAAACTTACCGCACTAAATATTTACTATTTGTTTGTTAAGGCAGTGACCTTAGATATATCGAAGTGGTTTTTAAATTATTAATTGAAGAAAAAGCTATGCAAGCACTTAATAATGTTTTTTGACGGGACTAAATAACAAATATCCAAATTATCCAATTTATAATACAAGTGTAACCATGCCATGATTAATGTTGATTATAGAAATTGAAGAAAAAGCTATTTTCATAATAACATAAGTGGAATCAGTGCATTGGCATTATTGATAATGATAAGTGATAATAAGTCAAGGTAGATATTGTAATGGTATGTTTTGTTCAAATAGGTTGTATTTTCTTTAATATCTTATTAACAATACTGATAATTGACGTGTATAAAACTTTTATTAAATTTTAATCCTGTCTTGCAAATTAATTATTTGATATTTTTTAAGGCAAGGCTCCGGCGATCAATGAATTTAAAAAAACTTAGTACCAAATTGTCTGCAAATCGTACAAATATTAGTCCCGAGGCAGGAATCAAAACGCAACGTCCTGCGTCGTAGGTGAAACTTGGCCCTTGCGCCACAGAGGTCTTCAATCTATACAAAAGTTCAAAACCCTCGGCGCGCGAGTTACAAGCGCACTTGACGAGTCTTGTTTTATCTATACTATCTATACTAATATTATAAAGAGGAAAGATTTGATTGTGTGTATGTTTGTTTGAATTGAATAGGCTCCGAAACTACTGGACCAATTTGAAAAATTCTTTCACCATTAGAATCCTAAATTTTCCGTGATGAACATAGGCTATATAATATTTTCAAAAAAGTTAGGGATCCGCATGAAAAATGCAATAATTGAACCATGCGCTGTATATCCAACCTCTTTTTCTATTATGGCGCGTCATAATAGAAAAAGAGGTTGAATATACAGCGCACGCACGGTGCTTGCTTTTTCTCTACGGCCAGTGTCAGTTATGGAGTGTCGAGTCAATGTCGAAACCCCAATGCTGTTAAAAAAGTAAGGGATCCTTGTGAAAACTGTGAAACCCATCGTGTTAGAGTGTATAATTTCTGAAATTTTTGTTTAATACCCGTGCGAAGCCGGGGCGGACCGCTAGTATGTTAATAAAGTATGTTAACTCTTGGAGCATAGGTCGAGTAGGTAGTAACATACATAAGGTATGTGTTGTTAAGTTACAGAACCAGCTTGACTTCATTGATGAATTTCCAATACAAATGTATTAGAATCGTATTTATCAAGGTTCCTGCCAGAAGCTTTTTTGAAAATACTTCCTTTCTACATAAATAAAATCCGATTTAGTTTAATTTAAATCGGTAAAGTATTTTGAAAAAACTTTGAGGTAGGAATTAGATAAATACAATTTTAAAGCGATCACGGTGAAAATATGCTCAAATTACAAATAAATTTGGTATAACGTTTGTATATATTTGGGAAATTCATCCGTGTCGCCGGAGCCCTAACACTAAGCTCAATCGATAGTACCATAAACATTGCACGTTTATAAATAAGGGTGTGTTTCTTATAGAAATTTCAATAAAAACCTACAAAGCTATTTAGAATTATGCTGCTGACCTTACATAATAAAATGGAGCGTGCTAGCGAATATAGACCTTGACCGTCCGGAAACGTTTTTACTGTTTTCTTATGCATATCCATTTACACTTGCACACTACACGAAACAAGGTGTTTGAGCAATTTAAAGCTATATTTTCCAATTCCAATACCTATTTAAATGTTTATTTCTTACCAGCGTCCGCCCCGGCTGCGCACGGGTCTTTAGGAAACTTAAAAAAATTACTAGTGGCCCCGGCTTTGCGCGGGTATTTAACAAAATTGAATTTTTCATGCAGATCCCTAACTTTTTTACAAATATTCTATAACCTATGTTCATCAGGGAAAATTAAGGATTCTAATGGTAAAATAATGTTTCAAATCGGTTAATTAGTTATAGATAATAATATGAATTAGAATAGGAATATAGATATTATAGATAACTCTCCCTTATCATAATCCTACTCCTAATTTTATACGTTTAAGCTATATCTATAAGCTTAAGCACACGAATAACAAATCAATTGTCATCCCTTCCGAACATTCTACATGAAAAGCTAGGCTCTAGTAAAACAACGAGTTCCAACAACGTTCGTGGTTTCGGTAGACGTGGTACCGTGCAAGGTCACTACCAACCTCGCGTGATGGACACGGGACAATCAACCTATCACTCTATCTACACGTCATTAACACTACTGTGTGCTTCCCATTTGATTGTGGAAGCCTCTAGAACGATGTCTATGGTTAGAAATATGGGCTTTGTCTATGTGGAGTTCGGGTAATAAATTCTGGGGCCTTGCCCATAGGCGTCACGATGTTTATCAAGTTTTAGCATAAAATAATGCGAGTTATCGTGTATATTATCGAATAAACTATTATTTTAATCAGCTCTAACCTAAAAACTCTGTTTTAATAAAAAAATATATGTACCTACCTACTGTACAGCGTTTGACTAAAATTATTAAATTCAGAAATAATGATAATTTTCAACATCTCGATAATAACACTTAAATGGTCCTTATTTCGTGTTAGCTCCAAACTAATCCTTTTAGTTGAAAAAGCAGACCTCATGAAATGAAATGAAATGAAATTAAATGAAATGAAATGAAATGAAATGAAATGAAATTTATTTATTGTAGAAACTGTGTACAAAAATGATCTTAACAGCTAGGCGGAACAACAGTTTATCCATTAATTATGGACGTACAATATTTAACTTATATAACTAGGTAATTTAATGATTTTATAATTCTTTGATGTCATAAAAACATTTTTCTAAGAGCCACATACGGAGTTTTGTCTTAAATAAACTAGTAGGTAGTTCTCTTATGTGTCTAGGAATTCTATTATATACTTTCACAGTCATGTTATAGCAATTTTTCCCACTCAGTGCAGTTTTGTGTGGGGGCAATATAAGTCTGGTAGGATCTCTATATTTTATAACAGAGTTATTTTTATCTTTATATTGATTAAATAATGAAGCATGCTCTTTTACAAAACAGCCAATTTGGAAGATATATAAACAAGTTACCGTTAGGAGCTTATGTTTCTTAAAGAGAGGCCTGCATGACTCTAATGGGCCTACTCCAAAAACGGTTCTTATACACTTTTTTTGAATAATGAAAGCTCTTTTGATGTGCGTAGAGTTACCGAAAAGCAAAAGACCATACCCTAATACAGAGGTGACGTAGCCAAAATATGCGGTTAATGCAGTTTGTTGGCCTGATGTTCGTCTTAATCTTTTCAGAGCGAAAACGAAACGATTAAGTTTTTTGCACATGCACGTGCGATTTCCAATTTATATGTTTATCTAATGTTATCCCGAGGAATTTTATTTCGTCTACCTTTTCTATTGTTTTATTTCTACACTAGCGGCCCGCCCCGGCTTCGCACGGGTATTAAACAAAAATTTCAGAAATTATACACACTAAAACGATGGGTTTTACAGTTTTCATACGGATCTTTACTTTTTTTAACAGCATTGGGGTTTTTGACATTGACTCGACATTCCAAAACTGACACTGGCCATAGAGAAAAAGCAAGCACCGTGCGCTATACAACCTCTTTTTCTATTCTGACGCGCCATAATAGAAAAAGAGGTTGAATATACAGCCCACGGTTCAATTATTGAATTTTTCATGCGGATCCCCAACTTTTTTGAAAATATTATATAGCCTATGTTCATCACGGAAAATTAAGGATTCTAATGGTGAAAGAATTTTTTAACTCGGTTCAGTAGTTTCGGAGCCTATTCAATTCAAACAAACAAACAAACAAACAAACAAACAAACATACAAACAAACAAACAATCAAATCTTTCCTCTTTATAATATTAGTATAGATGTCAGAGTTCTATTGTATATATTATGATTAAATTTAATGTCATTATTATAATTTTGAAAATGTACATATTTAGTTTTTGAAATATTGGCTTGTAATTTATTAGATTCCAGCCAATTTACCACTAAGTCAGCTTCCAAGGTGAGACAGTCGATTAGTGTTCCATCCTTTTTCTCATCAGCAACTACAATCGAGACATCGTCAGCAACGGTCCCAAAATACTACCCTGTGGCACGCCAGAATTATTTAGTTTAGCGGTAGATTGGAAGGTAGTCGATAGCATTTTATTATTTAAGTTTTTATCTTCTACGTATTGTTTTCGCCCAGTTAGGTAGCTTTTAAGCCAATCTAGAGCAAGGCCTCTTATTCCGTACATTAAAATCGTAGGCCTGTTCATTTTACATTTAACTTTTCAAAGGCTCTAATTTTATTCGAGCAAGTTGCTGACGTCACGCACGAGTCAATTGAAGTTTGTTTAAATATTCAGGGCTGTTGTGAGACGTGACATACTATTAACCTTTTAAGCCCTGCACGCTAACTTGACACCGTACTTAGAATCGCTGAGGTAGATCTGTTCGGTAGGACTTTATAGGTTTACCTTATCAGTGCAGCATACACGACCACTGCGAAAATTTGCTCCCCCAAACCACAGATAATTATTACTATTCCAAACCATGACATAATCACCACGTTTGGTGATTTTAGTAGAAGCAATACACAAAAGGAAGCTCGTGTCATGCTTGTAAGTAATCTATCTCCGAATACTAAAACGCTTCACAGGTTTCGCACGTCTCATGTGTAGAATTTTTGATAGATTTTACTAAGAACTGCCAAAAAATCGTGACTCTCTACTAGACTGACTTAGACGTGCAAAAATCTAAATTGCGCTTGAGTTTTAAATTAATAAAATAAATAAACAAATCAAATAAATTATTATAAGGGCGTAGTCGCCTCGCTTACATTCATCGACTTCTAAGTCTTAGAACAATATCTACGTGCTGAGATGGAAGGCTCAATTTTTACCTTCACGATTTTATAAGCTTATCTAAATTTTATTTAATTCAGTCTGCCAAAGGTAATGCTACTACGCCCTAACTAGAAAAGCTGATTAAGGGTCATGCATGAGTGCTACTAGCGATGGCGATTTAAGCCAATCAAGTTATTTACTAAAGGTGGAACCTTCACAAAATATGTAAAAAAAGGTAGAATCAAAAATTGTTTTGGTTTAATCCAATTGAATAATACAAATAAAACATACGTTGCGTACATGCGGAGCCAGAATTCATTCTAATATAGAGACATTATATTATTTTGATGTAAATCAAACGGATTTATTTATAAAACAAGGAATTACTAAAAAAACTTCAATATACCCGTTACCAATTTCGTATGTATAACCAACTACCAGAAGGTTAGATCATCAAATAACGAAAGGCAGAGTCGACGAGGAATGTTCTATACTAATATTATAAAGAGGAAAGATTTTATTGTTTGTTTGTTTGAATTGAATAGGCTCCGAAAGTACAAGACCGATTTGAAAAATTCTTTTACCATTAGAATCCTACATTTTCCATGATGAACATAGGCAATAGAATATTTTCAAAAGTAGGGTTATGCATGAAAATTGAATTTTTTATTAAGTACCCGTGCGAAGCCGGGGCGGACCGCTAGTAACAATATAATTTCATTATATTATATGCAGAACACGTTATAAGCAATACTAAAGCACCTTTTTCATAAGTCACTCCTGCATGTTAATGCATGGAGTGGTTTGTAGATAAGCTGAAGTTTGAGTGCTTTATTGGCGTAGATTACCTACTGATTAAAAGGTCGGTTTATGACGTCACTTCGCCCAACATATTAGATGGACAGTGAAAAATTCCTTATTTCGTTTTGAATAGACTGCTGAAGTTTTGTTTCGTGCAAATAGATTGAATTTAGGAAATTGTCAAAAGGGCCCTCTCGTTCGCTTGGTGTGTGTCCACCATAAGGGATAATGTAGAATTCTTATAGATGAAATAATTTTCATATCGGTCCAGTAGATAGATTCGGAGCTTTTCAAGTCAATCAAAGAAACAATCAAATATTTTATCTTCATAAATTAGTAAAGATAGTAGATTTATGATGTGTCAAAAACTATCCATGTTTCATATTGTCGCGACATTTTAATTTGTCATGTTTGGTACAGATTCATTTATATCTACTTAATATTGATAGTAACGACATTAAATGTCGTGATAAAATCATAAAAGTATTGGAATCATAATTTACTTTTCCGACTGGTGATATGAATCAGTTGAGCTACCTTGCAACAGTCTCCAATCCAATTAGCTCAATTGTTTCAATTATAAATGCTAGTTCTAATTAGGTTATTTAATTATAAAATATTCAATAATGTAATTGAACCTTCTCACAAAGAAAATAACGAAATTCTTTTTACCTTACTTATAGTTTGGTCGGTTTCCCCATCAGATAAAAGCACTGCACTGAAAGTGGGAATAATAAAGCACTGCAGTCGTTTTTAGGCCGTTTGGACTTATGGCTTTCGTTGAAGTTAAAAAGTAATTAGGGAATTTTTCGTTTATTGTCGCTGCGGCGGCGTAAGAAAGTGGGTTAGGAGAATATAGAGCTCTTTTTTAATGCATGTGTAGTTTCTACTTTTAATGAATCACAAATATTGTTGGTTGAAAGGTGGCGTTGTATTTTTAATAGCTCTCATGCTTGTAAGATAGATTTTAGATAGATTTGACAGAAGGTAGCTGAGTTTCTAATTTAAACAAAATGTTGAGGTTACAGATCTTTAAAATTGAGACAAACCTACCTATAGACGTTTCCTTTGACAGGTCCTACTAATATTAGCACCCCAATAAATCACACAATACAATATGTGACAAGCTACTTAGACTTACCAAATAAAATAAAAAAAAACTATTTCTACAATTACTAACCAGTGTTATTTCTCACTCAGGCTTATGTCCAAGAAGAAGACGGAGTCAGAATTAGCAATGTTTGTTTATGTTAGCTGACTATTATTATGAATGGGGTAATAATTCTAATTTGCGTTATAATAAAACTTTAGTATGAAAATATCCGCGCGGGTGAAACCGCGGGCACCCAGCTGAAAATGTCCCGTGGGATTTTCGGGATAAAAATTAGTCCATAGTTTATTCCAGGTGATAAACTATCTGTGTACCAAGTTTCATCAAAATCCGTTTAGTCGTTTTTGAGTAACAAACATTAATCCATACTTACAAACGTTCGCACTTTTAGGCATAAAAAAATAAAAAAAAGAATGAAGTGCTTAAGTAGCATAGCGAGAACTAGGCCCCTTTTAAACAACTAAGTTGCCTAGTTAAACTAGAATAAACCAGAACGCTAGAAATTAAATTACTCTATAGGTACTTACAATGCAAAGAACAAACCCTGGCTGACCTCTGCTAAAATATTCTGGTTATCAACAGCCGTCGTTAGAATTTCCACTGTTAAGTGAAGTTAACCAATATTGATATTTACTCTTTGACATAAAAGAAACATCTACATGTTTATTCAATCTATAATGAGCGTTTTGACCAACGGCCAGCACGGCGCAAAGGCTTGGCGGTGCAGGGGAATCCAAAATGAATCTAATGATCACGAATGTTTTCCCATTTTACTTTTAGGCACTTTGTAAGGGAATGAAAGGGATTTTTATACTTCGGGAGCATGGATAGATAAATATTATAGACAATATTTTATTAAACCACACAAAGAAAGAAGATTACATTTAATTACAGCATGCTTAAAGTAGAGGTATTAAGGACAGCCTTATCGCTATCAGCGATCTTATCCATCTTTGGAGCATATCGACCTCCTATATCTACCAAAGTAAGCTAGGCACGCATTTTCTGCTATTTATATAGAAACTCACAACAAAAGCATATTTTCTTAGCATAGTAAAAAGTAACCTTACACTTTAGGACGACGACCTCTGTGGCGCGGTGGGCGAAATTTCGCCTGCGACGCAGGAGGTTGCGGGTTCGATTCCCGCCTCGGGACAAATATTTGTACAATCTGCAGGTATTTGTTCAGGGTGTTCTGGTCATTTTCTATGTATAATAAAAAATATCTATCTATGTAATAATATTGTATTATGTATATCAGTCATCTAGTACCCATAACACAAGCTCTGCTTAGCTTGGGGCTAGATGATGCTGTGTGGATTGTCCAGCATATTTATTATTTATTTATTTATTTATAATTTAGGGGTTTAATATGCTATCAACATCTTTAAAAAGTCGTCCCGGCTTTGAACGTCTTTCGAATTGAACTTGCGAGTGGCGCCGGCGGTACCCGGAGCCTTACATTACTTCATCCTCTACTGCCGTGCCGGATAGCGTAAAAATGCTCAATATCAGAATCAATACTCAGGGTTGTTTGTTGACTGCGGTAATGACGCCTCACTGGATCATTAATTTGTGCCTTTGACACGATGTTTTCACATAAAGAAGCCTTTCCTCACCTTGAAATTTACATTACGTTACAAAGGGTGATTGATTAATTAAACCAGGAAGCTCGAAAACTTGTTTATTTTGCTCGAAATTCTTGATAAATAAGAACAAATAATATCCCAAAAACTGACTCCGACGAAACTTAAACTCGTCGACTTGATTTGTTAGGTACCCTGAATGTAGTACCTACTTACGTAGGTATTTTAAGATCTATAACCTTAGGTACATATTCTTGAACCATTATTTTCTAAGTTTATGCATGTAAAAAAAATAAAGCTATGATAAAAAATATACTATAGCTACATGACAAAATATTTAAGATACAGTTCTTTGATAAAATATTTGAATATTTACCAGTCATGTGGTAACCGGAACACGAGCTCTTATGAGACGAGTATATAATCAAAGAGACGTTCATACAGGAATGATCATTCACTATTAATTGGCTCAAAACCACAGTAATATAACATACTAGCGGTCCGCCCTGGCTTCGCACGGGTGTTTAACATAAATTAAATTTTACATGCGGATCCCTAACTTTAAAAAAATATTCTATAGAATATTTTGTATCGAATAAATATCATATCCTTAATTTTCCCTGATGAACATAAGCTATAGCTTATTGATTCTTTCACCATTAGAATCCTTCATCATCATCATTTGGGGGTTATTGCTATTAAAGAAAAAAATAAATAAATAAAAACCCTATTATTATTGTTATTATTTAGAATCCTTAAAATTAAGGATTCTAATGGTGAAATAATATTTCAATTGGGTCTATTCGTTTCAGAGCCCATTCAATTCAAACAAACAATCAAATCTTTCCTTTAGTAAAGATTTTCAGTGCAAAACCGTTAAAAAAAATACACTTGTTTATCGGTGCTAAATCAAACATCTATTCCCTTACAGGTGAAAATGTCCTACATAGAAATCTACAACGAGAACATTCGAGACCTCCTGAACCCTGCAGCGGGTTTCCTGGAGCTCCGCGACGAAGGCGGCAGCGGCGCCCCAACGGTCGCCGGCCTCAGCGAGGTGAAGGCGACCAGTGCAGCGCACGTATCGGAGCTGCTGACCAGGGGAGACCGGGCCAGGACTGCGGAGCCGACTCACGCGAACCAGCACTCTTCGAGGGGACATGCTTTACTCAGGTAAAATTATGCAACGTAAAGCTCCGGCGACAATTCGAGCTGTTGACCAGGGGAGACCGGGTCAGGACTGCGGAGCCGACTCACGCTAACCAGCACTCTTCCAGGGGACTTGCTTTATTCAGGTAAAAATATGCAACGTAAGGCTCCGGCGACAATTCGAGCTGTTGACCAGGGGAGAACGGGCCAGGAATGCTGAGCCGACTCACGCTAACCAGCACTCTTCGAGAGGACATGCTTTACTCAGGTAAAATTACTGCAATTATGCAACGTAAGGCTCTCGCGACACGGATGAATTTCTCAAATAGGTATATACAAACGTAGTACCAAAATAAAAAAATTGTGATTTGGAGTAATTTTCACCGTGATCGGATATTATTTGTAGGTATTAAAATTGTATTGATCTAGGTCCTACCGCAAAGATTACTGTAATGAAATTAAACTAAATCGGTTTTTTTTTTCAAAGCAGACACGTTTTCTTGTTATTTGTGTTGATAGATAAGTGATTTCAAAAAAGGTTGTGGCAGGAATCTAGATAAATACTATTCTAATACAAATAAAAGCAGATCATGGTGAAAATATGCTCAAATTACAAATAATTTTGGTATTACGTTTGTATGGGAAACTCATCCGTCGCCAGAACCTAGTGTCACTCGTTATCTATTTACTCTTTGCTTTGCTCAGGTAAAATCCCTGTAACCATACCACATACGTTTGCTCCATGTTCTATTTACTCAATATTGTGTCTGATCTGAATACGTGCCGTGTGGTGCCGGCATAGAATTGCACCACCCCAACTCTTCCCGTGGGTGTCGTAAGAGGCGACTAAGGGAAACACACCGAGAGGGCGGGCAGCAGCGCCCTCTGTAGAACAATTCCACCGAACTGCGATCCCGAACCCGCATGCCCAGCGTGGGGATTATGGGCAATAACCCCTAAATGATGAATAATGCCACATATGGCGCTCATTAGGGGAGGCCTATGTCCAACAGTGGACTATATAGGCTGATGTTGTTGTGTCTGAAAACAGCTTAGATATATTTAACCAACACATGCATACTAATCTATACACTTGCTTTCAATAACAAGCTGTGTCATTCGACCAAATAAATAATTTGATTGAGAAGTTGATGATAGGCATTGATAAAAAACTGGTAATGATGTTATTATCCTAATCACTATATAGTATAATACAAAGTCGCTTACCGCTGTGTCTGTTGGTCCCTATACATATATGTTAGATCTATAAAACCACGCAACGGATTTTGATGCGGTTTTTTTTATAGATAGAGTAATTCAAGAGGAAGGTTTTTGTACTTGTTGCACCTGTGCGAATCCGGAGTGGGTCGCTAGTTAATCATAAACAACTAATGTTTTATCTAACAGCGTTATTTATATTACTAACGTACATTATAAAAATAAAAGAATAAGAATCTATCTACCTATTATTCTATTGACGTGTGATTTTGTCATATTTTTATACATTTGAATGCAGTCACAATCTTATAAGACAGTTGTTAAATTTATTAAAAGTAGGTACAGTACGTAATTTTAATAAAAACAACTCAAAAATACGTACTGTATTTTAAATAAATTTACTAACTATCCTTCAGAATAATCTTCACCTTCAGAAATAATCGTCATTGTTACGTAGTTCGTGCGTGTATCGGTATTTTTAATTGAATTTCGTTTGAAAAAAACTATATTTACTTTATTTTATAGAATTTGATGGTATTTGGTTTGAATTTAGTATTTTGATATAATGCTTTTGTGGGCGTATAATATGAAAAGTGATATTAAACTAATATTTTTCTATAGTCCAGAAGGGGTCCATATTTCAATGAGGTTCTCTAAATATTGCTAAAGCAATGACGTAAAACGTCTTCAATATGTGACTTCCATGTTTTATCATCAAGCGCGGGACAATGTGGCATGAACACTAAATGCGTGTTTGAAACAAACTTCCACGTCATGATAGTAAATAGCTGAACTTCGTGGACAATGTTAAACAACTTTGAACTCTAGTTGAAAGTTCAGTAAATTCCTTGAGTTTGGTATAATGGGTATAGCCTATTTGTATCCAACCAAGCTCTACCTTGCTTGGATGTAAATGTAATATTTATGACATTACTAGCTCCTACGACTGGAATAAAAGTATTCTATATGTGTGTTATTTTCACGACGTTTCAACAGGTTTGCACATTGCCGCGGTCACGGGATGACTGTTATCGCCTTTGCGTAGCGGTGCCGGCATTGAATGGATTAATAAACACTTTATTGTACATAATATGAAAAAAATACAGAAATCTTAAATGTAAATTGAAACAAAAGAATATTATTATAATAACAATTATTTAAAAATAGGTAAATCAGTGCGATAAATACTAGATATGATAAAAAAAAGCCTGTTCAAAACGGCACAAACTTATAATATTAGTGCGATGCATTAAAAGTAGAATAAATGCAAATTGTTTGCAGCGTTAATCTACACCCAGAACGAATTATTTTGAAATTATTTATGTCTGTTATTCTTAAAAAAAATTCATACTTTCCAGCGTTACAGTAAACCGGCAAGTAGAAGGTGGCACACAAAGAGGTCGTCTATTCCTCATCGACCTGGCTGGGTCGGAGCGCGCTGGCTTACGGGCGAGGAGACTAGAAGGGGCTCACATCAATCGCTCGCTACTTGCTTTAGGGAACTGCATTATGGCGCTCTCTGGTGGCGCTAGGTGAGTCTTTGATAAGTTGGCGCCCAACGTGGTACAACATAGCTTTACACAGATAACATAAGGGCATCTAAAATAATGGACAATCTACAGATATTCTAGTTCCACGCTAAGCAGAGCTTGTGTTATGGGCACTACATGCCTTTAATATACTTATTACAAATTATTACATACAGATAGATATTTTTAAAATACATAAGTACATAAAAACGTCCAGAACACCCTGAATAAATAACTACAAAAATTGGTTCCTAGGCGGGAATCGAACTCGCAATCTCCAGCGTCGAAGACAGACCTTGGCCCATCGCGCCACAGAGGTTGTCCATTTACCTACCTATGCGACAAAAGTTCTTTACCCTCGGCGCGCGAGTTACACTCGCACTTGTCGTACTTGTTTAATTAAAATCTCTGTAATTTCGTACAGATACGTGAACTACCGCGACTCGAAACTGACGCGCCTCCTCCGCGAAGTGCTCGGCGGGCGCTGCCGCGCGGCGATGGTGGCGCACGTCGCGCCCGGCGCCGCGCAGCGCGAGACCACTCGCTCTACGCTGCATTACGCGCAGAAAGCATCTTCCATCACTAACAGGGTATGTGCTGCCATGTCCTTGTACACATTCGCCAATGATCTGATTTTTATTTTCCATCACCAACAGGGTATGTGCAGATGATGGTGGTCCTGGTACAACTTCGCCAATGAACAGATTTTTCAGATTTCAATAACTTTATTGAATACTAGCGGTCCGCCCCGGCTTCGCACGGGTATTAAACAAAAATTTCAGAAATTATACACACTAAAACGATGGGTTTCACAGTTTTCATACGGATCTTTACTTTTTTTTAACAGCATTGGGGTTTTTGACATTGACTCGACATTCCAAAACTGACACTGGCCGTAGAGAAAAAGCAAGCACCGTGCGCTATACAACCTCTTTTTCTATTCTGACGCGCCATAATAGAAAAAGAGGTTGAATATACAGCCCACGGTTGAATTATTGAATTTTTCATGCGGATCCCTAACTTTTTTGAAAATATTATATAGCCTATGTTCATCAGGTAAAATTAAGGATTCTAATGGTGAAATAATTTTTTAACTCGGTCCAGTAGTTTCGGAGCCTATTCAATTCAAACAAACAAACAAACAATCAAATCTTTCCTCTTTATAATATGAGTATAGACTAGCGCCGCTAGTAGCGTCCGCCCCGTCTTCTCGAGGGTATTTAACAAAAAAATAATTATCCTATGTTCATCTCAGAAAATTTCAGTAGTTTCGGAGCCCATTAAATTCAAACAAACAAACAATCAAATCTTTCCTTTTTATAATTTATATAGATAAGCTATTCTATAGCTTATCTATATAAGCTAAGCTATTCTCAATACAATGTTATACATATAAACCTTCCTCTGGAATCACTCTATCCATTAACGAAACCGCATCAAAATCCGTCGCGTATTTTTAAAGATCTAAGCATACATAGGGACAGACAGACAGCGGAAAGCGACTTTGTTTTATACTATGTAGTGATGTTTTGTTTTGGGTAAAACAAATACTCTATCTATATATGTTTTGTCTATAGTTACTGTACGTTATCGTGTTTTTGTACGAGTTGCAAATAAAAAAATATTTTATAAAGTAGAATAGAATAGCTATTCTACTTCCATCTAATCTGGGGAGGGCTGATCGCAAGCGTCATGTTTAGAAAAATCCGGTTTTAACCTTTTGAGCCTCTTTCATGTACATATATGTAAATGTTTCAGGTAGAACGAGAGTTAGTACAGACGCCGAAACATCTACATCAATATCGAAGTGTCATTAACGATTTGAGAGAAGAAATCGCGCGCCTCAAAGTCAAAATGAAAGACGCTACAAGGTATGTCTAACTTAAATCAAATTAACGTTGTTCAATCCATACATCATCATCTAGAGCCAAGCTAATCTTAGCAGAGCTTGTGTTATGAATAGGTACTAGATGACTGATATACTTAATACAATATATTACATAGATAGGTAGATATTTTTATACACGTAGAGGAAATGACTAGAACACTTGGAACTTATAGCAGATCGTACAAACATTTGTCCCGAGGCGCGAATCGAACTCGCAACCTCCTGCTGATCTGAGTACACATGTTTATCAAGTGTTTTTTCGACGATTTTTAAAGTACTTACCACACTTAAAATCTTTGCAGATCCAGAGAGGACATCCATCAACTAGAAGAGGAAAAAACAAAAGAAGAGAAAGCAGAAAGCGAAGCCCATTTGAAATCGCTTCGCGAGTCCATCGTATCTACCTTCAAGCAGCAAATGAGACTGCGCCGACGGCTAATGGAACTCGACAGTCATTTGTTGGGGCTCGCTTTGGACGCGGAAAGACAGCATGCGGCTATATCCCACTGGGAGGCGAGATTCAACAGGCTTTATAAGCCGATCAATGTGCCTGGAGCTAGATTGAGCACGCAACAGAGTTATAGGTGAGTTGTCTGTGCCTTTAAAAAATGGGCCTTATTTCAACGGTTTTAAGACTTAACCTAATTTTACCGGTGGCGCCCTCTGCGCTCTCCAAAAGTCCGGTAACGCTGTCATGGCGATCTGCGGTAATGAAATTGTAGTCCATACGAAAAAAAGATTTTAAGACAGATTGTGATAAAACATGCGTTTCCACTGTCGGTTATTTTATGTGATATTTCATCGTGTTAATAGAAATTATTGGCGCAGTAATATCGCTGTGTGAAAACGCTCATGCAACTTATGCTAGCTATGTATCGGCAGATCGCCCATTTTTTTCGAAATATGTAATTTTTAGATTTTAAAATGATTTGGAAAGCAATTTGGTAGTTTTCTATACTCGTAGGTACAAAGCAAATGGACTTTGTACCTATGAGTAAGCTAAAACCAAATTCTACTTAATCTATTCGGTTTTGGAGTTTATTTACATGGTTACAGATTTATTATTAACTAGCAGCCCGCCCCGGCTTCGCACGGGTATTAAACAAAAATTTCAGAAATTATACACTAACACGATGGGTTTCACAGTTTTCATACGGATTCCTTACTTTTTCTAACAGCATTGGGATTTTCGACATTGACTCGACACTCCATAACCTCAGAAAAACGATCCATAACTAACACTGGCCGTAGAGAAAAAGCAAGTACAGTGCGCAACCTCTTTTTCTATTCTGACCCGCCATAATAGAAAAAGAGGTTGAATATACAGCGCACGGTTCAATTATTGAATTTTTTATGCGGATCCCTAACTTTTATGAAAATATTATATAGCCTATGTTCATCACGGAAAATTTAGGATTCTAATGGTGAAAGAATTATTCAAATCGGTCCAGTAGTTTCGGAGCCTATTCAATTCAAACAAACAAACAAACAAACAAACAAACAAACATACAAACAAACAAACAATCAAATCTTTCCTCTTTATAATATTAGTATAGAAAACAACGTAATTTTCATTATTTTCACTTATTAAATATTGTTTTTAGTTTAATAACCATGTATTTAAACAGAAGTGGTATGGACATTTTGGTTTCGTTTCCCTCTACCAATTCTTTTGCCTCCCCAAAATATGGTTTTAAGTTTTTCTCTTAGTATTTTTACTGTAATAACCATGTTAACAGAGGCGGTACAGCCATGTCAACCGGAAGTGTAGAGAGAGCGGAAGCGGAAGTGGCGGTGGAACAAGCGTGGGCGGAGCTAGCCGCGGTCGAGAGAGAGCAGGAGACCGCGCGGATAGAGAGAGACGCTGTGGAGAGACAACTCGAGCAAGTCAGGCTTCGCGGCGCGCAGTTAGAGCAGGTTAGGATTTACCGTTGGGTCAGTGCAGTTAGAGCAGGTTAGGATTCACTATTGGATACAGTGGGTTAGGGTCAGTGCAGTTAGAGCAGATTTGGATTCAGGATGTCGCAGAGGGGAATTTGTTTTTTGGAATATACTAGCGGTGCGCCTTCGCACCGCTAGTATATTCCAAAGGAATTTAACAAAGATTTCAAAATTTATTATAAATAAATAATGCAGGACAACTCGCACAGCATTATCTAGCCCCAAGCTAAGCAGAGCTTGTGTTATGGGTACTAGATAACTGATATACAAAATAATATACGAGTACATATATAAATATTTTTTATTATACGTAGAAAACGATCGGAACACCCTAAACAAATAATTGCAGATCGTACAAATATTTGTGCCGAGGCGGGAATCGAACCCGTAACCTCCTTTAATAATATTTTTTCATACCTACATATATATAGGTTAGGTGACATTTTTGTAGTTTTCATACCGTATCATACATATTTTTCAAAGTATTCTATAGTCAATGTTTATACAATACCCCTGGTTGAAAAATTCTTTCATTTGAATCTTACTCTAATGAAATAATTCCCAGTCCAGTAGTTTTCTCCTATTAAATTCCCCTAAAATTACGTTCCTAAACTATTATTATATATGTCGGGGCGTCAGGATTTCGGTCCATTTTATTGTCCAGGGATGTTGAGGCGAATAAAAAGGTGTTGTTCAGAATCACAGTGTGTATTACAATAATTAATTTTAGCAAGGTAGGCAATATTGTAACACGGACGGGGTGACAGTTTCGCGTCTGTCTCCGCCGAGCGCCGGGAATCGAATGAGCTGTGTGCGCTCCGTGCGCTCGCTGACAGCCGCTCGTCCCCCGGACGCTTGACGGCACGACTCTGTCAGGCGCGCGCGCTGTCAAGCCTTCGCAACGTCTCCGTTCGTGTTGGATGCGACATATATTTGTTTGTCGCAGGAGCTCCCAGCCCGCATTAGCAGCGGCCCCGAGCGCGAAGTCCTAGCGCTCGTCTGCCGCGTGCACGAGCTGGAGGCCGACAAGCTGGCGCTGCAGGGCGAGCGCGCGGCGAGGGCGCACGAGCTGCGCCGGAGAGAGCTGGCCTTGCAGCGGAGAGACGCGCAGAGGAGACTCTCCGATGAGATCATTACTAGGCAGCGGAGGTCGCTCGAAGGTGGGTCGCACTACAATACAATACCTACACTTTATTCCACACCAAAAAAAAAAACAAATTTACAAAAACAGGAAAATAATACTTAACTAATTTGCACTATGGGCGGTCTTATCGCTGAGAGCGATCTTTTCCAACCACAACCTTGGGATGGACACGAAGCAGCAGTAATTAAAGAAACTATTTAGTTATTAAGCCTTTTTATTTGTATGGTGCAGAGAAGGCTCTCTGAAGAGATTATTACTAGGCAGCGAAGGTCCCTCGAAGGTGGGTACTATTTGTCACCTAACTTATTACTTTTTAAATTTCAATAACATTATTTATTAAGCTTACAAAAGTACTTAGACAAGTCAATGTGTTAGTAGAGGTAATAAAACAATATGTCTATGTCTAGGTATTATTAATTGTCACTACATAGTTGTACTAGGAGCCCCACGGCTATTTACCAAAAAAAAACAAAATTTATAACACGTTAGGTTTGAAGTTTTCATCATCATCATCATCCTATAATAGTTCACTGCTAGACATAGGCCTCCCCAATGAGCGCCATAGATGGCATTATTCATAATCAAAAATCATCGTTATTGCCCATAATCCTCACTCTGGGCATGCGGGTTGGGGATCTCAGTTCGGTGGAGTTGTTTTGCAGAGGGCGCTGCTGCCCGCCCCCCGCTGCTCGCCTCTTACGACACCCACGGGAAGAGTTGGGGTGGTGAAGTTCAATGCCGGCACCACACGGCACCTAGGGTATAAGATTGGTTATATAGCGCGTAGCAGTGAATTAATGAATAGTCACTAATTTATTCACTAAGTCACTGCAAATTAACAAAAGTTTGATGTGTAGACTGCATCTTTAAATGCTTAAAGATGCACACAACACATGAAACTTTTAATATCCCGCTTTTCAACCGGATTATAGACAGTAAATTGTTATTGACAGAAATGGGAATAGGCGTTGCGCCAGAGTTGGCGCAGCTTTACGAGTTGTATCAGCAAGAGATCCACGCGTCTACCTACACGGAGAGTAACGATGTCTACACACCGACTTACCGCCTGCCGCCGATCTCTACCAGGTAAACTATGCTGCTCTTAGTATACTGCCATCTATTGCGAGGAACATACAATATATGAAATAAACACGAGTTGTACAGTGGCGTACATTGTTAGCTTACCGTGTTACGTTCGAAGTTCGATTTATATGAATACAGAACTATTTTAAAAGTAGAATCTTTGTGTACAATTAAGATAGCAAGATAAATATAAATCACTACATAGTATGAAAACAAACATTTGCTTAGGACATGCTGTTTTTCTTTTTATTGTATTCTTCTAACAGCATAAAAAAGTGCTTAGTTTGTTAAAACTATGTTGTACTTGCTCTATTTCGCATTTTAGTTTGGGACAGGGAACATTTAGATCTATTTTATGTTTTCTAGTATTGTATTTATAATATTTTATTGTTATTGCAGTTTCTCTGAGCTGACGTGGTCGGAGAGCGGGTCGAGCGGCTCCGGGCGAGGCTCTAGTTCCGGCTCGGGCGGCACGCTCGGGCTCGACACGCGCTTGCCCCGGCTCGCGCCCACGCCGCGCCCCAGGACCAGATATAGGTACCTACTGCTAGCTATTAGCCCTCCGCTAAAACCTCCAGTTAAATAGAACTCAGACCTCAGCTTTAGGCCAAGCCCAGCTATTATCGTTTAGGGTAATTTCGATAATATCTCACATACACTTTGTTTTATTTAAATGTAAAGATAGACACGCTTAATGAAAGACCCTTTATATACAAACGTTATATCGAAATGATTTGTAATTTGAGAATATTTACACCATGAACTGCTATTACTTGTATTAAAATTGTATTTATCTACGTAGGTTTCCACCACACATATTTTTCAAAATACTTATTGAAATTCGGATTTTTGCAAAGAAAACACGTTTTCTTATTATTTGTATAGAAAGGTAAGAATTTTCCAAAAAACTTGTGTCTGGAACTTAGATAAATACTATTCTAATACAAATAATAGATGATCATGGTGATAATATGCTCAAATTACAAATCATTTTGGTATTACTATTGTATGGGAAATTCATCCGTCGCCGACGCCTTAAGAGTAAGTCTAATATAGTAGGTACAGCTATTTGCCTACGACATTATCTATTGACTTTCCACTTTTGACGTCAACGCATTCTTACAAAAGTAAAGCACAATTTGCGGATTATCCTTATTGTAGTATCATTGTGATGTAATTGAGGATTAATGAGGTTGTTATCTGTAAAGCGACCGCTAGAGCAATGTTTAATTACTGTTAAGGAAATTTGAAATTTTCCGCAATAGGTAGTTAGTATGACGTACAGATATAGGTACCTAACTATTTTTTGACGACCACTGTGGCGCGGTGGGTGAAGGTCCGCCTGCGACGCAGGAGGTTGCGGGTTCGATTCCCGCCTCGGGACAAATATTTGTATGATCTGCAGATATTTGTTCAGGGGTTCTGGTCGTTTCCTATGTATAATAAAAAAAATATCTATCTATTTAATAATATTGTATTACGTATATCAGTCATCTAGTACCCATAACACAAGCTCTGCTTAGCTTGGGGCTAGATGATGCTGTGTGGATTGTCCGGCATTATTATTATTATTGCTATTAGACCTCCCCTAAAACAGTAAAATAGATAAATAGATTAGTTAGGTATTAATAAAGATATTGTAATGCTTACGTGCTTTTCTTTAGGGAGATCGGTTTCGAAACCCATATGTTCACGATTTGTCTTTCCCTTTTTCAGTCTTTAATAAGTATCTCAGCAACTAACAGAGCTTTTTACTTCAAATTTAAATACATTTCGTGATTCTTTAGAGAATTAAAGAAAAAAAATTAAAATTAAAATTATTCTCGAAATTTCAAAAAGTTTTCTTTTACTGGCTCGTCTATATTTTTTCCTCTAAGAGATGTAAAAGATTGACTTAGCGAGACCATAAGGGTTTTGAAACTGATCTCGTAACCCCAAAAACTAATAAAGAGCACCTAGTAATAAGTTATATACTTACATAAAGTCGCCTTTTTTCGCGAACTCGTACGCAACGCAACCGATAGGTACGGAAAAATTAATGAATGAACACTTTATTGAAATTTGCAATAAATAAACAGTTTTATAGTCTTATATCTAAATTAAATAAAAAACGTACTAGGTGGCCTTATTGCTCAAAGCAATTTCTTCCAGGCAACCTTAAAGAACCGTAAAGGATATAAGGAAAGACTGGCATTATTTCTGTTTGTTTTAGGAAATGTTCGAAGCAAATAGTCGAATTTTTTTTTTTTTTTACTAACTATTTATATAAGAATCATAGCTTTTATTTCGATCACCGAATTTGCATCGCCATCCAACGTGGTAATGTTGCCAGCATTCTGGACACTGCCTTATGGTGACGGCTTAGATTTTTAGGGAATAGTTATATAACTGTAATTGTTATATATTCTGTTAATACCTACAGTAATTTTCTTTATTAATAAATGATACCTTCAGTATAGTTATTTATTTTTATATAAGGTATTTTTTATTTTTGATCATTTTAAATTGGTCAGCTGTAGGTATATTATAATTATGGTATTTATTTTTACATTGCCATTTTTAATCTTCTACATTATTCGAAAATTTCGCGTCTCCATCCTATATAGTAAGAAAGATATATTATATTTGTTTCAGTCAAGCCAGCTCAGCGACCCTGAAGCGGTATTCAAGCGACGACAGCCTGGTGATGGCTCCTCCAAGGAATCGGGACGAGCCGGAGGCTTGAGCTAGTATGTAATGTAGCCAGGACTTACTTCAGATAACGCGTTGATCGCGCTACTGTTTTATGAGACGAAATTACGGTGAGATTTTGAACTTCAATGTGAATTTTAATCCTTACCTCTAAGATGTTTTCTCGTCGTAGTGCAGGTGCATTATTCTCTACGATATAGATGATTCCTTGCCGAAACCGTGTGACGTCACTTGTTCTAAACATATGAAAAATTATTCTCTATTACATAGAAGATTTCTTGCCCAAACCCTGTGACGTCAAAATTTGTTCTAAAAACTGTTTTTTCCGATTCTACGCCGCTGTCTTGTCATTTATATGTAAATTCTTTTTTTTTTTTTGTTTCATTGGTAATTTTAAAAATGAACAGGCGAAAGCCTTTAATGCCATATTACCTAGTCTTACGGTTATTTTATTTTGTTTATTTTAGTGTAAAATACACGTCTTCACTAATCAATGTATTTATTTTTTTTCCTCTGTCGTTTGAATTGGTAATAGTGAATGCCTAGGTGTCAAGCGAGCGCGTTTATTTGACAGTTCAAATCGTTCCCGAAACGCACCGTGTCGCGGTTAAAATTTTCAAATAATGGAATTCGGAATACCTACGGTCTATTCCCCTGTTTTGTCGTACGTACCTGTGTAACGCGTTTGGATTGTCAATAGTGGATTAAATGCCCCAGTGTTTTATGCGACTTGAACCCTGACTTTGGAGACGTTAAATGTTTCTGTTTCCGCAGGCGGTAAAGAATACGTCTCGTCGTGGCAATATACGTTTAAAATCTCATCAATATAATTTAAGTAGATATTCGACACAATTAAGTGCTCTTCATACACTAATATACAGGGTGATAGGTAGATGATCAATAACCTTTTAAAGGCGACTTGGATAGATTATCAACTTTTGTTCTATGACTGTTGCCAAAACGTACCTAATACAACACAACCCCATTCGGTAACGGGTTGCGTTACTGAATGGGGTTGCTTTCATTCTTAATACCGACACAAAAGCGCGCCGCCGCCGCTGTCGATACATGACTAGTCATGTATCGACCTAATCTTAATCTGTTACCGGCTACATAGACCTAAGAAGATCAGAAGTGGAAATTTAATTATTTTTTTTATATCATTGTATTAGACGTCATAAAACAAAAATTTATCGGATTGATCTACCCAAGTCGCCTATAAGAGGTTATTGATCATCTTCCTATAACCCTGTATTATATACACTATATACACGAGAGGCACGGTGTCAAACTGTCAACAGTGGGCTATTGTTACTCTACCGTTGGAATTTTGACGCTCTAGCTAGTGTATACATGGGCACTAACTCTAGTCTCGCGGGAGAATAGTTGGATAGACCAGAGTTGGGGCCTTGTTCGATTGATAGTTTCTTGTCATAGTTGTCATATTCCTGTTTTAATAAAAACTTGGATTTCTTTTAAGTTTTATTATTATTTTTATTGCTTTATTACATTGTATTGCTTTTCAGTGTTATAAATAAAAGAAAAATCTTACATCAAAGTTTTATATTACTGAGATTACAAACTGCTCCTATAACTAAAAGCGATAATCATTCAACCCTACTTAAATTATAACTAGGTTAAAATAAAACCTAATCATCGAAAATATATGTTTAGGTCTAAAAAGGTTTATTTAGAAACTCCCATAAATAAACAAGTACGACAAGTGCGAGTGTAACTCGCGCGCCGAGGGTTTTGAACTTTTGTCGTTTAGGTAGGTACGTATATTGACGACCTGTTAGCGCGGCGGGCTTACAACGCAGGAGGTTGCGGTTTGATTCCCGCCTCGGGACTAATATTTGTAAGATCTGCAAATTATTTTTTCGAGTGTTCTAGATAACAGATATCGTAGTAGTACGAATTACACAAGCTTGCTTAGCTTGTCGCTAAATGATGTTGTGTGGATTATCCAGGATACATTACTCTTCTCATATTTTTTTGGAGCACGGTGGAATTCATGAATTCAATAATCTTATTATCTAAATATTCTTCGAGCGCAGTGGAATACATTGGGTATGGACTTTAAAATTTTGAGAACAACGGTTTTGTGGCGCTGTGGAACCCTACTATTACAGTTACTACAGAGATTAGTGGGTAGGTAAGTGGGTTGGTACCTACAATTATTTTTTCGACTTTTTTCTACGTATTTCACTAAGTATGAAACTTAGACGATTTTTAAAACCTGTTTTGAATTGTCGAAATACATAACTTTGATTTGATATTGCTCTCAATGAAATAGCCCCCATTGTATAAAAATTAGTTTTTTGACCATATTTCGAAAAGTATTGTTTTTACAGACTTCTCTATATTTTTCCTGTAAAATATAGACCTATATCTACAAACGCTTAGTACATTTTATATAGATCACTCTGCTATCTTCGGAGATAGAGGGGGGGGAACGGTCAAATTTTCGACCTTTTTCAAAATATTTCGAAAAGTATAAAACCTATTGAAATTTCAAAAACTGCATTAAAATTTACAAACTGATACCTTTCATTTGATACCCAACTCGGTGGGGTAGTCACCCCTTTAGAAATTTTTCCCGCCCTTTTTTGACCATATTTCAAAAAGTATTATTTTTACAGATTTCTCTATATTTTTCCTGTAAAATATAGATCAATACCTACAAAAACTTGGTACATATCAAATCGATCGTTCTGCAATCTTCGGAGATAGAGGGGGGGTACCGGTCAATTTTTCGACCTTTTTCAAAATATATCAAAAAGTATAAAATCTATCGAAATTTCAAAAACTGCATTGGAATGTACAAACCAATACCTTTCATTTGATACCCAACTCGGGGGGGTAGTCACCCCTTTAGAAATTTTTCCCGCCCTTTTTTGACCATATTTCAAAAAGTATTATTTTTACAGACTTCTCTATATTTTTCCTATAAAATATAGATCAATACCTACAAACACTTGGTACATATCACGTCGATCGCTCTGCAATCTTCGGAGATAGGGGGGGGGGGAACGGTCATTTTTTTGACCATTTTCAAAATATTTTAAAAAGTATGAAATCTACCGAAATTTCAAAAACTATTTTGAAATCTACAAACGAGTACCTTTCATTTGATACCACTTTCGACTTTGTACGTTCCATTTAAAATTTCTATTTCAAAATTTGTATGGAAAATCTTCATTTTGATTTTTCATTTATTTTCATTTATTTTTCTATAAATATGTGCGGGCGCACAAAATGTATTATTATTTCAAATTTCAAGTCAATAGCTGCAGTAGTTTCTGAGATATTAAGGATTCAAAACACAAAACAGACCCAAAGCGATTTCATAAGGGTTTTGCAACCGATGGCAAAACCCTAAAAAAAGAAATCCCATAAGAATAAATAATTTGCTTAGAATATAATCTCGTAACATAAATTAAACCTAACAAGACTAAAATACAAAGGCACTTATTGAAGATCACAAGACAATGACAATAATTTTTGCTAACCGACATCGAAAAATGTAGGAGTTTGCTATGTTTTAAAATAAATAGAGCGATGCTAGACAATCCACACAGTACCTATCATCTAGCCACGAGTTAAGCAGATCTTGTGTTTAGTGTACTAGATGACTGATATATCTAATACAATATATTACATGACGACAACTATGGAATATCAAATCAAAAATCTGCAGATCGTACAAACATTTGACTGAGGCGAGAATCGAACCCGCAACCTGCAACGCAGGAGGTTGCGCCTTCGCCCACCGCGCCTCAGAGGTTCGAGACCAATCGTGTAACTGATCATTCGGTAGACTGCTGGTCTTAAGATGTAAAACTTAAGATTCTATTAAGAAATACTTAAACTATTTTAAACTTATTTTACAATAACGTATAAATGATAAATATTTCCATCTTAGGCTAGATAAATTGCACTCTACCTATTTTACTTCCCCATTAATTAGCATCAATATATCATCTAAAATATTAGATGCACTAGGAATAATATGGACGAAATTAAAATAATAATTTAATAAAATAATCTCATTATTAATGCAGGATTTTCGACTAAATCTATATTAGTATAAGTTATAACGCTTATACGTAAAATTTAAAATGTTTTCTTAAAATTTCGTGACACACGTCGCCGATTATCGGCGACGTGTGTCACGAAATTTTTATATATAAATTTTTATTTTTATAATTTGTTATATCTTAAAACGTGGTAGTTAGTAAATAGGTTTATTTTATACTGTATATGTAAGATAAAGGTATATATTATATGGGCCGTAGATTTTAAGTATTTACATCTTGCACTAGGTTAATGTTGCCTGAAATAAATTATTATTATTATTAAAAGCACCTACCTAACACATGTTGGTCCCAAACTATGGGCACTATAGAAACTGAAAATACAAGCTCTTATCGAAAAAGCTTGCAATTATTAAAAATCAAGGGCCCGGAATTTACTTTTATCTACTAAGCAGACTAGACTAAAGTACTCGTACTTTTAAGAAAATTCACGACGGTCGTTAAGAAAAACTAAAGTTGTTTTTATATGGAAAAACATGACGGCATTAGAAGAAAAGATAAGCGTTATTTTTTATAATATCTAATACAGTGCTATAGAAATATTTGACAGCTGGCATTCACATGTTTGTTTCATCTTTACAAATTTTAAAGGGAGCACTTTATACAAAAGGTAGCAAGGTAGCATATATTACGATGGTTGTGACATTATGATCTAGTTTTTTGTATCTTTATTGTTATTAAGTACCAACGAAGGGTTTTTTTGTACTAAATCTCGATATTTCACATAAAATCGGTCGGTCTACGTAGTACGTGCTTTCTTAGGAGCCACCTAAAAAACCCTGGTGACCCGTACCACAGGTTTTATAAACCTCTCACGGGCACCAGTCTCTTGCAAAACAAGATAACTAGCTATAAATCAAGTTTAGACATATTCTGTTACAATTATCTTTTGCAAGAGAAAATAAATATACTATTAATTCATTCATTCACCGAAAACGTAACACGCAGACCGTTATTAATAAACCATTTACAAGCAATAAACGAAAGTCCAGTAAATAATATTAAAAAACACAAACATAAGCGGGAAGAGAAGCCGGGAGCGCTTGTCTATCCAGGTGGCGATCTCCTGAGGCGTCATAGTGGTCCAAGTGTGGTGTTTCGGTGGTTCGTCCGAGTCGGCGCTGTCCCGGCCGTGGTTCTTCGAGAGATCGTCGTAACTCTGCGTCGTTATTGTAGGCAGGTTCATTGCAGATGGGAAACTCTGCAATTAATAATAAATTATATCATCATCATCAGCCTATGTTAGTCCACTAATGAGCTTCATATCATTAAGGTTAAGTATGGTGCCGTGTGGTGCCGGCAAAGTGCCGTGTGGTGCCGGCAAAGAATTTCACCACCCCAACTCTTCCCGTGGGTGTCGTATGAGGCGACTAAGGAAAACACAGCGGGGGGCGGGCAGCAGCGCCTTCTGCAGAACAACTACACCGAACTGCGATCCCCAACCCGCATGCCCAGCGTGGGGATTATGGGCAATAACCCCCAAATAATGATGCCATCTATGGCGCTCATTAGGGGAGACCTATGTCCAGCAGTGGACCATTATAGGCTGGTGATGATAAGTATGGGCACAGAATAACAATGTATGGGGATCGCAGTTCGACGTCTACCAAAGGCCTTCCGCTATATTCCTCTACATAATTCTCAAAATAAACTTCAAAACAAATAAATACGCAATAAAATGACTCAATATTATTATATTACACTGCATAGGATACGAATCTGACGCAATCATATATCATTTATTATTTATGTTAGTATGATTCTTAGACAAACAAGCAAATCCTCGGTAGTAGGGAAACAATGTAACCTAATATTATAAAAGGATTTTGATAACATATAGCAATAAAACAAGTGACTAATAAAACATTGACATACAACCAGCAAAGAATGATGCATGCACACGTGATCGTTATCTATATATACATTATATATAGCTTTATAGTATTATAATATATACTAATATTATAAAGAAGAAAGATTTGATTGTTTGTTTGCTTGAATTGAATAGGCTGCGAAACTACTAGACCGATTTGAAAAACTTTCTCACCATTTCAATACTAAATTTTCCCTGATGAATATAGGCTATGGATTATTTTAAAGAAAATTAGGGATCCTCATGAAAAATTATTTTTTTGTAAATACCCATGCGAAGACGCCCCTGACCGCTAGTTGTGGTATAAACAACATACACAGGCTACCTACACGTACACAATAATTATGAATTATGTATTAATAAATACAGTGTAGTTATTATACAGTTATGTGTGTAACTTAAATAACTCTATTTTAAACACAGTTATTTATTAAATATCTCGAGAGGACTTTAGTCGAAGCGCTCTGGGTATTACAAATTATGATGTAACAGAATAACTGTTTTTAAAACCTTTTGCTATAGCCGTAATACAAAAAATATGGAGGTTCCTACTTTATAAACGTCCTAGTACATTATATATTTTTTCGAAATTTTCAATTGGAATAAATAGGAAGTGTATACCTATGTGATATTATTTCCAATACCGCATTCTGACAACTACGGTAACTATACGAAAAATGTACATACATTATGTGGTCTTTTATTTGAGAAGTTCCGAAAAAAAAGTGAAAACTTAGCTGTATATATTTCCGAGCTGACTATACCACTTTAACTGAATTAATATTTCACCAGTTTTGGAGATTATTCCTATTTGGTTTAGCTTAAGGATATCTCTGTACCAAATTTATCTTTGACCTACATCGCATTCGGTTTACCAAGTAAATTACCTACTTTATCTTGTGATCGCCCAATATTGGGTTAGGATATTTATCTTGCAACACGGTCAAAAAGAACTAAACTCAATTAAAATTTATCTAAACCTATGTAGGTTTAACTATTCACACACAAATACGCAAAGATCAAATGCGGCAGCCGGTCTAAATTTTGGCCTATAGCGATATCCCATGTAGATATGTAAATCGCATTAATCTTACATTTAGATAGTGATATACAAATGTAATTGTCGTTGCTTTTTAACTTCTTCATCTAGTGTACGAAAAGTGAAGAGACGTGAAATCAATAACATATTATTTATTTTAAGTTCAATTAGGTACTTGTTATAAGTAATTTACTGTATGAGTCTCTTCTAAGACTTTTTGTAAGCCTAAAGAAATAAAGTTAGGCATTTAAGTCTGAAATCTGCACTCCATGATCATAAGGTGTGAATCTATCATTTAGAAATCGACAAGATACCCGGAGGCAATGCAGACAGTAGCGTCGACTGGTATTGAAATGGATCAGTTGTGCTACCTGTAGATTTTTTGCAACAGTCTGCAGTTAGCTAAATTGCAATTGTAAATAGTAGTACTAAATTGGTTCGGTTATTTAATTGTAATTTTCATTGTTAACACACAGACACATTATAAATGCAAGTTTTTTAATGTTGAGTTTATCACAGAAAAACCAAATTTTGCACGTATAAAATTCTGAATCTTGGTACTTTTTATCATAAAACGTGCATACCTATAGGCAGAACTTGCTGAAAACACTCACATGCAAAGCAAAAACGCGTGCAAACCTACAGAAAGAAGTTGGTAACACTCACATGCACAGTAAGGTAGTTGTTGTAGCCAGGTCCAGCTGGGTCCGAGTTGGTCTCCTGCTGCAAAGAGGAGCAGGACCGGGACTTGGTGAGTTGAGGGGAGGTCTCTTGCAGTTCCTTCTGAAACTCCTTGCGAGCCAGTCGCGGGGTCAATGTACTCTTCAGGATGTACTTGCTGTTGACCTTTTTGAGGCTCACAGCTTTCCTGGAAATATTAAAGAATATTTTCTAAATAAGTGAAAAAATAATTAAAATACAAATTAAATGCTTATTTAATTTGTATTTGTGACGTGTCCCAAGAGCCCTGTAGCTGTAGGTATAAAGGAAATAAAGCACATTTTATACTTTGAATGTTAGATCATTGTGTGTACAGTATATATTTTATATAATTTATTTATTTTATCATTCTAAGATCTTTGTTTCGTGGCGTAGTTCGTTACCGCTTCCCGTACTGAAAGAAGGTCGCGGATTCAAGTCCCGCTGAAATAGTTTTTTTTTTAGGGTTTTATTATTTAATTTATTATTTTAGCCCGGGATCGCCCACTGCTGGGCTATGCTTTCGCTTCTGACAGCTTCTTCAGTGCTTAGAAGCATAATATTCTTCTCGCAACCAAGGATAATGCCTTATTCATTCATTTATCGTCAGCCTATATCAGTCCACAGCTGGACACAGGCCTCCCCTAATCAGCGCCATAGATGCCTTGGAAAGAAAATAATCTCGATTTATCTTAAATCGGTTTGCCATAGGACTAGCAAACCTTACAGTGTAAAAGAAGCTTATCTTCAACAAACAAACTGCAATATGCGGACAACCTTGTTCCTTATGTTTTATAAAATATTAAAGATCATAAACCATATTTCAGGATAACAGCCATTAATTTCATATTAATATAGTCATCTTACGCGTAACGTTTACAAATCATCCATCTTTCTTATCTTGTAAGCAAACTTCAGGCAAATGGAGGTACCATGCCATACCTATAGGTTCTCGGTTTTAGAATCCTCAATAATTATTTTGTAAACAAAGTATCTACAAAACCAAATAAATATTGATGGAGAATATTACCACGACATGCAGCAAATCACACTTGTTCACAGTTTTTTAGTTATGACAGCTTATGTACATGATTTTTTTTATGTCGTCCGTTTTTTTAATCGGATTTACATCTTTTCGCTGCGAGTATGGCATTAAATAAATAAAGAACTAATTATGCGTTGTTAGGTCTTTGTCTTTAGTCATTGTATTATATTTTCCCTGTTTTCTTTCATAACCATTCGTACAAATATCTTCGTTTTAAAATAAAAATCTTGAAATTTTAAAAATTTCGTAACGCTTAGAGTATCTAAGTCGTAAAAGATGCACTAACTCGACGATCTCTGTGGTGCGGTAGGCGAAGGTCCGCCTGCGATGCTGGAAGTAGCAGGTTCGATTCTTGCGTCGTGACAAACATTCGTAACATCTGCCGGTTCAGTATGCTCTGGTCGTATTCATAAAAAATAACTATCTATTTAATATTTGTATTAAGTGTATCAGTCATCTAGTACCCATAACACAAGCTCTGCTTAGCTTTCTAGATGATGCTTGTGGATTATCCAGCATTAAACTTACTTCCTTCTCCAAATAGTATTCACGAATGCAAACTCGACGAGCGCTGAGAAGATAAATCCAGTGCATGCGAGGAACCAGATCTCGCTCGCCTTGATATAGGATACTTTGGGCAGCGTCTTAGCTTGAGATGACGCCAGAGTTATGAATGATAACATAGTGCTCGTGCCTGCAAAGATAAGGTGATTAGCGAGCTGGGAGATTAACGTAATCGCTGCTATTGAGCTAGAAAATAGCTTATCTTGTCAATTTTATAACCATTAGTATTTTTTATTGGCAAATCTTTTAGAAGTCTTTTCGACTAGGTCTCTGATCAATTATAACATGAGAATGGCTGCGATTTGCATCAAACATAGCTAAGATTACTTTGAAGTTACCAAACTATTATTTTGTTTTATTGCCATCGTCTATATTGTTCCTTCAGTCCATCCCAAGGTAGCCTGGAAAAGATCGTATAGGCGCTGGCGATCTTTAGCTGACCCAACCCCTGGCAGGTTCAAAGCCCTAATTACACTAGTTCCTCAGCATTATCTGCATATAATAGTCCACGGCTGGACATAGGCCTCCCCGAATGCACGACATAGATAGCATTATTTATCATTTGGGGGTTATTGCCCATAATCAAGCTAGTTTTACTTTTAACTATGTAATTAATATTATTAATATTTAATTGATTAACGGTGCGTCATAATTTTATCCAAATAGGTGTTCTACTTTTAGAATAGTACTGTATTCATAGAAACTGACCGGTAAGGTAACAATGATGGCCTCTGTAATTCGTTACTTCATCTTCAGCCTATACCTACCTATACCTGCTGGACATAGGCCTCTACTAATGAGCGCCATATGGCTTTATTTATCATTTGGGGGTTATTCCCCATAATCCCCACGCTGGGCATGCGGGTTGGGGATCGCAGTTCGGTACAGTTGTTCTGCAGAGGGCGCTGCTGCCCACCCCTCGCTGTGTTTCCCTTAGTCGCCTCTTACGACACCCACGGGAAGAGTTGGGATGGTGAAATTTTATGCCGGCACCACACGGCAATTCGTTACTTACCCAGGGTTATTCTAGGCGCCGATGCGTCAGCTTGCAGCCAAAACGTAACCCACGACATGGCCACTATCATCATTGACGGAATGAAGTAGTCCATGAGATAGTAACCCACTTCCCGTCCCAGTTTGAACGTGAACTTCAGGGCGCTGTAGTTGCCAGCTGAAAGCTTATTATAGTTTAGTTTTAGGTGTATTATGTAGAGATATTCTTTGTAACGTAACTCTTTATGTGACTAGCGGTCCGCCGCGGCTTCGCGCGGGTATTAAACAAAATAAAGTTTAGAATTAATGGCGAAAGAATTTTTCAAATCGGTCCCGTATTTTCGGAGCCTATTCAATTCAATCAACAAAAAAATTATTCCTTCTTATAAAATAATTTTTTCCTCTTTATAATATAATTATTAGTTATTAGTATAGATTTCTATTGAGTTTTAAATTTTGAATGAAAAGAAAATAAAATAAATTAATTTTGTGTATGTTTAGTATGGAGTATGGATAAATTTTTATGAAATAACTATATCAATACAATTTGCCGTGTGGTTTTTTTTTTGCCGTGTGGTGCCGGCATAGAATTTCACCACCCCAACTCTTCCCGTGGGTGTCGTAAGAGGCGACTAAGGGAAACACACCGGGGGGCGGGCAGCAGCGCCTTCTGCAGAACAACTACACCGAACTGCGATCCCCAACCCGCATGCCCAGCGTGGGGATTATGGGCAATAACCCCCACATAATGATGCCATCTATGGCGCTCATTAGGGGTGGCCTATGTCCAGCAGTGGACTATTATAGGCTGGTGATGATGTTGAATACAATTTACTTCGACTAAGTCAAAACTTGGGCTCAGATATTCGGTCAATTTTTTTGTGTGTAATTTTTGAAAAACATTTCCATGTTATGAATTATTTGCCAACCCAAGACCAACCTAGTACATAAGAGCGAGGTATCAGCGACGTCACAAAGAATATCTCCACAAAAATCAATAAAACGGCACATACGTAGAAATAGACATTACATCTACCTCCCCCCAGGCGCATGTTCATAATGTCCCCTCGGACCACAGACTCGTTGGTCCAGTAGTCTATAAGGGAGTACTCCGTCAGATGCAGCTCTGTGGATAATCTCACCGGATTGTCCTTCTCCCACATCAGCCGTAATATCGAAGCGTTGTATTTCCCTGTAAATTTTGTTCGTAAGGATTATGACAACCTTATTTGCATATAGTAAGTACCTAAGTCAGATAATAAAATGATTCATAAACGTAACAGTTATAAAAATGTTCGTGAATCCCGATTGTAACAAAATAATGTTTACATTAGGTAATTAATGATAAATAATGAGCTGCATTGCATCTGAGCAGTAATTTTATTTGATTCATATTTCTTCAGTAAGAAGAATCTAACGGAAAACCGCAAAGCGTGTTTGGTTTTACCTCCTGGAGACTCCGGCGACGGGTGATTCTCCCATACAAACGTAGTATGTACAGTACCAAACTGATTTGTTATTTGAGAATATTTTCACCATGGCATACTATTATTTGTATTAATATAGCACAAATAGTTTCCTGTCACAAGCTTTTTTGAAAATACATCTACACAAATAACAAAAAACATGTTTACTTTGATGTAAAAATGCGATAAGATTTCATTTCAGAAAAATATTTTGAACACAAATTGTGGCAGGAACCCAGATAAACTCTATTTTCATACAAATAGCAGATGATGGTGAAAATATGTCCAAATTACAAATCATTTTGGTACTACGTTATTATGGAAAATTCATCTGTCGCCGGAGCCTTAATAAGTCTTTCCTTTTGCTTTCACCCCCAATTAACTCTGCTCAGTCATATTAGGATTTACAAGTATATTTCCAAACTGTCCTATATCCCCTTTTAGTAAGACTGATTCGTCAACAATCATTTTCAATTAAAGCAAAACAGCCGATTTCCCAACTTACAGCTTTCCAAATTCATAGAGCAGGTTTGTTCATCAAATGGAAACTTCTGGAGATTCATCCAGCAATACAAAACCGCTTGCATTCTTCGGCTGAACAACACTTCACCGTCCGGAGCGATAGATATGAGGACATCCTTGCTATCCGTGCCCATGAGACTGGATGACTGTTCGTTGGACATGTACAGATGTGGTACCCAGATGCGGGAGCGTAGGTCACTCTCGCCGATGATCTTGGACCGTTCCGGGGAGTACAGGGCGTAGGCGAGGCGAGGGTCCGTCCATCGCAGCTGAAGTAGGAAGTGGAGCTTGAAGTTCTGTGAATGGGCATTGAAATGTGTAAAAAATATTACTAATCAAAGCGACGGTCTTACGTCCATTACAAATAGTATTGCTTATACATACCTACATACCTCCTATTATATACAATTCAATACTATGAGGAAATTAAAACAATAACAAGACATAAGATTAACATTTATTCATGCTCCAGCGTAAATTATACTCCATGCAGCAAAGTTGTACCCGCAAGGTTGCTTAAACGACATCGCTATAGATGAAGCTACTCTTTCTACAGTCGTAAATTTCCTATACCTTTCTTTCTAAAATTATTAGGTTTCTATAGTTTTCCTATTTTACGTGTGGTAGAATATTACAAAAACAAAAGTCTTTATTATGAACAAGATGTTGTATAGGGTGATATTGTGGGCTGACAACTGCAAAAAGTTAAAAACTGTATAGCGGAATAATGACTAAAAGAACTAAAAATTGCGGAACGTAGGCATCGTAGCCTTCTGCTGTTTATATATTTATAACATAAACGATTACATTAAACCAATTACACTACTCGTAGTTATGTCTATTTAATAGAAGAAACTTACCAAATCATGCGCCTCAGCTGGCTGTATAAAGTAGACATAGGCACTAGCGTGCACGTAAACCGTATCTCCGGTCTGGTAGGTCGGCAGCAGGAGGCGGTCGTACCGGCATTCGTTGGCGAGGCGGGACAGGAATTCTGATTGCGTGAACGAATCCCCTTTGTCGAGGCTCGGGCAGTCCAGGCCGACACTGGCTCTGTGGATGATGTAACATTTATTTATTTATTGAATATATTGTACAGCTATCATTACAGACATAACTTATTTAATACCGAAGAAGTAGAGTCACAATCTTAATGCATTCAAATTGAATTCGTCAACATATTCATCATCATCATCATCATCAGCCTATGTTAGTCCACTGTTGGACATAGGCCTCCCCTAATGAGCGCCATAGCGCCCTGTCTTCGGCTTGTCGCATCCAGCATCTGCCAGCAGTCTTTCGCAGATCGTCATCCCACCTGGCCGGAGGGAACATATTACTAACATACTATAATTAATCAATATTTTCTAATATTCCTATTACATAAAATTATAAATTATTCTCTCTTATTCCTAACTATACAACATGAGTTAGTATAACGTCATCCAACGTGGCAATGCTGCCAGCATTCTGGGTACTCTGCCTTATGGTGACGGCATAGATTTTTATGAAGTGGATAATAAGCGTATCTAGTTTTTTACTGTATTTTTCGCTAATGTTTAGATGTTTCTACGATGAACGAATCAGAAGGATATTTTGCGGATATGTAGTTCCTCTATGTGGCCACTAAACTCTATTTCCGCATCTCTGCCTAAAGTAGGTAGGTATAAAAAATAAAACTATCACAGTGGCATCAAAATCCTATAATAGGTAGGTATCACAAACTGCCCAGTTTAATTTCCTTCATCATCATCATCACCAGCCTATAATAGTCCACTGCTGGACATATGCCTCCCCTAATGAGCGCCATAGATGGCATCATTATTTTAATTTCCTTAGTCAACAAAAACTAATAAGATAAAATACGTGGCGGCAATTGGATCGGGACAAACCGGACTTATTTCAGTAACATTGTAAGTAGGTAATTAAATTATTTTATTTGTAAGGAAGTAACTGTGTTGACTTTAATAAATAGGTAGTGATATTGTAAAATCGAAAAGAAATATACACAAAACGCGCCTCATTTATTTATGTATATCTTGACTAAGATATAAACGCAGATGGAAGTCTACAGATATTGTTCTGGCTGAAAAACAAATAAGTAACTTAACTTTTATGGTCCCTATTATCTTTTGAATGCAATCGCTAACATCTGTGACTGGTCGAGAGTGTGCATTATCATGCTAAACAAATGTGGCGCCAAACATGTGCTTGTGTATACATACCCTATTATTTATTCGTAGATACTATTGGAAAAAATATTTCTTTGTTAAAACGAAGAAATTTACAACAACAGAACAGAACCAAATTAGAACAAGTATATAAAGTAATTACAATTACATAACAAAATTAGAGCTAGTATTTACAATTGAAACAATTGAGCTAACTGCAGCCTGATGCAAACAGGCTGCAGTTAGCTCAATTAGCTGAAAAAAAGCAAAGCCTACAATTAGCTCAACTGAAACTGTGAAACTGTATTTAAAGTTATTGAGCTAGCTGCAGAATGTTGCAAACAAACACTGAATCATATCAAAACCAGCCGGAAGCGTACATTTTCTTTTTATTTTTGTCTTGCTAGTGTTAGTATTTCCCATATTCGCCCTGTTTGATGTTTCCTGCTTTTTCTCAAAACCGTTAATTAATTTTCGTATTTCCTACGAACTGGTTATGTCCGTAGCACATCTTCGCCGCTAAATTATCGCAACGGAACCGCAAAGCCAATTCGGTGTTGCACCGAAATGGGGGACCAATAGCTAATAGAGTTACTAGAGATGTTGGGACTTGTGATTTATTTGTCTTGTAGCTAAGATTATCGCTTCGTAATCGAGAAGTAATACTACGTTAATTTCGTGAATTATAATAGGTATTATTAAACCCGTTCATTAATTTTCGTATTTCCTACGAACTGGTTAGGTCCGTAGCACATCTTCGCCGCTTAATTATCGCAACGGAACCGCAAAGCCAATTCAGTGTTGCACTGAAATGGGGGACCAATAGCAAATAGAGTTACTAGAGATTCTGGGAGTTTGGGACTTGTGATTAATTTGTCTTGTAGCTAAGATTATCGCTTCGTAATCGATAGATCGAGAATTAATACTACGTTAATTTCGTAATTATTAACATTTGAATATCACATTTTTGTAACATGAGAATTGACACCACTATGTCACTGAGTGAATTAAGTAATACTACATATTACTAAGTATTAGGTACATACTTTAAGTCTAATTAATTCGTTTAACACTTTCGTTATATAATATATAACTTTCGTTATATATTAGAACTTCAAACATAATTACTTCACCAAAACACAATTGCATGCTAAATTTCTTATAAGAATTTTGTAATGTAATAAATTTTATTATTATAATATCATTTATTCTTTTCGGTCATTTAATAATATATTTTTACAAATTTTCTTTACAACATTTATAAAGAGGAAAGATTTGATTATATGTTTAAATTGAATAGTCTCCCAAACTGATCATTGATAAACGAAAACTGACGACTGATTTGATAAATCCTTTCACCTTTAGAATTCTACATTATCCCTGATGAACATAGAGTAGAGAATATTTCAAAAAGTTAGGGATCCGTATGAAAATTTCTTTCAATAGTGTAGCCCATAGAGTAATAAATTTCAATGCAGGCATCACAAAAGAAAGTATCAGAATAATGGATAGTGGTGAGGCAAGGTCGTGGTAGCAGCAAACGCCGACACAGCCAATATTTGTGCCCACTGATAACATTATGAACCAATTCTCTGATATCAACGAGATTTGCTCTCAGATTAAAGCTAAGCCGCTTACTACGTGGGCAATCATTAAATATGCTTTGCAGTTTAAGCAAATGTTAGGAACAGATAATTTATTGTTTGTTCTTACACCTTAGCAGATCACAGATTGTAAATGTGGTATTATATTTTTATTCGGATTAAGTTTTGTAAAATGATTTTTTTAATACCGCCACAATGAAGTCGCGTTATTTTGTTCCCTTGCGCTTTTCCTAGCTGGCTTCGTGGAATTCAGATAAGTACATAAGTTTCATCAGATTAAAATAAGATTAAAAGTACCTACTAAGGTAATGGGGAGGAAGAGAGTTACCTCCTAATACAGCTATGTACACTTAAAAGGAGGTAACGAACACTGAACAATGTACTCGTAGAATGACCAAAAGAGAATGATAAATAAACATTTCGTATTTTGTATTCTATTGTATTATATTTGCCGTATGGTGCCGGCATAGAATTTCACCACCCCAACTCTTCCCATGGGTGTCGTAAGAGGCGACTAAGGGCAACACAGCGGGGGGCGCGGGGCGGGCAGCAGCGCCTTCTGCAGAACAACTACACCAAACTGCGATCCCCAACCCGCATGCCCAGCGTGGGGATTATGGGCAATAACCCCCAAATAATGATGCCATCTATGGCGCTCATTAGGAGAGGCCTATGTCCAGCAGTGTACTATTATAGGCTGGTGATGATGATTTGTATTGTATGAATAAGTACCTACGAATTCTTATTTATTTTATTTCGGTCACCTTATTAGAATCGCCATACAACGTGACAATGCTGGCACTATTCTGGGCACTCTGCCTTCTGTTGACGGCTTAGAATTTTAGGAAATAGATATTATATAAGTTGATATTTTTTTATTCTGTGTGTACAAATGTGTGTAGTACGAATTCATTTCTCAACAATCATACTTGCAAACATCCTACAAAATAACTGTAAAATAAATATCGTAATCCCAAAACGTGTAAAAGCATAGATATCCCGAGTAGAACGACTTACTAGAATTACACTACATCAAGTAGGAGCGAAGCGGTAGAGCCTCTACTATTGCGTAGATCACACGCCTAGTACAACCCTCTACGATACCCACTCTCCTGCTACGCAACGTAGCAGGAGCGTAGACCCTCTACGCGTCGCGTTGGCCCCACTCACACTACGCCTGGAAAGGATAACCTACCACGTAGGGCGCGGGCGTGAGCTCACGTGTTGCTGTATATTTAATTTACCGCCAATAAATACTGGTAGAAGACAAGGAAAAAATTAGTTTAAAAAAAGTTTTGGACCTAAAGCCATCGAGTTAGAACTCGATGCCTAAAGCACCCAAAGAAATATTAAGCATATATCTGTGTGAATATTTTACGTCAGTTTTAGTATACGTATAATATGTTTTTACCTCATGCGCTGTAAAGATAAAGAAGTCGTATATCGTTATCATGTTTTTCCACGACGGTTCACCATAAATAAAATTGTACAATGAAAACGTCTTTTATTTTCAGAAACTTGTCTGTGGTATCTACCCTCGACATAACATTAAAATCCTCCTCCTTATAATATTAATAGTATATAGACAACCAATCTCAACAAAAAATAACAAAAAACAACAAGTAAAACAAAAACACTGCAACAACGCATTTCAATTCTAGTCAGAGTTCAAAAACGAGATTAATGAAATGTTGAACGAAAGCTTTCTAAACAAAAATTCAAAAAAAGTATTGCGATTTACTCAGATGATGGTGTCTCAGAACAGTTTTACCAGTGTCGTAAAATACAGGATGTTTTGTAATAGACTGACATTATGTATTTTTTGCGTTAGATTCCTGTAAAAATGTGGTTTTTGACTTGTGACATTTTCATTTTAATGAGCAATTAATCTAGCCCATAACACTTAGAATAAAAAAGAATACGAATATAATAATTTATTTGTACTTAGGACATCTGTACTCCTATAGTCCACCAATATTTCTTTGGTTTTTGTACCCATTGTTTCCAAAAAATATCTAGAACAGAGCTAGCTCTTAACAACAGCAGCAAGTGAGAATGTGGAAGGTCTCCACCCACGATATACATTCATTAAACTGAAGGTACACCGACGAAACGTCATAATATTCTGCGCTAATTACTTAACGATAATACGTTTAGTACACAGTAAAATGACTTGACTTGACTCTATGTCACGATTATCTGCTAAGTCACGAAAAAGCGCCAGCTATTTGTAAATTAATTAGCATAAGTTGTAATTTCCAAGCCGTCTAAGCTATAGACGGAAACTGAGTGTTTATTTTTTTTATTTACAAATTTCTATACATGCTCTATCTAGCCTCGCCGTCTAACGCAAGGATACTAAAAGTCCCTGTGTGCCAATGGCACACAGGGACATAAGGCACATAAGACCCAGTGCAATGCTATATACCATTGCATGTTGTACAAACCTTTCTCTTGAATCACTCTATCTATTACAAAACCGACTCAAAATCTGTTGCGTATTTTTAAAGATCTAGGCATACATAGGGACAGACAGTGGTAAGCGACTTTGTTTAAACTATGTAGTGATATAGGTACACTTATTCGATAGGATAGCAAAACAATTAGGTAACATATTGAAACAAAAGACGCATATAGGTATAGGATACTAAGACGCTAATACTAGGAGAAAGCTAATGCTCTACCTGAGGCTGGGCAGACGAGGAAGAGTACCTAAACCTAAATTTCAAAAGCTCATGAATTTTAATTTTACCGTAATTTTTTTAAAATAATGACGTAGTTAATTTAAGAATAATTTTGTAGTTTTGTTCAGTTGACAACCTCTTGAGGCGCAGTGGACTGCTTCCCGTCCCGGGACAAATATTTGTTCGTATAATAAAAAATATCTATCTATGTACTCTATCTACGATGTACGCTAGACTCATTTGCGACCGATTCATGTAAACGGGTGTTAGTTTGTAAAGGCCGTTTGTAAGTCCGATGCCAGCGCACGCGCGGCTCATCTGCATCAGAATAGTAATACCTACATACCTATCAGTTATTATTATTCTAATCATGGTGTTCTATAACCTCTTATTTGTGCTGGCAAGATATACCCTTCTACGTACCCATGCGCCTTATGATGAACCTCCCAAATAACAAACAGATATCTCATAGTCATAGCACCCCATAGAACGTTCCCCGAACACCATAGAATGTTAGTCACAGATACATCACTCTTCAGTGATATTGTAAAATCAGTGTTTTTGCTTCCTAAGCAAAATATCAATCTGAGCCTTTTTGCCGTACTGCAGCACACACAGACATTTTACGTAGATTTTAGTTAGGTACTATTATTTGTAAACTGGTTACAGAAACAATAGTTATTTGTAATACAAGAGTGCAAAATTGTTAGGGTTTGTCAAGTATGATAAATTCAGCGTCCACCGCGCGGCTGACGCTCCTGCTTTGCGACTCGCGTCCCGCCCCTGTTTGGCGCGGAGGGTTGCCCGAAACTTATATAATCTACTCGTATAAGCTAGAGCTTCTAGACTGTAGTCGTAAATAGGGTACAATGGTGACGCAATGCATTAGGTACGTGTGGGATAGTCCATATGCATATCACTGAACTAGAAGACTAGACTCTATCTGGCGCCTGTACCCTCGTATCGATTGTTAAGAACGAGATGATTATTGCTGCATTTATAAAGAGTGACGATTAGTGCTGTTTTAGAAATCAGCTGCGTCGGCCTACCTTGAACTTGTCGTCTCAAGCAACGAGGACACATTCCCTCGATCATGTGACTAAGTAAACGCCTCAAGCGTTACGATGTCAATACATTTTCAACGTAGATTTAATGAGGTTCTTTATGGCTTGATTGAGAAATCACTATTTACTACCAGTTATAGTAAACTTATTTATTCAGAATGTGCAGTGACGGTGTAGAGTAGGTTCGTTTGGTACCCGGGGCGGTTTAATAAAAATTAAAATAAAAATAAAACTTGTGGGTTCGGGGCATCTGAGATTTTTTAAGGTCGTTTCCTTAAAATACCTCATACTAAATAAATATCGGCGAGCGGAGGGTTCTAGTAGTCTTTTCTTAAATTGTTTGGAAGACCGGGAAGCTATTAGAATTAAGTAAGAACATTTAATCATATCGCTTTTTTGAAGATTAACAACAAGGAGGATAACAGACCATACTCAAGCGCGCCGCGAATATTTTTAAGACGCCGCTGGCCGTGTGTGTGAGTAGTCATTGTCAAGGGCAACCAAGATGGCACCCTATCGCACCCCTCGAAGCTTGGTACCCGTACCCAGGCCGAAAGCGCCGTAGCCGTAGCGCCTTACGCCGCTAGTGCGAATGTATGCAATTCAGGAATCAGAAAAAGTTTCCTCATGCTTTAACAAAAACAAAGTTCACTTATTCCACGTTTTGCCTGAAAATACAGGAAAATACCAATCAGCAGTAATTAGATAGGTATTTATAAGATTTAAGATATGTACGGCTCATTTATAATTTACTTCAGTTTTGATATTTATAAACTAATTTTTATTTATTTATTAACTAGCAACCCGCTCCGGGTTCGCAGTTTGCGTAGTTTTAAAGATCTAAGCATACATAGGGACAAACAAACAGACAGAGGGAAGCGACTTTGTTTTATACTATGTAGTAAGTAATACATTATGTACAATTATAAAATGTACTTTTATCGATAGATGCTGTATGTGTATTAGTATTAATAAGACAACGCATTTATTTTTTACGACTTATGTTCCATTATCCATACCTAGCGGTAAAATGCAATAAATTTATGTCTTATACTTTATAACCTACTTACACACGTCTAAGGTCAATCAATAATGGACCAAATAGTCCTTTAGTTCAACTAAGCTAAGGCTAGGGCTTTGTAATAGCGTGTAATCATCGTCAATATGAACATGCGTGATTTACATAGATAATTGATTCGTTGTGGGCCTGCACTCCATATGACTTTATCTTTACACTTATCTATTATCTATCCATAAGCGAGTTATAGCCCATTTAATTTTCCTCGGTTACTTTCAAGGTACTATATAGGTATATAGGTAAAAGTATCTGCATTAGTTAAGGTGTTTGCATACAAATTAACCAAGGCTCTTCTAAAAATCAACTCTACTACAATACAACCTCTATCTAACTCGCCTATGGCTTCTATTGTAAGTATTATATTTATCCAATTAATTTTCCTTGATGCAAAAAATCAGTATAACTTAAACAGATAAAGTGCTTCTTATAATATAGTTTAGTGGTTTCCATGTTTTAGAGGTAGGTATGGTATAAAAGGCTTATTACTTTTTGGATAAAAAGTAGTATTTTTGGTACCTATTTAAAATTTAGAGCAGATCCGATCGAAATAATAGTTTTGCGTTTTCCTCAGCAAATCCATCTTCAACTTCCACCTTCATAACAGTAGTGAAGTAGTTTTGCATAGTGATACCTACCTGCTATTGCTTTTGCTTCTATTGTATTATATTTATCCAATTAATTTTCCTTGATGCAAAAAAATCATAACTTAAACAGATAAAGTGCTTCTTAATAATAATATAGTGTAGCGGTTTCTGTTTTTAGAGGTATGGTATCAAAGGCTTATTACTTTTTGGATAAGCAGTAGCCTTTTTGGTATTCAAAATTTCGTGCAGATCCGGTCGAACTAGTAGTTTTGCGTTTTCTTCAAAACCATCTTCAACTTCCGACTTCATAACAGTAGTAAAGTAGTTTTGCATAGTGATACCTACTGCTCATAAATTTTTGCCAGAACAAATGCGTCCGAGGTATTACACGAATCTCAAGAACAAAGTTGATGGATGATAGTGATAGAAATGACAGTATTCAGAACAATCTATCTGCACCTTGAGCTGTAAAAACTTCACAAAAGGTCAATTAGCCACTTCCTCGCTCCGTCGCGTCAATGAAACTGAGTGATCGCTTTACATGTAAATGTGAAAACTAACTAAGGTTATTATAAAATATTATAAACGCGAGTTAATTATGTAATGTTATATTAGTTATGTAATATTATAACGGCGATAGTTTGTCCCGTTATGAAGAGGTTTGGCCGAAACGCAAAAACTAGGTACTGAATTTAATGGTTATCAAGTTGAAATTTTGAACACATTGAATTAAAATTCTTTCAATGAATTTAACATCGGGATCTTAGTGCATTATGAATTTATTATCAAATAACTTATCAATACTTTTTATACAAAAATAACATACCTACATAAATTTCAAAAATACCTAAATACATATAATATAAATACATACATAGGTACTTACATAATATCAAAATTTTATAAAAGGAAACAAAGGTGTGGCAGTGGCAGCAGGACAAATAGTGTTCCTTTACTCTTGAATATTGGTATTGACTTGGTACCTAGTGACTTTGCACTCATTGAGACTGGCAATGCGTTCTAAAGCTGTACAGCACGGGCAGTAAATGGGTTGACATAAAATGAAGCAGAATGGACAGGAGCGAGAAGCATAAATAGTTTCAGAAGAGCGCAAATAAAGAGCGTCAGAATGGTTAAGAATAGTGAAGCGTTGCGATTAGGTCATATGAAGTTCTGCAAAGAAATAATATAAAGACTACTTTTTATTCCAAAAACAGGAGCGATGCCGTGGGGAGAAGTTAGTGATACTTCTTAAGACTCCGGTGAAGGATGCATTTCCCATACAAACGTAATGCCAAAATGATTCGTAATTTGAGCATATTTTTACCATGTACTGCAATTGTATGTATTAGAATAGTATTTATCTAGGTTCCTTACAACAATATTTTTCAAAACTCTTCACTGAATTGAAATTAAAACAAATTGGATTTTTTCAAAGAAAACACGTTTTCTTGTTATTTGTGTAGATAGACAATTATTTTCAAAAAAGCTTGTGGAAGTAACCTAGATATATAGATACTATTCTAATACAAATAATAGCAGTAAATGGGGAAAATAATTATGCTCAAATTGTAAATAATTTTGAAAGAAATTTATTAGTCATGCGTCACCGGAGCCTATCTGTTTAGGCTAGCAAGCGCAGCGCGTTACGTGTGGACCATTGCTGACACCGTGGTAGGGGCTTCTCGGATGATTTATCGAACAGCCAACAGACCGCGTCGGTCAATGTTTTTCTTGATTTTATACTAAAGTTCGACGTTGAATCTATATGTTTGTATGACCAATAATATACCTAACTAGCGGCCCGTCCCGGCTTCGCACGGGTATTTAACAAAAAAATAATTATTAATGAGGAACCCTAATTTTTTTAAAATATTCTTTAGCCTATGTTCATCACGGAAAATTTCTAATGGTGAAAGAATTTTTCAAATCGGTTCAGTAGTTTCGGAGCCTGTTCAATTCAAACAAACAAACAATCAAATCTTTCCTCTCTATAATATTAGTATACCTCTAGATAATAAAAAAAAATATAGCGCAAGAAGTTCCTCGCATGTTTTACACTCAATCATTTATTGCATTCTATAGGCATACAAAGGTTTATAATCTTTAAATTTTAGTCAATTTGTTTCACGATAGCCTGCTGGGCACACAATATGTACGGAGAAAGAAAGAGATATTTTAAATTAATCATTATGTAGAAATTAGAGGATTTAGTGCGGATTTAGAAATGCATGAAAGAAAAAGGCTTCCGGGACCTGCCCAATAATAATTAGGAGCTTAAATCACTCAAGATCATCACGTATCTAATTATCAGATAACTAATGAAGCAATGGCATCCTCCTTTTACGATCTATAAACATTGTTCGTAGATATATATACGTATAGATGTTAGTAAAACTATATGTACACTCCAACCAGCGCTCTTCCCACCCTCGTAACGCCACAGATAACATAATGCATCGCTCACACGAATTGCAAGGTTTGCCATTGCCAGCAGTCAGTGGCAGGAGAACTATTGCTTTGGGTTTCGATCACACTATCTTCGATCTAAGCCGCATATGCAAATATAATCTCAACCTGCTTTATATAGCAGGTTAATCATCGTTATACCAAAAAGTTTACCATTTATACAAAAAGGTTTGTTTGTATCAGGTAAGAGTGGATTCATTATTGATTTCATGAGGAAAAAATAACTAAGTACCATGTAAGTACCCATAGATTCAGATTCAGATTCAATAACTTTATTTCTCTAGGCTTACTAAATAAGCACTTAGACGAGTCAAATTTCATACAGTTAATTATTTTAACAAAAAAGAAATAAGTTGTTATTGATTTCTCTTCACTTAAATTTTTTGTCCACTAGTGGAAGAAGTGAAAAAGAAACCACTAGTACATTCATATAGGTAGGTACTTTAATATCGTCTTTGAAAGAAACGTCCGATATCCTCTTTCATAACATTATGTATTGTGTGATTTGATTAGTTAGTATGATTAATTGTGTTTAATTGTTAGTTGACACGTAAAGAGATAATTTTGCGACTACATATCTAACTCGTATCATCCACGTGCAATATGTAGCTACCTGCAGTTTGTTTGCAACAGTCTGGAGTTACCTTAATTGTTTCAATTGTAAATACTAGTTCTAATTTATTTTTATAATTGTAATTTTCTATTTTATATAATATTTTTTTCTTTTATAAGGCTATGAAACATAGTATTATCTATCTATCTTACAATTATTAGGTAAGGGTAATTATCTATTATAATTATTTATGCATTACAATTATGATGGGCATGGGTTGACGCTAGATTATTTTTTTTTTGTGGTTAAATTTATTTCTGATTTCTATTGGAGTAAGACTAGTGGAATAATGAATAAGACTAATGGGAAAGTAATTTGTCGCGGAAAACGTAAACGATTTTCTATTAACTAAAGGAAAAACTAGCTTCGGTGATTATCCCACACACAAAATGTTCCAAAATGTTGTGCAAACACATTTCCGAATTGCAGAAAATTACCTACAATTGAATCGTTGGTGGTTTTACATGGGCTCATAGAAAATGGTTTATGATTTGCGGCAAATTACTTTTTGGTAGCGTTCCTTGTAGAAAGCAGAAAATAAAACACAAAACAAATTTAACCTAGTGCCAACCCATGACGATCAACCTTAAATCAGCAGCAGTCAACGCGTACGATTCCTATGAGGATACAAACTTATAAAAAGTACTTTTTATTTTGTCTGAGGATACAAAGACCCAATATTACCTTCACGGAAAATACACAAACAAGCAATCAATGATCAGTTCTACTCAGCACTTTTCCTTTAGCTGCTATGTAGGAAAAAGTATCAAGGCCAGACAACAGAAATTAAAATAAAAAGTTCGTTGTTTTGTTTCGGTTCAAACTAATTACTTGGTCACCTAAAACAAAATTAATTAATTACATAGCTATTTATCCTATCCCACAAAAACGTTAGTCAGGTAGGTACTACTTACTCTAGCTTTTTCTTTAAACTTTTAGGAAAGTTTGGCAAAAATTCTGACTGCACCATTATTTTCAGTTTTCTCTCGAGGTTCTGCTGTAGTCTTTATTGGAAGTACTGAATGGAAAATTCATATTCTTTCAGATTTATTACGTGTATCCTTTAGAGGTAATTTTTTTTTGAGAAACGTTGGAAATATAACTATTAGTGTAATACTATCAAAGTAAGGACTTAGGTACTCATAACAGCTACATCATATTAAGTTACCCAACTTCTATCTATAGAGATATTAATGCGCATTGGTTCGTGCCACACGTCTTACAGCCTATTGTTCGTTTCAAATTAGATTTGCGATCTTTCGATGTCTTCTTCCGAATTGCATGGCCATGTTTCAAACAGGGCAATGCGACTACAATATTTGCTGATAAGAATAAACTTTAAATTATAGTTATTTGAAGACAATTTCGGTATCTCTCGTGCTTTCTGCTTAATTTCAAAATTTTAGACAGGTTGAAGACATTGTCAGACAATAAATACTTTATGATCTGAAAAGCGTAAATATTTAAACTATGTAAATAGTCCATAGAGTAACAGCGATCGATCGTAAAATTAAAATTTTACTAATTATTTTCTAGTAGGTCCGATTTGAAGAAAAATTTAGCCCAAAACCTATAAATGAGCACTGATCATCAATAGAAAAACTATGTCATCATAATTATATTGGCTTATAACATGCTCTACCTACATCGTTTAAAGTTCCAGCAAGAACATTAGGTTTATAGTTGGCTGATATTAGATCAGAGTAACATAACATTTTTAATAAACAGAATTAACTAATAAAATATTAAAAACTTACCCTGGAGATTTTTGTCCATTTATGCAGCTGCAGAGAATGCTCGCCAATGCACTTAAAAGTGCTATACGTAAGTTCATTGTAACTAATACATCGAGAACTGGTAAATAAGAATATCGGAGAAGGTGGACGGTCCGCCTCGCGGGAGAGATTCACCAGTAGTGCGCACACGCAGCCTGCGGATCACAAACTACGGCTGAAGGCTGCGCAAACGCCGCAGAACAGCCTACCTACTCGATAAAGTCACGCCGCACGGCGGCGTCTATGACTCTCACAGGATACCATCTCGCGAAAAACAAGGAAAACCGCCATCTTTTTATTTTAAGGTATTTTATTGATTCCAACTTACATTTTATTCTAACTTTCCATGGCATGCGGAGTCATACAATTTACTGTGTAAGTGATGAAGTGGAGATCTTGCATCAAATTCGTCAATCTTTCAAAATGCCGTTCGGTGTACGGCAAAGCGCCTTCAATAAAACTAGCCAATGCGGGTACTTTTAGGCTGCCGGATATAATTTCTGGGGCTAGTATATTGAAAACAAGTTGGGCAGCATGGCAGTTTTTATTGTTGGTGTTCCATTCCGCGGCGAATTTAAGCAACGCCTCTTTTTGGGTGTGATTTATTTCTTTCAATGTTTCTCTGAGTTTCCCATTTCCACCTTTAAGAACCTCATTTACGATTTTCAACACATGATAAGGCCTTTCCATTCGTATCGCTAGCTTCAGAGCTTTAACCATTTTTTTGTCGTGCAATAAATTCATCAACTCTTGCTCTTGTAAAATCATTTCCTCTCGTTCTTTCGCCATCTTCTCCCGCCTTTCCGCCGTGATGTCTTTTAGTTTTACTAACTTGGAATCGGATCCTCCTGTGATAACAATTGACTCATTTTTGCTTAGTGCTAAAGACCACACTTTTCCATCATGATTGTCTAGTGACATTTTGCATTCTGATGTCTTTATATTCCAGAGTTTTAATAGGCCATCTGCTCCAGATGAAATGATTTGTTGTCCCTTACTTAAAAATTCTATCTTTACTACTGAACTCTCGTGGCCCTCGAACGTTTTTAAGCAGCTTAAATCAGCTATGGACCACAGCTTCAGTGTAGAGTCAGCAGAGGAAGTGAGAACCACTTGATCAACAGGTGAAAAACGAACACACCAAACCCCTCTTCTATGGCCTTTGAGCACACCTAGAAGCGCTAAATCTTCTGTCCAAAGTTTACATGTTTTGTCCTGGGATCCTGTAGCTATCATTTTATCATTTGGTGAAACAGTTACACAGTTAATGTCCATTTGATGTGCTAGTTCGGTGTGAGATGACTTAATTTTTTGGTCACAAGTGGTGAACTCTTTGGGCACTGTCCATACTTTTAAACAGTTATCTTGACCAACTGAAGTGAAAAAGTCATTTGATGTTTGAGCAGTGAAAACAGATCCAACAGAGGCTGTGTGTCTGGATCCTACTCCAATGCATGTTATGCCATACTCAGGAGTTTGCAGCCAGATCCTGACCGAGTTGTCCTTGCCAGCAGATACAAACATATCAAGCTTTGTAGGGAAAGCAGCCAAGGACAGAACTATGTCAGTGTGCCCTTTCAATATTTGACAATTCATACTATCAAACTCATAGTACTTTATATCTCTACTGTTAGTAGCAACAACTATGTGTTTCTCTTCCGACCCAACAAAAATAATGTCTAGTACTTCATCAGTGAAACCAACCATTTGCTTTACACAATCAAATGTCTCTACATCGTGGATGATTATGTTGTGGTCCACAGTCACTACAGAAAACTTGTTGGTTGTTTCATTTACCATGAGATGTGTAACTGCTAATCCACCTTCCTCTGTAGATGCTGTTACAAGGCTGTTGTTCTGCTCAAACATTAGTTTACTCATGAGCATATTCCATACTTTGATAACACCTTTCTCACCCGCACAAGCTACATAAATTCCTCCTGTTTCCAACTTCTTTTCAAAGTTTGGTATTTTGAAAGCTGGAGGCATCAATACCAGTCCTTCAATACTTTCATAGACAGGAATTACTTTTAAAGGTTTGATCTCAAATAATTTCCACAATATAAGGACTCTGTCCCTACCAGAGCTAACCATGTGTTCTCCATCAGATGTGAACTGAAGAGAGGTTATCTTGCTAAAGTGTCCAGAGTAAACAGAATCTTCTTTCCCAGTTTTGGAATTCCAAGACCTAATTTTTGTATCATCGGCAGCCCCAAATATAAGCTGCTTGTTTGAATCTGGATGATACTTTAAAACAGAGAAAACACCCATGGCCCCTCTGAGGCTGCTAGTGCAAGTATTGTGAGTCAGGTCCCATAGACGGATGTTACCATCGGAACCACCAGAAGCTATATTCTCATCAGCAGAATCAAAAGCTAACCTTGCTACCGGGCCTTTGTGGCTCGATCGCCACATTTTTAGCTGCATTCCAGTTTGTCTGTCCCACATTTTCATGAGGCCGCTCTTGTGTGCAGTCACTACAGTTTCATTATTGTGTGCCATTTGGAAAGTGTAAATCTGGTCTGTCTCAGCGTCTTCGTCGGATTCTCCAATAGTACAAACATTAGAAAGTGTGCTTACATCTACTATTTTGATAACATCGTTGCAGAGGCATAGCAGGTGGACGCCATCCGAAGTCCACTGGATTTCTCCGCCCGTGTAAAACGCTGTGTACTCCTCGGCTTTTTCGTAACTGTAAGAAATGTATAAGACTATTAAATATATCAGTTTATGTACTTCTAAGCCATTCTCGATAAGTTCTTTCATAACGAATACAAACAAGCTGATCTTTGCTTTACTTACATTTCTTTTAGAGTCGCCATCCTATTTTATGTGCACAGATTGATAGTTTGGCACCATATACATCAGGTCTAAATAGTATATCTAGAACATTAAAGTACCTATCCGTTTTGTTCGATCTAATTTTTGGTTATCACTATTATTTCAAAAATTAAACCAACCAAACAAAACCATGCTGCAGTTTCGGCCGTCAATCTTCTGTTTACATTTTTTCTGTGACGTGACGTGACGTGACGTGACTGTAACATTCCTTCCTGAATGACAGATGACAGTAGTAACTACAGGTGCTCAAGAAGACGAGTCCTTGACTCGTCAAGTCATTGATCTGATCTTTAGCTCAAAGCCTTTTATTAGTTGACCATAGCAAAAAGAATTATTAATAAAATTAAAAGTGCTTCAGCTCTACAGATTATGCAGAGTTGACCGTCTCGTAATAATTTCCCTATCAAACGACCCGCGTGATTGTCGGCGCTAACGAGCTACGCGCTGAGCTCTCAGCGCCGATTATCAGGGTGACACTAATCAGCCATAGTGCGATATCATCGCAGCCAGATCTGCAATCATCGATTAAAATGTTGGCCACATTACTTCTGACTTGCTTCTGACAGCTGTTTTTTGCTTTGATGTCGTCGATCATGTCTGTTCCTCTGAAAAACGATGTCTGTTCACGATGAGGTTCACGACCTAAGTTCAAAAACACTCATCAGTCGTCTTCAACATAGACGTAAGAAACTATCTAGAGTTTTTTTTCTTGCTTCAAAGTCGTGAAAACCTTTTCCAGAGACACGTGCCTCATAAATTGATGTCAATGTCACTGCTGTCACGAACTCCACCGAATTCCGAACTCATTCCGAAATGAAATAACCATAACTAAAGAAGTTGAAGTTTGAAATGAAATACTTGGAAATAGAATCAGCTGGTGCTCGCGATGTTGTTATTTGTTTGCATATTTTAATTAATTATTTCCATTTGATTGTATGTAGTTATTGTTACCTACTCTTTGTATTTTAGAGTAGCTTGCGCAAAAATAATTTACACAATGATTTTTCTCTACTGGGCAGCAAGAAAGCTAGGCAAACCATGCGCCAGAATGTGTTCTTCAAACATACCTGAAAAATACAAATTTGAAACTGTTTTTACATTTCCTTACATCAAATATTTCGCATTATTCAACAGGCTCAAAGTTTATCATTTGTATGGATCTGGTATAGCAGTACCTAGCTGTGGGCTGTTAGAAATGTTTAATGTGTTATCTGAGCAGAGCTTTACTACGGCTGCAACTATAGGTAGGAACTTGATTGAGTACCTACTTCAATATTTTTAAATAACAAAAACCTAGACATTAACAAAGGTGCTAAATAATATCTATTCAATTTCAGGTGTAACAGGAACAGCGGTTCTCTCGTTGGCCAGCCTACCATTTAAAAATATTATAGGATTTCTGTACATAAGTGAAGATAATCAGCACATAAAAATATCATCCATTGACTTTTGGGGGAAGAGAGAAGATAAAATAATTCCAGCAGAAGATTGGGTGCCTCTACTTGATATGGGACAAAAAATTACTGATGTCATATATCTCTCACCACATATTTCTGATAAAACTCACTACAAGCTATTTGTAAAATTTGGAAAAGTACTCAATTCAAAGAAAATGGGAGAAGTTTTAGAATAAGAAACTCGCGAACTAGAAATGTATAATAGTAGGCCAAGCAAAGTGATTGTCAAGGGGAACCTAGACAAAAATTACATTGAATCATTATCAAATGCTTAAAATATTTGTATTTAATTTATTCAAGTTCTATAATTTACGCAATTTATAAGTTTCTCTTCTCCAGCCTAGACAAATATTTTTATCATAATGGGGCTGATCATGATTAGGGTTACCAGATCCAAAAATAAGTTTTCCTGAAAAAATCCCTGCCTTGGCAATAAATTTCCTGACATTTCGGCAACAAAAGTATTAAAAACTCAGCAGCGGCTACGTTTGTTCCGATAAAAGTGCGAGAATTGCTGTCGAATTGTAACGAAGACGCCAAAGAAAAATTTATGAAAGACGTGAAAAATGCCTTCATGACTTGCCTTGAATATTAGACAAATGGTTACACCCGCTAGACGAATTCAAGATCTTTGACTGGATGATACCTACTGAAAGGTAGGTACCTAATCAACATCAGCACGATGTTGATTAGGTACCTACGAGAAAGTTGTTTCTTCTTTGCAGTTTTTGAATGGCTACGGAGTATGTTTAAATGACGTTAAGCTTTTTGATGAAATTACTGCATTAAATTATTTTGTAAGGCAGCAAAGCAATGACTTTTTTGAAATAATACCCGTTAAAGAATGGGAAATTATTTTGAAATCCGTCAGTTGTGAAAGATTGGAAGAAGTGAATAAAATTTGCTGTTTTGTGTTTGCAATTCAGGCACAAAATGCAAACGATGAACGGGTGTTTTCATTAATGGGTGCGCAGTGGACAAAAGAGAGAAATTGACTGTTCATAGCTTCTGTTAAGGCTTTACTGATGACACAGTTCAACCTGAAGAATAATTCCGAATATCCAGCAATGAAAAGTACGAGGAACGATGAAAGAGTACCTACATGAATAATTAATAAATAATGAATGGTAGTTATTAGATTTTTCTTGAATTATAATTTTATGTCTTATATTTTCTCTTTTTTTTAAATTCCTGACAATTTCAAATTTTCCCTGTTTCCCTGTTAGACAGCTGAAATTCCGGACATGTCAGGAAAATTCCTGTCATCTGGTAACCCTAATCATGATTGATGAAAATTTTACACACATGTAGGGTAGGTATAATAAAACAATGTTCTATTTTCATACTCAATCTACTTCTTATATATGTTTACAATTAATGAGAACCAAATCTTATAAATAGGCGAAATTTAGATAATGGTCAGTGATTTTACAAAATATTCAATATAATAATTAGGGTTGCATGCATGCAACCTTTTAAATTAATTTATAACATGTTCATATAGTCTTGCTTGGGTATTGTGTAACATTACACCTTGAATGACATAAAACCTTATTTTATTATTCAATATGTTTATAAATCTGCAATAAATAATACTAAATAATCCAAGAGACTCTGGCAAGGGTGCAGGTGTATTTTACAACTAATAGGCTGCAAACAAATATCAAAATTAACAGGTTTTTAAAAAATAAAGTGTTTATGACTTGGTATAAAAATCATAATACTATGCCAAGCCTGTGAGAGATTGATAGATTTCACAACAATGTATCTTATTTATTTCATCATAACATATTTTAGTAGCAATACTTTAGTAATATCTAAAATAAATTGATAAAATTCTGTATAAAAACACAACTGCTGGACTAAATCATGTGTACAAGTTAACTTAAATTTGAGTTTGTAAAGGAGTGAATACTTGAGTAAACAGGGGTTAATCAAGTAAACATAAAGTAAAAAAATAAATAACTACCAGCAAAAAAAGGAAAATTAAAGTATGTACTGAATATAAAAAAAACATTCTTAAATTAAAATATCTTGTATGTAACAGTGATAAAATATTATCCTAAGTCTAGCTAAAATTGAACCACTATTGAATGTCTTTGGGCCAATTAAAAGGAAATCACCATAAAACAATATATTCAGATACAATTTTAAAATAATACAACCATCTATTGGTATATATACAAATTTATAAAATTTCCTAAATACATTATTGTTTTATCCTACCAGATAAGGACAATTTGCTAAAAAAACTTCATAAAAACAGTAGGTAAGGTCCATGCAATTATCCAATGAATTTTTTTGGAAAATCTGATGGACAGAATAAGCACGAAGACGGCGGCGGTAGGGCGATTTTTCATGGTCCGGTCAATTTCGGGTCATACAATAATGGCATTCAAGGGCCCATCAGCTATAATGCACTACCATCACTATTTAAACTAACCCATCTGCAATAAGGAGGGACCATGTTCACTTTGCATATAAATTTCATGCCACCCTGTAAATTAGCGCTGCCGCGCGCCAACCTCTACCTGACTAGTCATAATTCACAAGCGGTGAAAGTGATGACGCATAGAGTTATCATTAATTTATTCTAGAAACGAATGTCTCAACTATTAGTATGCACTGTTTATTGCTACAAGCATCTATGCATAGAATAAGCGGATATGTCCTAAATGACTTTAGCAGGTTTGATGAGACAAAACACAAACTACCTGCATCAAACTTTAAGCCTTGAGTCTAGAGGTGCAAAAATATAAATGCTATAAATTTCTGTGGCAAATCTGGAATCACTATCCATATTACTAAGCTGGCCCGTAGATAAACCCAACAAGCTTCTATAATCACTGGAAATGTGAGCCTTATACCTGCAGCATGGCATATCTTTGTGATTCCAATAGAGGATAGATCACTTCTATGATAAAATGTTGCAAGTGTGTAAAGTGAAGTAAAAGTTCATCACACAAAACCTTAACAAACTAATCAATCCAGGCCTGTGCAGGCTGGTCTGTGGTGAAGGGACTGACTCCGTTGCGCTCCATGGCTTCTAATATCTCACAGACGTGGGCCGCGACTTCTGCACGACTTGTGTCAATGCCCTTGATGAACGGATGTTCTAATAACTTGTTGTATTTTGGGCGCTGTGTTTCTTCTTTTATGAGGCTGAAAATAAATTTTCTTCAAATTAATTAAGTAAAACAATTTTTCATGTCTCCATCATGTACTTAATTTGTCTGTCATCTTCAGTAGTTCCCAAAGCCCAGAAAAAGATTTAAAAGACATCAGTAAATCAGTTTTAAATCATTGTGAATTCCAATCCAAATGGGATTGGAGGATGGTGGTGAAAATCTTAACCATATAATGTAACTTGAAGCGATAATAAAATCATTCGTTTTTTAACCTTTTGGCATTATCTTTTTAAATTATAATTAAAACCAAAACAAATTAATGGATAGAGCTGAAACTCCTATGTTTGTCACTTACACCTAAAACCATACATCATTTAGTTATCTAAAAATGTATGTGAAAGTAGGTAACAGTTTTTCACTTACCAAGTATTAACAAAGTTAACGAAGTTATTTGAGAAAGCGTTGTTGTTATTGGTGAGTCGCGGCGGATCTCCCTGCACGACCTGCTGCAGCTGTTCGAACACGGAGCCCCACCGCGGGTAGGGGAAGGCGCCGGTCGCCACCTCCATGAGCGTTATGCCCAGGGACCACACATCCGAACGGACGTCGTAGCCGCGCGCACGCCCCGGGTCTATACGCTCTGGCTGGAATTATCAAATAGAGAGTAGCTATCATTATTTGATGAGGTTTGATTGCCACCTGAAGGAGCGCGTGGCAGCAACAATGACTGTTCTGACCACATTGGGTTTGCGGGCACTCAATCTATACTAATATTATAAAGAGCAAAGATTTAATTGTTTGTTTGTTTGAATTGAATAGGCTCCGAAACTACTGGACCGATTTGAAAAATTCTTTCACCATTAGAATCCTCAATTTTCCATGATGAACAAAGACTATAAAATATTTTCAGAAGTTAGATGTCGGCATGAAAAATTAAATTTTTGTTAAATACCCGTGCGATGCCGGGGCGGACCGCTAGTCTTAAATAAATTTAACAGCTAAGGCAGAGGCTGGCAAGATTTGAAAAAGGCCAGGACCCAATAATTTTTTTATATTTTTATTAAAATTTGTTGAAAGGGCTCTTTTGGGACAACAATAACAAGATACAACTATACTCACAGCCATGTAGGGCCTGCATCCAGCATCGCGTGTGCGCGCAATCGAGTCCACGAGCTTTCCTGATATCCCAAAGTCACAAAGCTTGATGTTGCCTCTCCTATCCAGTAAAATATTTGACGGTTTCACATCCCTGTGCCAAAAAAAAAGCGTCAAGTATTAAGAACAGTCCAATTATTATGAGTTTAATTTTCATTTCTTATTGTGCAATACAATAATGTAATTAATGAATGTATTTTCAAAGAATACACAATGCATCACAGACTCGCAGTAAAAAAATGCTTTATATATATAAGTTGGTACAAACCTGTGAATAATTTTAAGTTTTTCTTTTAAATAGTTTAAAGCTTTAACAGTAGCTAGAGTAATTTTAGCTAGAATATTCTCAGGTATTCGTGTCTGCATCCTTTCACATATGAATTTATAATATTTGTCTAAAGATGTGTCCATCAACTCCATGCAGATCCAACAATCACCCTGGAAAAATATTCTTGTTAATTACATGACAGAAATTAAAACATAACTTTTTCAAATAAAATGGAGATGTGATTAATGTCTTATTTGATTGACCATATGAACCTAATCCATTGATAAACTTTATTATTTTAACAAAGCAGCAATCCTACTGAGTGGAAAAATTTGGGGCTTATGATAGGACAAATAGCCTGACAGGGCATAAATCAGAGCTTACTATTCTGCTAAACAACTAATATTAATAATATTTGTAATACAGGCAGCTCTTAAGGTGATGAGTGCATTGTTAGTCCTATCAGTGCATTTAAATTATTGTTTGTCTATTTTTAAGAGTTGACTGAGGGGACACTGATCAGGCAACTCGAGTATTTCATCTTACAGTAAAGGAATTGAACTTACTTCTTTGAATAAAGCTCCATAAAACTGAACTATATATGGACATTCATTGCTTCTCATAACAACTTCAAGGTCCATCAATAATTGTTTTTGTTCCTTTTCATCAACAGTTGACCTTATACGTTTCACAGCCATAACACGATTTGACCTACAAACACATCACATCAAATAATACAGAATATGCTTACACAGAACTACTCCAGCACATTGTTACATCATAAACCTTTCATTATAGATGCCATTATTTAATAATATTATTCATGAGTCACTTACTTTCTGTGAACCATTTTATTGACAGCTCCAAATGCACCTCTACCAATTTCACCTAAATCTTGCAAATCATCTGCTGTGAAATCATACACCTCAGTAGCAGACAGTTGTAGTTTACCAGATGATTGCATAGATGGATAAATCTTACACCTGTCTCTGAAAATATAAACAGTTTCTTCAAATAAGAAATATAACAATTTACATAATCTTGTTTGATGTTATTCTAAGGATACTATTGATATCTTATGAAGCCTCCTTTGTATCATGTTTGATAGTTGGACTAGCAGGTTTGTAGATGGTGTTACCTGGCATTTTCAGGAAGAACGTCCCTGATAGTGCGCGTAGGAGGTCGAGGTCTAGCAACGGGGACGCTGCTTGTAAATGGCACAAAAGCAACCCCATCTCCGGAGGGGCCGCTTCCTATTTGCAAATCCAAAACTTTTCGTTTGTCTGATCCAAATAAACTCAATTCTGGCTTCGGCATAGTCGGTCTACTGGGGCCTGTGTGACAATGAACGAATAAATTGGAGTAAATTTATATATAATCCATGAAATTCAATAAAAATTCAGCTAAAATCACAATGTTTTATGTACCTACCTTGGTTTGCTGACACTTCGCCATTCTTCGACATTTTACATGAACGAATACTGAGAGAAGACAAAGTGTAGCTCGCACTATTCTTTAGTATTGTAGACCGCAAAAGAATGCTCCATTAGAGGATTATATATTAATTTACACAAGAAATGAAGAAAGCGGAGAACAAAAATGCATTTTATCGATAAACACACACGCATTCCCCCATTTCCCACAGAGTGCCAAAGACAAGGACAAAAAACAGACTAAACTGGGCTGCGTTCACAACCTACGCTCGAGCGCGCTCGGAGTGCAACTAGGTCGTTCATAACCTCAGGAGAAACGCTCGGTTGTTATTAACTAGAGCGTTCACAACCTCCGACGGTTGCAACTTTTTACCGGTGTAATTCGATCGACGAAAAACACTCTGACATTGACAGCTGTCATATTTTCCGTTGTCATAGCTTGTTATCTACCTACATATCAAGATTTCTACAGTAAATTTCAAAATTTTCAGTATTTATCAGTTATCGATCGTAGTTACAGTCAGTAGATACAATTTACCTAAAAGTAAACGCAAAACAAAAACAAAACAAACGAACGTCCGGCAACGGTAACGTCAGTTTTGTCATGATAATGTCAACTTTGACGTTAAACAACCGACTCGTTCTGAACCTTTGGGTAAGGTAAAATTTACACCAAACAACCGCACCCTGAGCCTCTGAACGCACCCCAGAAATAAAATTAGAGGGATGGATTAAACACGGAACGTAGACTGCTTGATCTTAAGCATAAAAAAAACTTTCGATTTATTATGGTTTACACCCGAATTAGGCATTTAGAACTGCTATAGGCATTTTGAAGTGTCTCATTACTCAGTCAGATTTATATTGTTTTTGTAGAAACCAAAAAACAACATCAATCGCTAAAGTAAAAATATTGCTCTGTGGTCATGACGACGTTCGGCAGTTGGCCGTGTGAACCAAAATAAAAAGCATGCAAAACACAAGAGACATGCTCTTGTACGCTGTATGTAGTACAGTGGGCAGTTGACACTTTTTATCTAGGTAAGATCTAGGTAGGTAGGTACACTACACAGCCGTATGACGTCTTATTATTATTATAATACAACGCGTGTTATTTCGATCAGAAACCAATACAAAATAGACATGCGCAAAACAGTACTCAGTACTGTACTGCCATATAGCATGACATTTCGTACCGCGTCATATGGCATGCTATCAGTACACAGTACTCTAAACATGACCTGATATGACGCGCTATGCTAAGTAATGCGAATGGCCCGCTATTACTTTGCAGTGTAGGTTCTGAATGTTCTGTTCAGATATAATCAGTACGCAGTAGGTACTGTATACAATGACCTGATATGACGCGCTATGGTAAGTAATGCGAATGGCCCGCTATTAATTTTAAGTGAAGGTACTGAAATTTTCTGAATGTTCTGTTCAGATATACCTATAAGGTTGATCGCGCGGGTTGGTGCGAGATTCAATTTTATTTGTACTTTTAAATTTATTCTGCTTTCTTCAAGGAATAAATCTAGTAAAAGTAACTTGGCGCAAATCGTAAACCATTTTCTATTTACTTATGAAAAAACTAAATTGGGTTCATTGGTTGTTTTGGAGTTGGAGCATTCGGGAAAATAAGAGATTTGGGCTAGAAATAAATATTTTCCAAATGCTACCAAAATACACTTAAATCGATGTTGGTTTTAAACTAATTATATCTACCGTTGACCGCGCGCGTAAACAAAGAAAAAAAAAATAGTCATTAGTCGTACGTACCTACACTAATATAACAATATTTTATTATAGGTAGAGTAGGCGCAAACATTTACCGGCGCTAAAGAAACTTAACCCTTATCTAGAACGCAATACTGTGTAAATTCTACTAAACGGCGCGGTGTGTGTGTGTGACAGAGACAAAATCCCGTTCGGCCGACGCTCGTCGCTTGTACTCGAACCTTTACGATAGTGAACGACGGCCACCCGAACAGTAACAGAACGCGGCCGGCCGGCCGGTCGCGCCCGATCGGCGCACTGCCATGTTTACTGCCATGTGTCATGCTAAATTTTGTCGGGTAATGTGTACTGAATCAGTACGCGGTCGTGCTATATAACGTGTACTACATTACTCACAGTACCTACACACCTCTAATACAAAATAAATATTCTGCATTTCTTAACAATACGAGGGGGTTGAACCTTCATACCCCTACCCAGAGGCCTACGGGCTTGGCCAAGGGCTAGGCCACTCACTATATTATAATTTTGCACCTCTGTTTAAAGTAAAACAACATTATAGAGGTATGTAGTGAATAGGTACATTAAATACTTTACAGCAGGGATGCTCCTAGTTTTTTGGTACTTTAACCGATCTATAAAATGAATGTTCACATTAATTATAACTTATAATTTATAAGACTATCAGCCTGTCTTTGCGCTAGGTCATCAGTCGCAATCGAATCTGCTTCGATTGCGACTGATTGGTATAAATAACAGACCACTAGGTAGAAATGATTTACTTCGTCAGAGGGATTTAAAACCGTGTTATTTTTAATGTAAAATAATACAAAATTCAGGGAAACTACCATTTAACATCCTCTTTGAAAATTACTTCTGTTTTGAATGACTAGAACGAAGTGGTTTTATTCTATTTTATCAAAATACACGGCACATCAACTAGGTATCTTATTTGTAAGCCGTGAAATTTTTCTTTGATTAGGTATCTATGAACTAACTTCTTTGAATAAAGTTTGCAAGTGCTCAGTCCTATCCTAGCTATTGCGGGCCCCTTACCCTAGGCCCCTATCAACTTTGTTACCACGAGCTTTCAGGGGCACGCGGCCGCGTGCCCGTGAAGGGACCCGGCTGGCAATCGCCACCACCGTGAGGCTGCCGCCCCGCCGCGTCCCGCTCCTGTCCGCTATTTTTAAACATCGATGTTTAACGTCCACTCCAATGGACTAGGAAGTCTAAGTAGGCATCTCCCTTTCTAGATTGTCGTAGGCTAGATCGCTATGACAATTATTTCTGCATTACGGCGGCGGTCGCTCTGCTCTTTTTAATAAATAAGTTTTCCGCCTGTCATCAGCGTGACTGTCGCGCTGATGCTGCACTACTAGCGACCTAATGTGCTCATAGGTACCTACACTGTCCTCGTAAGAATTAGGTGGCCACCAAAGCTATTAATTTACAAAATATTTTGACCACAGCATGAAGGGATCCGTTTTTTATTTACAATGGAAATAATTCGAACCCTTTGAGATAATACGTACGACGGGTGCCTTATTTTACGAAAACTGTGTGATTTGATTGACGCATGACTTCGTAAAATTATTCTAAATTCGGTTTTTTCCGATCCCATGCTGCTGTCTTGTACCTGTATAACGCGTCTGTATTGGCAATAGTGAAGGCCAAGTGTTGTATTGTAACTGGCACCACATTGTTGGACATAATCAAGTGACTCAGGTATGCGTTGGGTATGCGCAGATGGTAGATTTTTCGTTTGCCCAGACAAATTCCTTACCATAGACAAAATGCGGATGTCAAACTTCTGGTAGGGCGGAAGGCGGAAGGCAATTCTTGCAATTGAACTACCTACTCGTTAGATAGGTCTATGAAGAACTGTTAAAATATCGAGTGATTGCTTCGAATCAAATAAGCTACTTAATTCGATATATCGATGGTTTCTTTTCGATAACCAACGAGTGGTCCCGGGCACTCGTTCGCATTATCGAAGAGTGAAAAAGGTACATTCCTAGATCTCTGTCGCTCATCATCATCATCACCAGCCTATAATAGTCCACTGCTGGACATAGGCCTCCCCTAATGAACGCTGTCTCTCACTTTCCTTAATCTCTGTGCAGTGGTTTTGTTCTCTTTGGTCTTTGCTTTTTTTGTTTGAACTATTTTCCTTTGTAATTTCCATTTAAAATAACATGGGGGCCCGCACCGAACTAAAAACCTTTAAATAAACAAACTGTTTCAACAGTGTTGCCTGCTGACTAGATTACTTTCGCTAGTTTCGGTCGCCGAGCATGGCTATCCCGACCGACCCGATCGATTATAATAACCTACATAATCTTTTAAACATTTCAAATTATGCTAGCTTCAAATATAATGTTGCAGATTTTATTTTAATATTGGCTCCCTGACCATCGCGTTATTTCGTGTGTCAATTGTGCGACCGTCGCGTCGTGATCGGTCTCATATTAAAGAGATGCTTCTGATGATGACTTAGTAACAGTTAGTTATAATAATTTAATCTGAAATACCATCAGCCATGGGAAAAACTGGTCAAGCTTTTATTCAGCTTATAGAAGAAAATAAAATAAGCAGGGTTCACTTAATTAAACTTACAACATTATTAATTTAGCTTCTGCAATATAGAGCAATTTATATTGTAAAACTTATAAATTTATAATACATAATATTTATCTGAATAATTAAAACTAGGAGTAGAATTAGTCTGAATCGTTTTTGAATTTTTTTGATGATTTAGGTGTTGTGTCAGATTTCTTCCGATCATCCAGATTCCTTGCCTTCTTTTTTTTCGTAATACTAATATTACTATCATCTTTTTTAGGAGTTGATTTGGACTTTCCATTAGGTGACTGCGGTAGAACTGAGGAGCCATTTATTTTCTGCTGGTCCCTTGAGAGGTACTGTGATTTCTTTAGTGAGGTTTGAGGTATTCCATCTTCTATTTGTGTTAGATTTTGTGGTTTTGTTTTATCAAAGTTCACATATGAGACATTCAATGTTCTGGCTTCAGCCTCATCTCCTTCAGGTCCCAGTGTTATTGAGCTGAAACAAATTTATTGATAAAACTTATTTCAAGGTTTATATTGTATTGTTTGGATAATTTACTGCAAGGCAACATCTGTATCAATTTAGCCACCACAATACTATAATAATTATAATAATTCTGGTTGTTTTCTATGTATAATAAAAAATATCTATCTATTTAATAATATTGTATTATGTATGTCAGTCATCTTGTAGTACCCATAACACAAGCTCTGCTTAGCTTGGGGCTAGATGATGTTGTGTGGATTGTCCAGCATTATTTATTTATTATACCTCTGCCTTCCTTAGATCATTTAATGAGATAAGGTCTCATGATAAGGAGTCCATCTCGCACCATATCTCATTTAAGACCTTCTACATGGTTACCCTACCTGTTAGGTCTACTCCATGTTTTATCCCAAAGGGTCATAAGCATCAAAAAAAATGTTTTGATGAGGTTGTGGGTTTGATTCCTATTGTGCGTGTTGATAAATATTTATACAATCTGAAAATATTTGTTCAGGGTGTTCTGGTTGTTTTCTATGTAATGATAAGTGTAATAAAAAATATCTATCTATGTACTTGTATGTTATGTATATCAGTTATGTAGTACCCATAACACAAATAATTTGTAACACAGACAATTCACACAGCATCTAGCCCAAAGAAAGCAGAATTATTCTGCTTTCTTTGGGCTAGATGCTGTGTGAATTGTCGAGCATAATTTATTTATTTGTTTATTTACCTCTCATCGAGTTCACCTCTAATGTATGGTAGAGCTCCATAAAGGTCCAACACCACTATCCTAAATATTACTTCTTGCCCTTCCTTTATGCTTTCACCCAGCCATTTGTTCCCAGGCTCTTCGGTTGGTCTTGGTATAACAACATTGAACACTCTGTAAGCACATTATTAATAAAGACATAGCTTAAAATTTATGGTGCAATAGTATATATAATTTTGAATAAACTTATGGGATTATCATGACTACTAGAATCATACCTGTGAACAAGAATGCCTAAATGGGTGGTACTTTTTTTATTCACAATTCCAGCCATTATAGCACCCACATAAGGCTGAAATATAAAATAGTCAGCTTGTACTTGGAAGTTTATATCGGAACTATCATTTCTAATAGCTCCAATATTTTGAAGTATCCGAAGATTTTTATAGCTGAGGAGAATTCCATTGAACCTAAAAATAAAATGTTGGGATAAGAATTATGATACCACAGATTTATCTGAGTTAATAGTGTATGGTGTACCAACAAATTTTGAGATGTATTTTGATTACACCCTTGTAATTTTAGATAACTATGCTCTTACATATAAATCTTACTCTTGGGCTATAACTTACTCTTTGTCAAACTTTCCAATTCTGTAGTCTAGTAGACTTTTTATAGCTTCCTTTAGATTACCGAGACTCCATGGTTGCAGAGCCAAATTTTGGGTCACTCTCTTCTCAGCAACACACGAATTAGGGTCATTACTTAGCTTTCGGAGCTCTTTTAGTTCAAACCTTATAATAGTTGACATAATTATAAAAATGCATCTAGAATAGGAATTTTATTTGTATGAAGGAAATCCAAAATATTTTCGAAATTTTACTTTGACAGATAGAAACGCGTCGGTGTGTCCCTTCTCCGCGCCGCGCACACCCCCTAGTATAGTAACAGTCACAGTCAGTGTCACTGATATGACATTAAAGTATGAGAAAGCGTTTGGCCACTTCTTGGTTCATTGGCCTTATAAACAAACACCGCGATTCTCATTTGAACACGGCTAAGATCAAGCTTACTACAGTGACATCAAAAACAAGATAAAAATTATCATTTGCTCACTTGATTCGAAATATTTTCTCTTCATGTTGAAAATACGAGTAGTGATTCAAAAAATGAGAAGTGTAGACAGTGGCTTCTTTTTCTATGGTAGATGGATGGACACTGTTTAATGGTATTCTTTATTCCTTAGTCTAAGTGAAGTTTCGACACCCCGACACTGTCGCCTTCGCCTTCGACATGCGACAACACCACTGACTGTCACAGTCTGGCACAGTCGGTCGTCGTCTCAGACTAAGGAATAAGGCAACATCTGTATAGACTTGGCATAAACATCTATACAAACAGTTAGTTATAGAAGTGTGATGTATTTCGACAGCAGAGTTACTGACATATCGGCATCTCTTTTTGACTAATGAAAATAATCATGAGTAAAAAAAGGACAACAGTAGTTTGATCATGACTGAAAATGACAACATTGTCTTGGTGACGACACAAAATACCTCTTTGCGGCCGGTCGCCATGTTTTGTGTCCGTCAACAACAAGTACATCAGTTGTCATCCGGACTTGTTTTTATTCGAAAATGAAGGAAATCTATAGTTAATAGGCGATAATTACCTATGCTTTTTTATAGTGTGCAAACTTGGAGAATAATGCATTTTATAAGTGTATGTGCAGAGTGTTTGGCTGTCGCAGCAAAATCAACAATAAACATCAAAATATAACGCTGCATGGGAAAGGTACCGAATTCATTCAAAATATCTTACATTTTCTATTATTTTCAAACATTTTGCTGTTTGTGGGAAAGTTTATAAAGATCCGCTTGCTTTTCTTTATTCATTTAATGTTTTACTATGAATATTATGTGATTTTAGGAGAAAATTATTCGTCATAGTAAATAGAGTTAGGGTTCGGTATTTTCAAAACATCGATTAATCGATAACGAATTATTTCATCGACGCAGTACCAATAACACAAAAATAAAAATAAATCCTTTACAGCAGCGTCAGCAACTTTGAACCAAGCTAACCAAGATTCAAAGGTGTATGTAGTGCCAGGGACAGATTTTTTGATGGAATTGGCTTGATAGGTCAGTGATTGTCTCAGACTCTTCCACACACGCCATCAAGGTACAAGCTGCAGAAACTGGCAGTCCACACGAAACTTACCTTGGGCCGAGCGCGGCAACCTAAATAATTGTCTTATACAGGGTGTAAATGTGAACAGTGTCATCCTTGAAACCCGAGGATAGGTATCATGAGTAGAGTCCAAAATCGATAGATAAAAAAAAATAAGTCAATTAGTTTTGATGGATTTACATAATTAATTTCTCCGTTATTGTATGTGATCTCATGGACACCCTATCAGCTGTGCTAGAACGCCGCCCGCCTAAGTAGGTATATCGCGCGTACCGCCTAGCGCGTAGGCATCGAAACCACTCGAATTGTAGGTAACTTGTGATGGAACTTTCCCTTCATACTTTTCCTGGCTTAGGACAGGCAAAAATAGCTACTTTAACACATTTGCCAGTCAAGAGAAAATGTTTTAAGGCTACTCAAATTAGGTAGGTAACAAAACTAATCAAAAAAGTAAGTAGGCTAAAGTAGGTATTTATGGCGTATTTAAAAAGTTCATCAATCAAGTTTTATGTACAAATCAATTAAAATTTACAGTTTTCATCCACTCACCTACATTACACCTAGAATGTTTTCAAAGTGGGCTCCGTTTACATGGCCACAAGCCTGCGCACGCCTTTTTAGGTTATCACGCACTCGAGAAAGCACAAATTGGTCATTTCTCACATCCCTAAACGCCTTGCGAATACGATTTTTTAACTGTCTGGTGTTGTGAAACCGAGTTGCGTAGACTCTTCGCTTAATGTCTCCCCACAAATAAAAATCCAAGGGCGTGAGGTCAGGTGAACGCGCTGGCCACGCGACTGGTCCTCCACGACCAATCCATCGCCCAGGAAACTCCTCATCGAGCATATCTCTAACCTGCAACTGGAAATGTGCAGGAGCCCCGTCATGCTGGTACCACAAGTTTCTTAACGATCGAAGAGGCACATTCTCCAGCATCCGATGGAACACCCGTCGTAAAATGTTCATGTAGGCCTCTCCGTTTAAATGTCCGTCTATGAAATGTGGACCGAGGAGGACACCGTCCACAATTCCCGCCCACACGTTCACAGAAAACCTACGCTGGAAATGGTCTTCCCGCGTTCTGTGTTCATTGAGCCTATTCCAATAATGTTCATTATGAACATTGCAAATGCCCGATCTTGTGAACATGGCTTCATCCGTGAACAAAATGGAAATGTTGTCCAGGTTATCCACAAGCCATTGTGAGAAAACCACCCGTGGTAGATAGTCGCGATCTTCCAGTTCTTGAACCGGCTGGAAATGATAAGGGTGTTGGCCATCGATGTCGAGGATTTTCCAAACTGTCATATGCGAAACATTGAAGAGAAGAGCTGCTCTTCTAGTACTCTTCTCTGGATTTTCCGCGAAGAAATTTAAGATTTCTTCTTGAAGGTTGACCCTCAATTGTTGGTTTCCACGACCTTGTGCATGGCTAGGCACGGTGAACTGGCCATAGGTACGAAGCCTTTGTGTAGCGGCTAGGATAGTTGCCCGGGTTGGCACAGGTTCTCCGGGGAACAGCTCCGCATACATCGTACGAGATAGGTTTATGTTGTCACCAGCGATAGCATAAAGCCGCACCATTTCGGTCCACTGTTCATTTGTGTAGGACATCGTCATTTCGAAATCGACACACGGTATTACGAACGCGACGCGACCGCTCAGTACAGTAGCCGCGCTGTGACTAGCGAGCGGGGCCGAGCGAACGAATGGCGCGAGCGCGGCTTCTTTGACGGCGCGGTGCGTGTAAGGCGGCGGTATCTTTGATTGTGCTTTGAGGTAGCGCCGCGCGGCACTTAGTGTTTGGTGAAATTCATTTATGATTTAAGAGGATTTTTTTCTTCAAAAATAAGTAAAATTAAATAATTTTTTTTAATCGGTTTCGGACTCTACTCATGATACCTATCCTCGGGTTTCAAGGATGACACTGTTCACATTTACACCCTGTATGAACATATTAGTATTAGTACTGAATATAGAGGATATTCATTGAATTGAGTGGCAGCCAAAGCTTGGGGAAGTTGCAGTGTTAATATTAAATGAATTGAGCTGTAGGTACTGTACGTAGTAATTAGCGTTTTTTATTGAACTTGATGAAATCTATTGTAGTATCACGTTTTTAGACGATAGGACGGAGGGTAATGTAATGCTAATGACCCGTTACGGATCACGTGGGTATAGAAACCTTAACAAAACTGAACAGAGCTTAAAGGTACTTATTCTTCTACTTATATTTGAAAATTTAGAATTCAACTCCGTGCAACTCAATTACTTACTTATCGATATTCAATGTTAAAATACGCGCAACACTACGGTAGGCTGCCATTTTTGTGCCAGACTAACTGTAGGTATGCACGTTTTTTTCGTAGGTACTTCAATTTATTTTATTCCTTAGTCTGAGGTCGTCGTCGTCAGTCGGTCTCGGTCGGTCGTAGCGAAAATCAAGCAGCGCCCTAAATAAAGAAGTTGAAGATCAAACAAAAAGTTAGGTTACTTTATTTCTGATAATTACTCGAAAAAATAAAGTTTGTTTTCAGAGAAAAATCAGATAAATTACAACAGCAAACAAAATGAGAACTTTAACAAAATATTTAACACAGCCATCTTTTCTCATAGTGGTCAGGTAAGATAAGAATGAATATAAATGATCACCAAGTGAACCAAAAGTGCAAAAGTACTCTAAAATTGAAAAAATATCTAAAATTATCCTTGACTAGTGGTACTAAATACAATTTATGTATGTACCGAATACAAGTTTTGTTACCCTACTTAGAAATATCATTGTGTGGGGCTGCTCATACATAGATTTGTTCTGAATGCACAAACTAAAAATTATAGGTGCTTACTAACATTTCTGTATTCATAATCTTACAGGGGAACTGCTGCAATACAAGTAAGGACATATGCACGCCCTACAAGTTTTCCAGACTACTTTCAAAATCCTGTGTTTCGCAGAGAAGATCAAGCAAAACTTATAGAAAGCTCGGAACTTTCAAAAATGTCAGCATTTCCTGTGAAACCCCCTACAGTTTCACAAACATCATCTGAATACTTTGATCCTTTGGTCAAGTAAGTCATTCTATATTTCCTCTGTAGCTAACAGGTTGTAGTTGTAGACAAATGGTTACTTTCATTACCATCAACATAATAAATAACTTGATGATCTTAAAAAAAAAAGTAAACAAATACAAAAGTTGCATAGTTGCAGATAATTGTAATAAATAATACATACAGGTTGACTTTTTGAGAATGATGGCCAGGTCCGAAACTCACAATAGTTAAAGAAAAGTTGTGAAAAGAGTCATAATATACTCAATTTATAAGAACTCAATACAAAAATAAAAACTTAATATGCAGTTATTAAGTTTTTTATTATTTTTACATAGAGGAAAAAATCTTGATCAAACTTTATATGAGTTTGGGACACTCAAAATTAAAATCAAAACAATAACAATTGGGTGAAAACAAGCTGCTTATTTGCTTATGTTGTATTTAAATAAATAAATAATGCTAGACAATCCACACAACATCATCTAGCCCCAAGCTAAGCAGAGCTTGTGTTATGGGTACTAGCTGACTAATATACTTAAAACAATATATGTATTACATTATATATATATATATTTTTTACCATACATAGGAAACAACCCAAATACCCAGAATAAATATCTTTAGATCATACAAACATTTATCCCTAGGTGGGAATCAAACCTGCAACCTCCTGCATCACAATCAGACCTCTGCCCACAGAAGCCATTGAGGTTGTCAATTTTAGTAATTCAGTTCCTTTCATGCTTACGAAAGGCTAATCATACCAACTAAACATGTTGTGTGTCCATGATTTATTTATAGATAAGGAAAAAATATTTATCTATAAAATGAGTCAGAACACAAGATCATAACATAACAGATAAACATCACCACTTGAAAAACTTAAATGAATGAATAGCATTGATAAATGGATTTGAAGAGTTTTCTGAATGTATCGGTAATAATGAGTCACCTAAGTAATAGTTTTAAATACCTCTAGAAAATAAATTAATCTTAGATAAAGAATGTGAGTAATACCAATTCTGAGAATAAGGAAGCGGGAAATTATTTCAATATCTTCAAATTTCTAAACTGTGACTGCCTCAAGCACCACACTAATCCTCTAGCAAGGGCTCTGGTAGGGAACCCGACGAAGAGAAAGCGGTTGAAAAGAAGCCATGTTCTGGACAACCTATTACCGGAAGGAAGAAGGGCTAGGGAGTCCTACTCCTAAATCAAAGCAGCGCCCTCCGCCCTCAACAAATTCGCTTATAGTCTACGACTGATCGTGGATGAAAGAATAATAAAAAAAAAATATTTTCAAATTATGTCTATTTCTCTTTCAGTAAAGTTATAAACCATGTTATGGAGGATGGTAAGAAGGCGTTAGCCAGAAATCTTGTTGAAAAAGCATTTGAAAATATAAAGAGAATACAAATTGAGAGGTACCACCTTGCAACAACACCTGAAGCTAAGGCCAAAATAGAACTCAATCCAAGGGCAATTCTTTACAAGGCTGTGGAAAACTCTAAGCCTCTTCTACAGTTGACTCCAATAAAACGTGGAGGTATCACATATCAGGTAAGTAACAGTACCATAAAGAGAGATTGATGAAATATATCTTTTTCTTAATAAAGTATTTATATATTGTTTTCTTCATACTTACCTAGTCCTGTGCTTTAACTCTCTATACTGTTTCTGTTTATACATTTTGGTTATAAGGTTCTGTGAACTAAAAACTAAAAACAACAAAAACTATGACTTATACAAATGTATTTACGGTCTTGGGACCCTTTACTAAATAAGTACTGTAATAAAATAAACAAATGCCTGCGACGCAGGAGGTTGCGGGTTGGATTCCCGGCTCGGAATAAACATTTGTACAAGTACAAATATTGGTTCCGATGTTATAGTCGTATTTTATTTTTAAAAATATATCTACCAATGTAAAATATTGTTTTAAGAATATCAGTGATCTAGTACCCATAACACAAACTGCTTAGTTTGGGGCTAGATGTTGCTGTGATGATTGTCAAGCATTATTTATTCAATAAAAGGGCAACTATATCCTATTTTACAGGTACCGGGGCCCATAACGGAAAGGAGATCTTTATTCCTAGCAATAAAGTGGTTATTGGATGCAACAAATGATAAAGAGAGGACAGTGCACTTCCCCCAGCAGTTTGCTTGGGAGCTCCTCGATGCAGCCAACAACAGCGGAAAGGTTGTGAAGAGGAAACAGGATCTGCACCGGCAGTGTGAGGCCAACAGAGCTTATGCTCACTACAGGTGGCAGAATTAACTTTATTTTTAGTGTGTATGTATATGAATATAGATGTTTTAATTTATATCTATGTATTTATTTTTTTATCTCTATAAGTGTGTATTTAACACATGAAAGTGCAGAGATTTATCATCCTCAGCCTATAATAGTCCACAGCTGGACCTCTAGGCCTCCCCTAATGAGCGCCATATATGAGATATATGTAAAAATACATTGGCGTCTATTCAGGAGCGACCCAAAACTAAACGATACTATACTAAAAATTACTATCTTTAGTTTAGAACCTTCAAAACCCTATTCAGTTGCATACGGTTTTAGTACATTTCTAAAAGTAGTAGGCTCATAGATCGATTTAAATTGAATTGCAGGTGTTGCCAGTAAGATATATTTTTGAGTCTTTTTGAATGAATGGAATGAATGAAATGACCGATTTTTATTATCTGTGCGCATGTTTGGCGCGGAAGTTTATGTTGTTGGAAAATTTGTTTTCCAATTTGGGTTTTTGCATAAAAATGGATGACGAGAAGAAAAATGATTAACAAAAACAACATGAGATGTTTATTGAGCGACTCCACACTTATAGAGGCGATGAGAGGTAAGAATAATTTCTACTTAATAATTTTACCTACCTAGGCAAAATTTGTGATACCTTCATATTAATCACATACCTACCTACGTACCTAGTTACATGTTTTTAGGTCTAGCCAGACTGTAAACTACATTTTCTGCACTCCTGCAATATTTATTACTGTTTTGTACCTATGGAAGCATTTGCACCTATGTATATTCTGACGTTCTCTATTTCCTATAGGAAAATTAAGCCTCTCAAGAGTTCGTCGATTTGTAGTCCTCGCTCAGTGAGGAACTGAATAGATATGGTTGCAGCAGGTGCTCAGAAGAATGGAATGTAAGTACCGACCTACTTAGGTATATCCCTATGCGAAAGTTTGGATATTTTGTTATAACTCTGTACGCCATAACAACCAACTGAAGGCTGAAATGTTGTATGCAGGTAGATATTTCTAAGCTTGGAATAAAACGTAGGCTACTTTTTATCACGAAATTCCGTTCATATGGGATAGAAAACAAATAGACTTAAATAATATGTGCGAAGGTGTGGGCAGAAACTAGTGATCTATGTATATTAATATGATCCTACCTGATTATTTTCTAGGTAAAATAGCTTTTCCTATGTATTTTTTTTTTTAAATATGTGGATGTTTTCAGCTCTGGGGCATCATGGTAGCCAAAACGACGAAAAAAGCCAGAGAAATCAACCTATCGATAGCCGGAGACGGACCGTCTGATGGCCGGGCCATCATCAATGACGTGGATGACAAAATCCTCGACATCATCCGCAATGCCTTGGTTCGTGGTTTCGTTGCATAAGAAGCTGTGAGTTACCAACATAATAAGTTGTCCAGCGTTTGTCCAGCCATACTAAGTATAATAATTTTATTTTGTATCTGTGTCTGTTATCTTTTCACACCACATGGGTATGTCGTAAAGGATAAGTATAGGTAGGTATAGTAAAACTACTTGTATATCCTTATAGTATAGATACATGCCTATACTCTTCTAGGTGGAACTATAGTTTATATATGTTTTAGGGCTTACAAACAACAGACGGACCAGCCAGCGCCCGGTCCCATCCCGTCGTCCTGGCGCAGAACGCTAGACCTGCCTTTCCCTGCCAATCTACTGTTCAGCTGGTGGAGGCCCTCAATGCAGACAGCCAACGATTGGCCTCAATTATAAAAGCATTCCGAGTATTAGCTGAGGCGATCCGAGCACTGGATACCCCCAATACTTCAAGAAGAGAATTTGGTGTAAATAATATAAATAAAATTTAAAAACAGACTAGTGTTTTAATTATGCATGGTTGTATTAGTTACAACCGCTGTAACTAGCCTCGATATTCGTGCTAATTATTGTTTAGCTTTAAAGCCCCACCATAAGTTAATTTCCCTACTTTCCATTATCTCTGACCTACTATGAGAAATTTTTAGTTTAGGTACCTACACAGACTTTAATTAATAGTTGCACGCATTAATAATGAACCCTAATTTATTTTAAAATTGCTGCTAGTAGGTAGTGTCTAAAAAGACAGCTTGAGAAATGACTAATAATGATATATCTGTCACTTTTGATAAGTACGAGTAATCTAGCACATATGACGAAATCTAAGTGTGAAAATATTTTATGTACCTACCTCAAAACTGAAACAGCTAATAGAAAAAACTTGAACTTATTAGATCGTATAAGGAGACACGCTTCATTAAAAAAAAATCTATTTGCAGCATTTGAACATAAACGTGAATTTCACGCATCGTAAATTGGTTTGCGCGGCAAAAGAAAATACCATGCAAACTTAGCTTTTCATGACTTGATTTTATTTCCTTCCCTTTTATGTGTTTATATAAATAGGTAATCAATACTAATTATGTCTTTTAATCACTCATTTTTACAAAGCTAGGCAGCGTTTGACTTTAAATATTTCTATAAAAATATCAACAAATCGAATTATGCAGGAAAACATGAACTGCCGCCACACCAACTATAATTAGGTAGTAGGCAACGTTTTACAGTGTTCTAAATTAAACCATTTTTAGTCAAAATTAGTAGAAATCTGACACATAAGTGGTACAACAGAATACGAAAAGTAGCAACTATACTAAATTGAGCAACTAAATCGATTTTAGTCCTGTCAAACTATAATTAGTTTAGTGCGTTCTAAAATGGTATCATCTGAATACCACTTGTACTAAAGCGGTTCTAAATTCAAATTTTAGTTTAGTTTAGGCTAATTGGTGACCGCTGAATCGACACCAAGTATCTGCACAATCAGGTAGATCAACTTATCAGTTATCTTAGTATTATGTAAGTGAATAACAATCTTGCTCTCGTATGTGGTAAGATGAGTCATGAAACTATGTCATAGATAATTGTAAAATCCGACTGAGATATAATTACGTAGATCTAATGAAAAAAAAAAAACAATACATATGCCTGGTTACCACGTGATTACTTGTCTTAAATATAATCCTTGTTGCGATTGCAAAAATAACCTGGGTCATAATCATAATAATAACTAGCGGCCCGCCCTGGCTTCGCACGGGTTATTAACTAAATTTTTGTTTTTTTTTCGCGTATCCCTAACTTTTTCGAAAATATTCTATAGTCTATGTTCATCAGGGAAAATTTAGGATTCTAATGGTGAAATAATTTTTCAAATCGGTCCAGTAGTTTCGGAGTAGTTTCAATTCAAACAAACATAAATCAAATCTTCCCTCCTTATAATATTAGTTCCTCTTTATACAAGTAATAATTTGAAAAGATAATATTTAGTTAGGGCCAGACTAGAGTTACCTCGTCAACTTTAGGTCTACAGTTTATAGGTACAATGTAATTGAAATCGGCGTGAAGCCTGGAGGACATACTAATAATGAATGAAGTGGGCAGAAGATACAGATGTGACAACTAGACAAGGCTAGTCTAGGCTATGTTCCTAAGTAGTTTAAAGGCACATTTTACTGTAACCAGTGAGCTAAATTAATTCAATTTTAAAACTTAACTTAACTTTTAAAACCTCCGTGTAAGTTTCAGACGTAGAGCGTCAAGAAAAGTGCGAAAGTTGTATGAAAATGCGTCTACTAAAACGATCGATAAATTCTTAGTGCTAAATTCTTAAGACTTAACTAAACATTTAAAAATAAACTAAGAAGGTGGTAAAGCCGTATCCAAAATTGGAGTTTTAAAAGTGTGCGGTCGTAAACTGTGTAGCAAAAGATTCCTATCAATCCTAAGTGTTTCGGTATCGCGTCAGTGAATGATTGTATGTCGTCACTGAATCAATCAATAGATAAATAATTCTTTTAAACAACAGTTTGCATCAACACGTAAGTATAAAATTTTTATTGCTTTCTAATAAATATCTGATGGTCTAGGTCTGGTCGAAGCGACTTGTGACTCAAGAGCTGGTCAGTATCTGGCGAGCATTGCCATACAGCGAGGCAATGCAGCCAGCATCTTGAGGACACTTTCGACTTGTATTGTGGATCAATTTGAGCTACCTGTGGTTTGTTTGTTGTGTACCTGTCTGCAGTTATCTAAATTGTTTCTTTTGTAAATAAATAAATTTGGTAATCTGATTGTTATTTTGTTTTAGGAAATAAAAATTTGTTAATGAATTATCAATTTATGATTACTAGTATGTGAAACGGGGTATCGTCTTTGTTTCAAAATTATTCCTTTGCTTAGATTTTTTTAACAATGTTGTGAAATTTGTTGTATCAGGGTATTTTCTGTAAATGCGTATGTATAAAGTTATCGTAGATACGCTAAGTATCCTTATCTAGGTATCGACCGTAGATAATAGTAGGATAGGAATTAGGAATTGCAAAGGCCTGTTTCAGTACAATTTTAGCTCGTGGTCGTGCAGTATTACGTGAATTATTTCCGTATTAAATCACACTTTAAGTGACTATTTCCTGGTCCTTGTGCCGCTGAATCTGGCAGAACTCTTGCTGAGTGTTTGGCGCTATTAATTTCATCAAGGAATGTAACTCAGAGGTACGTCGATTTCATTATAATCTTTAATCAAATATGTTTATTTGTTAGTACTTAAAAATATAAATTCAACAAAAACGGATTAAAGAATACAATATAGGTACGATATAATATTATTAAACTTACAAAAAGGACTCAGCTCAGCTTATGCAGGTGTTTCAAGGAAGACCTTCGGTTTACATACTGCTGGGGCCTTATTAAGTTAATTTCCTATATCGGGTTTTTCAGTTGGATTAAATGTTGCAACACAATTTTATATTTTATCGATTTTTCTAAGACTGTTTGTGTAGTCACAGTATGTAATAAATGTGTTTATGAACCCATAATTTACGTAAGGATTAGTATGTAGGTATCTTATTTAATTATTTAGGTTCTAAGTCACCCTATGCAAAGTAAATTACCTATAATAGGAACCTGCATAACAGTTCTTATAACGGCTATTTATAATGGTGGCACTTCACATGGCTATTTGTGTTCGCTATTGGGTGTTTGTTGTATTTGGCAAAATATATGAGTAGTAAGATATTGAGAGTTCTAGACCACTTGATGTCTGATAGAACACACTATCATCGTTCGCTTCGCTCACTCCGATGTGCCGTGTGTTCTATCAGACATCAAGTGGTCTAGAACTCTCAATACCTTATTTGAAAAAATCTTGAAGACTGGAAGAACTCATTTCGTTCGCTCTGTTCGTGCTCCGTTCAATATTATCCGTGTGTTCTATCAGACATCAAGTGGTCTAGAACTCTCAATACCTTTTTTGAAAAATCTTGAAGACTGGAAGAACTCATTTCGTTCGCTCTGTTCGTGGTTCGTTCAATATAATGTTCATTAATGGTGATCTAGAATCCCAATAAATGAATAGTAGGTTATTGGGAGTGCTACATCACAACTTCCCTCCAAAACCCTCCAATAACACCCAGTATGTATATAAAACGGGATGAATGATTAAACGGGTTTTCCGTAAAACGCTCACACAATGAAGTTCGTTAAACAGCCGATATCACTAAATCTTGAAAACATTAATTTTGAATCTAAGAAGCAAAGTTTCCGCCATAGTGGACTATTACCAAATACAATACGCTGTTTAATATGTGGACCATCAAACTGTGGCAAAACAAACTTAATGATGGGTTTATTACTACATGAAAACGGTTTACAATTCCAAAACGTCTATGTGTACTCAAAAACCTTATATCAACCAAAATATCTGTATCTGGAAGAAATTTTTAAATTAGTTCCATCAGTAACGTTTTCAAAGTATTGTGAAAACGAAGATGTTATTGCTCCTCATGCAGCGAAAAAAAACTCTGTTATAATATTTGATGATGTTGCGTGTGGCGATCAAAACAATATTCGAGATTACTTTGCTATGGGACGACATAAATTAATTGACTGTTTTTATTTAAATCAAACTTATAGTAAAGTACCTAAGCAACTTATAAGAGATAACGCAAATTTGATCGTACTTTTCAAACAAGACGAAGTCAATATGAAACATGTTTACGATGAACACGTCAATACAGACATGACGTGGCAAGAATTTAGAAATATGTGTGCAAATGTTTGGGAAGAGCCATACACTTATTTAGTTATTAATAAAGACTGTGAGAAAAACAAAGGTTGCTATCGCAAAAACTTTGATAATTATATATTGTTTAATGCCTAAACTACCTCTATACTCTAATCTACCTACTCACGTTTAAATGTTTTCTCGTGACTCATACCTTGTTGAATTGTAACGTGAATCGGTTGTGTTAATAATTTAAAATGGCACATCCTAAGCATGGCTATTATTCCACCGAAAGTAAACGTTTGGAAAGCTTTAAGTCTTGGCCCATGGGACTAACCCAACAACCAGAAGATATGGCTGAAGCTGGATTTTTTTACACAGGAATGAGTGACAGAGTTATATGTTATTATTGCGATGGAAAGTTTAAGGACTGGACACCTATAGACCAGCCATGGATTATTCACGCACGTTATTGTAAATCGTGTCCATATGTTTTGATAATGAAAAGCAGAGAATTCGTCCAAAAAGTTCAGAATTGGCCATGTGAATGTAAAATTTGTGAATCCGATTTTAAAAGCAAAGAAAAGGAACCATTAGCTGACGACTCAAAACTCCAATTGTCTTCAACTGAATTAATGTGCAAGATATGTTATGAAAATACGGTAAACTCGTGTTTTATTCCATGTGGCCACGCTGTTGCATGTGTAAAGTGTGCACTTTCCATAAATAAAAACTGTCCGGTTTGCCGTAAAGTTTGCGACAACATAATACGACTTTATTTTTAAGTATGTTTGAGGTATAAATATAAGAGCAAACATTGGTAACTATTACTTGAGTAGCATCCTTTGGATACGCATACAACATTCTATTTTTAAAATAACACAATGGAAAAAAAAATTAAACAACAAATTGTGAATGCTGCTGAATCAGTTAAGAAAAAGGTACGAAAGATGCGTGATATAGAGACCGCAAAAAGTGATATACTTGAATCTGTCTTTAGACCAATTACAAAACCTCTCAAAGAAATTGCTGAAAAATCTGAAAAAAAAGTTTATAACTTTGAAAACCAGTTTGAAACATCAAGTCCCTTGGATGCAGACAAAACGTTAAAAAAGAGAGTATCAAGTGTAGGTTTTAGTGAATTAAATCAATCAGTTGATTTGAAAAACTCCAGTGACGAAAGTTCAGAAGTTGATAGTGAAAACGATGAATCTTTTAGGACTATAGATTCTGATTTTGATTCACCGAAGGTTAACCGAAGCGAGCAAGTATCTTCATGGTCTATGTCAACAGAAGCCAATAATGATATTCCGTTTGGTGTGCGAAACGAACGTGGTAAACTCATGATGGGGTCAGCACGTGTTGTTGTTTATGACGGATCTATACAAGTTGGCACCAGAAAGTACAAAATTACACCTGGATTAAAAGAGCTTTTATTTAAAAAAGTTCCTGATCTGAAAGTCATAAGTTCAGAAGATTTGGATTATTATAAATTAATGTTGTTAGAAACGAATGTTCATCGACGAGACTATGATCCTCAAAAACAAATAAGAAGCAGTAAAGGTCGAAAATACTTGAACGTTGTAAAACCCCTGTTCAAATTACGTAAAATATCAGCCAGTACAGATAGTAGTCAACCTGATATACACGCAGGAAAAGGTTTACCCACATTGAAAAAATGGAAGAAAAATGTAGATTATGTTTATTGGGATGATCCTAATGAACTTATTGATCGATTAAAACTTTTAATTGCTTCTCGGGACGCTGGAAACACTGGATTAGATAATGAAATTTTATCAATAATTGAAGAACTACGTGAGAATGGTATAATTTCAAATAAATAAGATAATAAAACAAAAAACTTTCATTTCAATATCATCCCTACAACTAGTCAGTCTGTTTTTCATAATGGATAAATTTGGACATCATATAATTACGAAAAAAATAAGTGTATCAGATTTTAAAGATATATTTAATAAAACAATGATCAACGATAAAGAAGAAATAGATTTAAAATACAAAAGGTTGACTGGTATTGCAATACCTCTTAATGCACACGATGCTGTCAGTAAAGAGTATGTAGATAAACACTTTGCTAGTACGCAACATGTTCGTGATATGTGCAATACTATAAAAACAGAATTAATGAAAAATATTGATCAGTTGCTGGAAGGCTTTACAAAAACTAATTCTGTTAAAAAATGAGCAAACAAAATGTTGTTGATGAAATTCACAAAGCCGCGCGTAAAAATTTCATTCGAAGGTCTGTAATATTAAAGGGATTGGATGATCTATGGCAATCAGATCTTATTGACTTTCGAAATTTAATAAAATACAATAGAGGTTATAAATACATATTAGTGGTGATTGATTGTTTTTCTAAATTTGTATGGACCGTGGCAGTCAAGACAAAGAGTAAATCTGAAGTAGCGGATGCTTTTAATAATATTATAGTTACAAGTGATCGGAAACCTATTAACTTACAAACAGATATGGGAACAGAATTTTATAACACGGAACTAGAAAAACTTATCAAAATTAATAATATAAACCATTATTCTACATATTCATCAAAGAAAGCTTCGATTGTAGAAAGAGTAATAAAAACTCTTAAAAATAAGTTGTATAAGTATTTCAGTTTAAATGGTAGTTACAAATGGATCGGTAAACCTTTGGAAAATATTGTTAATGATTATAATAACACAATACATCGCACTACAAAATTTAAACCTGCCGATATTAACTATTCAAACGAACACATAGTGAAAAGAAATATAATGAAGTCACAAATAACGAAGAGAGTTCATTCAAAGAAAAACAAATTAGCAGCGGGAGATCTAGTGCGCATAAGTAAATATAAACAATGTTTTGAAAAAGGTTACACGCCGAATTGGTCTACTGAATTATTTTTGATAAAAAAAGTTAATTTAACGAACCCTTTGACGTATCATATTGAAGACTTGCATAAATGTCCAATATTAGGTACATTTTATGAACAAGAACTTCAAAAAACTAAATGTTCTAATGTTTATTTAATAGAGCGTGTTTTAAGAAAAAAAGGTAATAAGCTCTTTGTTAAATGGTTAGGTCTTCCAAATAGTGAAAGTAGTTGGATTAAAAAAAGTGATATTTTATAATATTATATAAAATATAATTGAAAGTACTTTCAAATCATTAGTATCATAGCAATGCGCGGAGGAGGACTTGTCAACAATCTGATAAATAATTTACCGTTCGAACTTCATTTACCTGGATATAATTATTGTGGACCTGGTACTCGATTAAGAGAACGTTTACTAAGAGGTGACCAAGGAGTGAACGAATTGGATAACGCTTGTAAACAGCACGACATTGCATATACACAATCAGATAATTTGAAAGATCGACATAGAGCAGACATAGAACTAATAAAAATGGCTAAACAACGAATGAAGTCAAAAACTGCTGGAAAAGGAGAAAAATTAGCATCGTGGGTTGTAAGCAAAATCATGAAATCTAAGGTGAAGCATGGAGCAGGGACAAAAAAACCGTTTCGTTCGGTTGTTTCTACGATACGGAAACATTTGAAGAAGCTCAAACCATCTGATAATAACAAAGCTATAGAAATTGCTTACACAGCAGCAAAAAAAATTATTAAGCATAAAAAAGGAGTTACCCTTCCACGTGTCATACATCTACCAAAGACCGGTGGTATACTCCCATTAATACCAATTTTTGCGGGGCTTTCAGCTCTCGGTGCATTATCTGGAGGAGCTGCTGGCATTGCCAAAGCTGTAAATGACCATAAAACAGCACAGAGAAACTTTGAAGAAGCAAAAAGGCATAATAAAATGATGGAATCTATAGCTTTAGGAAAAGGTCTTTATATCAAACCCTACAAAAAAGGCAACGGTCTCTTTGTTAAAAGTTCAAAAAACTAAAGAAAAGGTTACCTAATCGTGCTCTTACAAATATTGAGTTATTAGAATATGCTAATGAGTACATTCCATTTTTTAGAGGTGTCTTTATGAGAGATGAATTACCACGAAAACCAAAAGCCATAGAGTGTGGTATTGTAAACTTAGACAACTCTACGAACGAGGGTACGCATTGGGTAGCCTATGTAAAATACTTGGATTATTGCCAGTATTATGATAGCTTTGGTGATTTAAAGCCTCCAAAAGAAATTGTCAAGTATTTAACAAAGAAAATATCATATAATTACTGTAGTTATCAAAATTTTAACACATCGAATTGTGGTCACCTTTGCTTAAAATTTCTTCATGAATTTTGGGATTCATGTAAAATTATTGGAACGAATAAAAAATATATAAATTAAAGAAATAGTTTTCTTTTAGCCATTAGTAAAATGTCTTTCACGCTGTCTATAACTGGTCATACATCGACATTATCATCAAATTTTTATCCTGCTTTACAATTCGATGGGGAATACGAATGCGCATTGCTGCATATTTCAACGTTTAATTCAATTCCTAATATTGAAAACACGAACAATAAATTTTACTATGGCAACAATGAAGTCTTGGAAATTCCTGAGGGTGCGTACGAACTACAAGACATTTCTGGTTATATAAGGCAGAATTTAAAAATGAAAGGAATAGATTTTAATTTGTATTGTAACAATAATACATTAACTACATCTATTTACTGTAGTAAAGAAGTTCACTTTGAAAAAGCCAACTCTCTAGGAAAATTATTGGGGTTTGACAACCAAACCCTGAAAGCAAATATATTACACGAGTCACAGCTGCCAGTCAACATTTTATCAACGACTGTGATGAGAATCGAATGTGATATTGTGAGTGGTTCTTACATTGACGGAAAATCCAGCCATATTATTCACGAGTTTGCGCCCAACGTCCCTCCAGGATATCGCATTATCGAAATACCAAAAAATATTATATACTTTCCTGTTAATCAAAACTTTTTAAGTACTATCAATATCAGACTATTAGACAACCACAATAAACTAATTAACTTGCGAGGAGAAGAAGTACAATTGTATTTACACATTAAGAAAAAATGATTGACTTTAATAAATATACTGATACAAGAACAAAACACATCAGTGACAATCCAACAATCCGTCGAAGAGCACCAAAAAGAAGAAATAAAAAAATAACAGAAGAAAATAAAAGATTTTTGAAATTAATCGGTCTGCTAAAATGAGTATATTGGACATCTCAAGTACACCAGTATTCGATTGTACCATTGATGGTATTGAATATCATTCATATAAACCATTTGTAACAAGTTTTAACAAGAACGATGAAATACGAATACCTATCAACCAGCAAGACCTTTACATATTACCGTCTGCTAGTACCTTGTATTTAGAAGGTACTGTGAACATTATAAAAAACAACGAAACAAAACAAAAAGTTACTAGTATCGAGTTGACTAACAATCCGTGGCTATATCTATTCCAAGATATTCGGTACGAACTCAATGGAATTGAAATAGACAGAATTAAACATGCTGGAATTACAACCACTATGAAAGGAATTTTATCATTTAATGAAAACCATGCTAAGGTATCCAAAGCTTGGGGTTGGGATATTAATGGCACCAAAGCCAGTCAAACATTTTGTGCTTCAATTCCCCTTTCTAATATATTAGGTTTTGCAGAAGATTATAAAAAAATTATCATGAATTGTAAACATGAATTGATTTTGTTACGCAGTAATACTGATTTAAACTCACTTATAATTCCTAATGGTCAGATTCTCGAAGATATTGTAATAACTAAACTATTTTGGCGTGTACCACACGTTAGAGTATCTGATAAAGAAAAAGTTAACTTGCTTAAGTTATTAGAAAAAGATCGTCCTTTACAAGCAGCATTCAGAAATTGGGACCTTTATGAGTACCCACTATTACCAAAAACCACCAAGCATACTTGGTCTATCAAAACGTCGTCTCAAATCGAAAAACCTAGATACGTCGTAATTGGTTTTCAAACCAAGAGGAAAAATTCAGCACAAGTAGATATGTCACGTTTTGATCATTGCAATTTAAGAGATTTAAAAGTGTACCTAAACTCAGCATATTTTCCTTATGAAAGCATGAACGCAAATTTCCTGGATTCCAAATATGCATTGATATACGAACAGTATGTCAATTTCCAACAATCTTACTATGGATGTAGAAACGAACCATTGCTAAGCGCTGATGAATTTAAAGAAATAGCGCCATTGTTTGTAATAGACTGCTCGAGACAGAGCGACAACATAAAGACTGGTCCAGTAGTTAGTGTTCGAGTGGAGCTAGAGTGTAATTCAGAGATACCGGACTACACATCTGCTTATTGTCTCATTCTAAACGATTGCATAATTGAGTATAGACCACTGAGCAACTTGGTAAAAAAAATATCATAATTAAAATGAATGCTGATACTGTAATTGTTGACTTGCAAGGATTCAAGGACTACCAAAATCAATTTATATTAAAAGAATTCGCTATTCTCATCAATGGATATTCTCAAATATTTCTGGTGAAGCCACCCTACGCATTTACAAAATTAACGAAAGAAGAAAGGAAACGGGTCCAATGGCTAGAAAACGATCGTGGTATTTATTGGAGTGAAGGTTTTATCGACTACAGGGAATTTAAACACATTATTAAACCGTACTTGAATAATAAAAAAATTCTAGTTAAAGGCCTAGAAAAAATCAAATGGATAAAAAGCTTTCATGAAAACTGTGAAATCGTTGATATTGGTGAAAATGGATGTCCTAACTTTGCGAAATTATGCGATGACTATGAAAAAACAAAAAACCTAAATTTAAACTGTGTTCACCATAAAAAAAAGTGTGCCTTAAAGAATGTTATCTGTTTAGAAAAATGGTGTAAGGATAATAATTTTGATGTGTTTTTACCTAATCTTTTCAAAAGTTAGACTATATGCAATGTTTTATTGTGTACCTTTAATTGAAATTGTTAAATTCAGTTTGTTAAGGCGTTAATTTTACTACCTACCTATTCTTAAGTTACTTATTTTTATGTAATGATATGTGTATGTTAAATTTACCTACCTAATGATACATAATAAAACACTACCTATCCTACATAATATTGGTTTTATTTAACTAAATTTTAAAATAAAATACATAATGTAAGTACTAAAATTTTATTTAAAAATAAAAATATTATTCTACTAAATATTCTAAATAAATATTGGTACTTACATAACTACTTACTCTAATACGGCAAGGCAAGATTTTCCGAAATATTTCTAATTATTCTTTCAGTCTGGTCCATAATATTGTCTATAATGTCCCTAACAACATACTGAGCTGATAAAATCACTTTATCACTATTGTCACTAATGTCCATTACTTTTATCTGGATAAGTCTCCTTCCAGTGCACTGTGCTGTCCTGTTGAGAACAAACGATGATCGCTGCATTTTTCTGCGTCCCTCGTCTAGAGGATCTACTCGTATACTCGAAGGCTTCCTTGTTCTTCGCTTAGGTCGACTTTTGGTCTTTGTCACAGAACTTTGTACCACAGGAAACTCTTGGGAAAATCCAGCCAATGGATCCTGTGCGCATTGGAAGAACAGCTCCTGTGTATTGATCCCAATAATGTCATCTTGAGTTGCATCAGGATCATTCGTTGAAAAGTTATCCATTTTTCTGTAAAAAAAATAATAAAGTTAAGTGAAATGAATATGAATTTATTAAAAATTACAATCTTTGAGTATAATCACGATAACTTACCTATAAAATCACACGCCGAGAGATAAATCAACAACTGTGGTAGTTATAAAAAAATTATATCAATTAATAAAAACTTATAACGATTACGTTATGTTCGAGTGCACAGCAAACAATGAATGTGTATTTGTAATGCGCATCCTCACAACCGTCGCGCGTCGTGTAAGTTGCAATGCAACGTAAGGGCTTTTGAATGTAAGGACAGTCATAAAACATTTCAAGTTCGTACATGTTTTAAATAGAATATTTTACTTCATGCAGTACCTACTTAAATAGGATAATAATGTAAATGAAACGAAATATTTATATTCAACAAAATTTATTTTGTAGAGCTTATCAGTAGGTTGATACTTAAACAATAAAATTTGGTAACTTATAGCTAGAGCGATATTAATTATTATTGCATATTAAACTTATTTATATACCTAAAATAGAAACATGTCCCCAAGCTCTACTTGTTTTTTTGTCCTTAGAAATTAAGCGCTTATCATCATTACTTGAGAGTGCAATTTTGTCTACTGAGCGCGTAAATATTTCATGTTTCATACTCTTGAATAAAATGTTCTTCCTACGTAAAATATTGTCTGTCAATAATGTTCTTTTATAGTCTGAAATATCAAGATCGCGCACAACGCATGATTTAATTCCTTTGGCTTTTTTAATTACACTCTCAGTATTTTGTATACAGTACAACTTGGAGCGTAATCCAACAAATTCTGTGATTATTTTGCCTCCCATTTCATCTTTGAATAACCCCGGAACTTTTTTATTAATTATAGGTAATCCATGATAATTTTCTATAGGAAAATTACTGGTATCAAAATACTGAATGAAATTTGCTTTTAATTCTGAATAAAATTGATTCGTTTCAATATGATAAATAAAGCTGTCAGTATCAGTGTAACACATACGTAATCTTTCACCATAGAACGGTTGAAAAACAGAATAATGAAAATCATACATATGCGATTTTGATAATTCAAGTACTGTGAAACCTATATACAATGGTTTATCTAAAATAATCTTACTAGGTTTTAACTGAATTGCTACCAAATTTTCTGTAAATATAGATGCACTATGAAAATTCGTGTTAGAAATTAACTTTTCAGCACTTTTTTGTTTCTTTGTTATATTTTTGAGATCGTTCCACTGATTTACTAAATAAACCTTCACTTTTTTGTTATTGTTTTCTAAGGTTTTTCCAAAAACGCTATTATTTAATAGTTTGAAAAAGTCTTGTTCAAAAGTAGATGATGCTTTTTGTCGCAGGGCTGTATTTAAATCGATATATTTCTTTAAGTAATCACTTTGTCTAAAAGTTATACCACGATGAATTTTTTTTAAAACTATCCCATGTTTTATACATGTTTTTAAATGTGCGTAATGAATTACATATTTAAATTTATCGTATAAGTTGGGAATAAGTTTCGGATATTTTCCCCCCGGTGGAATATCTTTTTCTGGACAGAATGGTAAATCGTTATGTTTGCAGTGTAAAGATTTTGGATAAATCAAATCCACTTCCAAAATGAAGCCCCACTCAGCATCATTCGAAACATCGCTGATATCTAGTTGATCAATCTCAGCTGGACTGAGTAATCTGAAGTCAGATAAGGGTAATGTTTGGCACATGCTAAACCCATATAGATTGTTACAGTCTATGTATGCAATGTACGATTCAGGCTGCATTGGATCGTAATCTGGGATAAATTCATTGTTAGCTTTTGCATATCTATGAGAACATAAGCATATGCCACCCCTAATGCCAGATTGAATCATGTCTACTATTTCAAAATTATCGATAAGTTCTAACTCTACACCTGTCCTATAAAGCATTGCATCGAAAGACAAACTTGGAGCTGTGACATAATGAGCAGGATCCAAGTTATAGTGATGCTTACAGGTTTTTCTGAAATTTTCAAAGACATCTGTCAATAAAAGCACATCTGTTTTTAAATACAAATCTGTATACTGACCCATATCAAGAATATTGAATAGTGACCAAACAGATTGTGCGTGTTGGTAGTCTTCATCGGAAATATGATCATTATTGAGAGAACTATGAAAATCATTTCTGCTAGGAAGAGATTCCTCACTATACCGTTCCCATGTGTTCATGTATTCATATGGGTAAACGCCTTTTCGTTTCAGAAGAGCAAACTGAGCTTCATTAGGGAAGAATTGATAAAGATGGTGAAATTTGTGTGATTCTAAAGTCTCAGCCAGCTTTTGTAAACTAGTCCCCATAAACTTAAAAGAATCTACAAATCTCAATTGAATATAATCATTTCTCTTTATTGGAATAAACTTCGTAAAGGAGATATAATTTTCCTTAGTTTTTGGTATTATATTTATTGGTCCCGGTGCTTCCCCCAATTTCTTGATAAATAAATGACAGTCATATCCAGCTAAATTATGAAAAAATATTGGTATGAATTTAGGTACTTTGAACTGTAGATTAAGTAACTTACATAAACTATGTGCTGCTCCACGGTACCGACCCGTTAAATGACAGTGATCTCTTACTTTGTCCTCAAATAAGAAATTTTCACAAATATGACACAAAGTAGCTCTGCTAAATTCATTATCATCATTTTCACTCATGACCATGGACACATTTTGCGTCAATATTGAATGAATGTTCCTAACATCTTTATATAAAGCTGTGATAACTTTATCAATACAATCAAGCCCGCGGTACGATACAAATTTATTATGAGACTGGTCCACAGAACAAACAATATTGTAAGCGAACGCTATTGGCACATGTTTTTGTGTGGTACATGTAAAACTACTTGACTCAATGTCTGTCACATTTTCTAACATAGTTTCAAAATCCGCATAAATTACAAATGGAACATCATGCTTTCGATCAAAATGTCTAAATTTAATTATAGCTCCCTTTTCCGGCAGCTTGGTAACGATTCCGGTACAGTTATGGTTTTCTCTGTCCTCATCGCAATTAAAAAATACCAAACATGTATCGCAAAAGTGTAATTTACCGTTTCGTTTAGTAATTTGACTTCTAACAAGCCTTGACAAGTCTTTTATCAAACAAAAATGTGATTTGGATTTATTTTCAAAATGCAACAAATGTATCACTTTTTTATTGGACGTCTTTTCAGATTTGTACAGTGGACCGATAATCGCCTTATTTTTCTCCAAACCAAATATTATGAAACTAAGCTGAGGATTATTTTGCTCAAAGATATGAATGTCTGCAACAGTCATTGGAAACGTTATGTTTTCAATATTCAACACTGCACTATAATGTGGATATGATGTTACTCTGTCTGGGTGCAACCTAGCGGGATAGAGAGCAGCTACTACACTCCATAGAAAACAATATTCATCAGAATTGTGAATATTAATACAAGCTTTTTTTTGTCTTATATTTTTTGGTAGCTCAATAAAGGTGGAGCCACCCAACGGTTGATACTTATTTAAATTTACTTCTAAATAGACACAGTTTAAAAGGGCCCATCCCGAGTCCCTATCTTGAAATTCATCAATTTTACCTTGCAAAGTGTTTTTAATAGATGAAAACAAAGGCTCAAATTCATAAGTACTGTATAGTGGAATATTTTTTGTTCCAAATGATTTGATTTCTTGTTCATTATTTTTGAACAACAAAAAATTTGAGAATAGTTCAAAATTGACTTTAACACAAATGTGTTTTTGTAAGGTGGCATCTATAACATGCTCTATTTTACTGCGAATAGAGTTCAGAAATGTATCTACATTATTCTGACACTCGTTTTCTGCAGCTATACGATAAGTAATGATTCGACACTTAAAAGCTGACGCCACTGTTTCAACACCATCAATATGCAGCTGGCCTAAATTATTCCCTCTATGTTTATTACTACGTAAATGTCCTACCCATGACTTACTACTAACTGTTTCGTTACAAATATGACAAAATGGCATTTTAATGTTTTGTGATATGATAAGAAAAAAACTTTTATATTGAAAATAGGAGTGAGAAAAAAATACAACAATCAATCGTAAAAACCTATCTGTATATAAAATAATAATTAATAGACTATCAAAAAAATCCTATACTCATTCCTATCAAACTATTTTTTTTTTCTACCAAGTTCCTATCTATTAATAAAAATAATACGTAAATTATGAACCTAGATTAGAACCTATTCAAATTTAATTAACTTGCTAAAGTTATCAATAACCTATTTCTAAAAACTACTTTTACCAACTTAAAATAAAATAAATTTCGGAAAATATTAAATTTATATTTATTATTAGCTGCGTTAAAAACTATTTAAAGACAACTTTGTTGGAATAAAACTGTTGTTCTGAATCCCGAAATCTTTTATAAATTGTATTTAAGAGCTCCTGGAGCAAGTCCCACTCAGGATTTTCTTCTCCCAACCGCAGCTTAATAGAGGTTAAGGCTTTACGATATCGCTGGTCGGGTGCAGTTGATTCCACGTCCTCAACCTTGTATAATTTGAAGTCAATGAAAAATTCACCCTCGTCGGTGGTGATGGTCCGGCGCGACTGCCCGTCAGACACTCGGGTGGTGAAGGATGAGACGGCAGCCGACCCGCCGCGGCCTTTCGTCGACGGAGCCGCAGCCTTCTTATCTTCTGCTTTTATTATAGAGAAAATATCTCTCTTGGCTTTCTTGTTCCTGTAAATAAGAAGGTTTAATCAGACAATGGTTCTAACTAAATCAACCCACCGCCACCGTCTCGTAAGAATCTAAGCTATACAATTTTAAAGTAGTTATCATACCTAAGTAAGTATGCTACACTGCTTTAATACTATACACGAGCGTTATAGCACACCTGACTAACCTCGTACCTCTCACCTAATCGACTACGAGCGTAGCACATCGCAACAAAAATCTTTTCTGGATTATAATTTAGATACTTAACTGATATGAACCAAACTACAAACTTTGAGTTTTTGTTGCTTCTTTAAGCATAGAAGGGTCTAAGCCTTGGCTAATAAATGGAATTGAAACTTAATTAAGAGGTATCTATCTAGTTTCAACAAAAAATATTATGAATCTAAAACTGAATTTATTTTGATTTAAATAGTTTTGTAATTGATCATAGGATAACTCACCAAGGAAAATCTTCTTTGGCTTGGCGAATCCCGCGGATAACATCTGCCGCTGCAGTAGATGAGGACGGCTGCGAGGCGAGAGTCTCAGGAACGGTAGCCGGAGTTATCTTCCTCTTCGCAGCCTTCGTCTTGGGCAGCGACGCTTTTTTTGATTTTTGTGAATCGGTGCGCACCTCCGAGACCAAGGAGTAATCACTCTCGTAGTCGGACCTGAAAAATTAAAAACATGTCAACTTTTATTAATTCACAATAAATTTTTGTTTGGTTATTTTATTATCAACTGCATATAATTTGTGTTCCATGAATGACTTACGAACATTTTATTGTAGAGTTGGTAGAGTACTTTGACGACGACAGCAGGCGTGGATTAAAACGGCTTGGGCGGACGCGTCTGTGAACGGACTTGGGCGGGCGGGCAGCAGCGGGGCGGAGCGGGCAACGTCGATATAGCGTCAGGCTTCAGCTCGAAGATCGCAGAAAGAATGTGATGTTTTAACTTTTTTCAGAGGTTTTATATCGCGCAAGTAAAAACATAAAAATGGACTATGAGCTTTAACTGATAATCAATGTTGAACCTTATTTCACATAATATTACTAACTAAGTTATCAAAATTGATGCAATAGAAATATTTTCCTTTAATAGCATTTTAAAAATGTTCAACCTTATTTCAAAACAATTGTTTTACTTAAAAAGCATTATTTATGCAAATATAGATCTTATATCAATATGCATTTAAGCTCTATGACTATGCAAAACCTCAAATAATTTACCGCATATGATTCAATAGATCAAAGAAAAGCATCGCGTTACAGTCAATTTTTACTTACGAGCCGCTTAACAAACCGTGAGAATGCTTAAGGGTGATTACAGACGCGTGGTAACTAACATAAAATAAGTGCTACCCATGTCTGTAACTAAGATATAGTTTGAACTTGCTTCATTGATTTTATTATAAGTTACTACCAATTTGCGAAGTTATGTAAAAATGCTTTATTATTTTATTGCAAAAACAATTTGAAAAAAAATTGTAGGTAATAATAGTATTATTACTGACGTGTAGATAAAAACATCATCTCTTTAATCAAATTATTAATTTAACTTGTATCTTTAAAACGAGTACCTCAATATCACATAATGTTTATATAACACATATTTTTTGTTGCAATTGAACTATCATGACGAGTCTAGCCACGGCTTAATAAGGGCTAGTGTCAGCTATGACACTGAAGGTACATAGCATGATTATAAATGGTAGGTAGCTAAAATATCTATAAAATGTTATGCAATTTTTATATAAAGTTAGAACATAATTCGTTCTATGTTTTTTTTATTACAATTCTTTTCGGTCAGGTTCATTCATCTTTAGTTCATTCTTGGTAAGTAAACATTGTTTTCTTTTTGTAGCTTTAATAAGATGTTTTATCAATAAATAAAGTACCATATATAGATAGTGTAACTAAAAAATACTAGTGACTTATGAAATTGTTGATAATCCGCGAACGCTGTAGCAGACATCAGGCCTTAGGTGCAAATCGCTGAGTCGCAAGTTATTATTTCAAGGAATACGAACGAAGCATGTTCACACACCGCACCACAGTCGTCCAGTGGGAAACTTGAATCATTATTTGGTAACACGTGTAGAGTGAACAGTGAATTAATTATATGGACAATTACAAGTTGAAACAAGTTATTTTCCCTATTACGCACATTTACAAAGGAAATCCAAAGGTACGTTTTAAACTTAATAAACAAAGTTTATCTATATTTTTATCACTTTATTGAAACCTTAAAACTTCTCAAATGTCTCAGTTATAAATTAAATTTGGTTAATTATTTTTTATTCTTACAAAAATGAAAGTAATAACTTACAATAATAAAACGCTATTATTACACATAGTACTAAAACTAGACACGTTTTTTTGTTCGTATAATTTTATTTAACACTAAGTATTGACAGCAATGTACTTAATTAAATAATATTTGAACAAATAGATTTTTTATAAATGAAGTACCTAGGTGTTAATAAATTTTATTTTGTATTTCAGATTGCCAATTTTCAATGATTTTCAAAAAATCAAGGTGCACCTTGGATTTCATCAAAACTCTGTCAAAGTATGTGAATTAAGCTTTGTTTAATATTTAAGTAATAATAAAAAATAATATTATTTCTTTTGTTTCAGAATCCACTATCAAGAAAACTTACTGTGAGAGACTCGAGTCGAAGTATAGTAGTTTCTTATTAGTTTAGATTTTTGTAATTTCTTTATTCATGTCGTACAGAAAAATATTTTTTACCTCCTGTCTTTAATGTAAGTAAAGAAGTCGTATTCATCATAACAAATGATGTACGACGCGGTAACAAGTCACATTATTAATGTGCGGTAAAGGTAATGGTGAAGGTAATGGTAAAGGTAACGGTAAAGGTAATGGTAAAGGTAATGGTAAAGGTAATGGTAAAGGTAATGGTAAAGGTAATGGTAAAGGTAATGGTAAAAGGTATTGAACGGTATGAAGTAAGTATATTCGTAAGTATGAAATTTTCTGATTCTGAAAATAATATGAAAAAGTATGTAGGTTAGGTAGATACGTTTACCTACAGTGTGAGATTATTTGTGGGTTTCTCAACTGTATAAATGAAGCAACATAGATGGGAGAGATAAACCTACCTCGGACTCTTGGTGCGTTCTTACCATGGTTCGGCCAACTATTTATGTTTGCTCTCATAATACAGCGGATTTGATGCGCAGATATCTCAAGCTGTAGGTGAATAGTAGTTATGTGCATTTTCAACTGTGTCAATGAAGCATCACAGATGGGAGAGATAAGCCTACCTCGGACTCTTGAGCGTTCTTACCATGGTTCGTTCAACTATTTGTGATTGTTCTCATAATGCAGTAGAATTTACACAGTTTTATTTAGCTAACAAAGTTAGGTGGGTAGAGAGGTCTGTGTATTTTCAACTGTGTCAATGAAGCATAACAGATGGGAGAGATAAACCTACCTTGGACTCTTGAGCGTTCTTACCATGGTTCGCTCAACTATTTGTGATGTTCTCATAATGCAGTAGATTTTACATAGTTTTATTTAGCTAAAAAGTTAGATGGGTAGTGAGGTCTGTGTATTTTCAACTGTGACAATGAAGCATCACAGATGGGAGAGATAAACCTACCTCGGGCTCTTGAGCGTTCTTACCATGGTTCGCTCAACTATTTGTGATGTTCTCATAATGCAGTAGATTTTACATAGTTTTATTTAGCTAAAAAGTTAGATGGGTAGTGAGGTCTGTGTATTTTCAACTGTGACAATGAAGCATCACAGATGGGAGAGATAAACCTACCTCGGGCTCTTGAGCGTTCTTACCATGGTTCGCTCAACTATTTGTGATGTTCTCATAATGCAGTAGATTTTACATAGTTTTATTTAGCTAAAAAGTTAGATGGGTAGTAAGGTCTGTGTATTTTCAACTGTGACAATGAAGCATCACAGATGGGAGAGATAAACCTACCTCGGGCTCTTGAGCGTTCTTACCATGGTTCGCTCAACTATTTGTGATGTTCTCATAATGCAGTAGATTTTACATAGTTTTATTTAGCTAAAAAGTTAGATGGGTAGTGAGGTCTGTGTATTTTCAACTGTGACAATGAAGCATCACAGATGGGAGAGATAAACCTACCTTGGACTCTTGAGCGTTCTTACCATGGTTCGCTCAACTATTTGTGATGTTCTCATAATGCAGTAGATTTTACAAAGTTTTATTAAGCTAAAAAGTTAGATGGGTAGTGAGGTCTGTGTATTTTCAACTGTGACAATGAAGCATCACAGATGGGAGAGATAAACCTACCTCGGGCTCTTGAGCGTTCTTACCATGGTTCGCTCAACTATTTGTGATGTTCTCATAATGCAGTAGATTTTACATAGTTTTATTTAGCTAAAAATTTAGATGGGTAGTGAGGTCTGTGTATTTTCAACTGTGACAATGAAGCATCACAGATGGGAGAGATAAACCTACCTCGGGCTCTTGAGCGTTCTTACCATGGTTCGCTCAACTATTTGTGATGTTCTCATAATGCAGTAGATTTTACATAGTTTTATTTAGCTAAAAAGTTAGATGGGTAGTGAGGTCTGTGTATTTTCAACTGTGACAATGAAGCATCACAGATGGGAGAGATAAACCTACCTCGGGCTCTTGAGCGTTCTTACCATGGTTCGCTCAACTATTTGTGATGTTCTCATAATGCAGTAGAATTTACACAGTTTTATTTAGCTAACAAAGTTAGGTGGTGGGTAGAGAGATCTATGGATTTTTAAGATTTTTCATATAAGGTATTGAGAGTTCTAGACCACTTGATGTCTGATAGAACACACGGATAATATTGAACGGAGCACGAACAGAGCGAACGAAATGAGTTCTTCCAGTCTTCAAGATTTTTTCAAATAAGGTATTGAGAGTTCTAGACCACTTGATGTCTGATAGAACACACGGCACATCGGAGTGAGCGAAGCGAACGATGATAGTGTGTTCTATCAGACATCAAGTGGTCTAGAACTCTCAATATCTTACTACTTATATGACGTTCAGACGAACATGCATAAAGAGGCAAATACGACCATCCACACATGGCACTCAAATAACAAACACACAAACATTTAGCAGCAGACTCGGGTGTTTACCAACAATATGGACGTGCTACAACTTGCAGCGGAATTTTATTATTTAAATGCATGTTACTATTACATGCTATGCGTCAGAAAATACAAAGTATTGAAAAGACCATGGATAGCAAGACGCTGACACAAAGATACTGCACGTCCGTACAGGTCCACGGCGGCGCGTGCGCTTCCGAATATGGGCATTGTGTGGACCAGTGTGGACGGCTTATTGCGTATTTGCCTATTTGACTGCTTTGATGTGCCTCGAGAAACCGTTAAGCGCACGGTAACGCGTATTTGGTATTGGCCTTATTTGTTAAATAGGCAAATAAGGCGAACACTGTCAAATAAACTGTCCACACATGGTAATTGTTTGCCAAATATGCCAAATACACAAATACAAATAGCCATGTGAAGTGCCACCATTACATACAGCAACAACTATAGATAAAACATTAATGTGGGTAGGTAGTTAATCATTATTTAACAAAGCGTTATGTTTTGACGACCTCTGCGCCGGCGCGGTGGCATGGCTTTGTGAAGGGTGGTCTACTACTAACTGCCTACGCAACCAAAAAGGTTACTCTAGCTCCATTACCGGTTGTAACAGTTGCACGTTTTTAAGTTTACTGGATCTTCTCAATACTTACTGCTTCCGTCAAGGGCGTCGCCAAGTCTCAACTGACTACATAGAATAAACGGCGAGCGGAGCGAGCCGCGATTTTTTTTTTACATTTTCGGTCGTATGCGAAAAGTTTACAATAGTATGTATATCTAAAGGAATAATAGCTAATGGAGGTAGCAATTCAATAACGACAAAACAAGAAAATAGGTTCCTAATCCATCCATTGATTAAGGAAATTAAAATTAATGTCGTGCCTTCCTAGATGTGCATCCCTTCGCTAAGCGAAGACGAATTTTGACCTGTTTTATGTTATGTCTAGCTGCAAACTTAAGGTCAACATAACCAGCTACTTTTATTCATTTATTCATTGCATACTTATACATTATAACAAAGATTTAGCTTAGGTTGTAACTAGCTTAGAAGTAAGTACATGTACCCTGTAAGGGCGCAGCAATATTAATTTATAAATTATAATTCGAAATAAGTAATTGCAACAACAACAATAATCAATTTATACAAAGACTTGGGGACATGCAGATATTGTAAGGTATATGTTATGATTTAGATATTTTATCATTTAAAAATTCGTCAACGGAATAATAACATCTACAGATAAGGTATTCCTTTAGTTGATTACGAAAAACCGACTCAGTTTTAATATCTTTTATGGAGCTTGGTATTTTATTATAAATGTTTATTAATCGTGAGTAAGGACCTTTGCTGAATTGTTTTAGGGTAGTCGTAGGTAGAATTAGTTTATCTTTATTTCGTCTATTGTATTTAGTAAAGAATTCGAATTTAGATTTAAAGAAATGTCGATATTTTTTTACGAATAAGGTCATTTGCAATATGTATATTATACAGGGCAAGGTTAGTATTTTTAATGTTTTGAAGTGCGGCCTACAGCTTTGTCGTTGTTTTATGTTAGCTAATATTCTTATCAGTTTTTTTTGTTTTATAAAGATATCGTTGAAGTCAACACTATTTCCCCACAGTACAATTGAATAGTTAAACCAAGAATAAGCATTAGCGTAATATGCTGATAAGGCGCTTTTATAATCAGTATTACGTTTTAAAATACTAAGGGAATAGGTAAATCTCGCAAGTTTAGTCTTTAGCGTGTCAATATAACTCTTCCAGTTTAAATGGGTATCTAATAAAACTTGTTCCGTAACATTAATTTTTAATTGCAAGCAGTGTCCCAATCCCAATCCCAAGCTAATCCTTGGTGCAAAATCGGAAAAAAAATTGTCTTAAGGAAGTCTTCGATTCTTGTCTCTGTTCGTCGAAGTTTACATAATTAAGCACTACCTTTTACTATGACTGGTCATCTAGTAGTACCCATAATACAAGCTCTGTTTAATTTGGGGCTAGATTTTGCATCTTCTGATCTAATGAGATCTGACGGGAAAGATGGCCTAATACAGTAAATTTGAAATAGACATATACCTACATACCATAACATAGACATGCCAGTTGTCTAAGCTTCTGAGTTTTATCATTCTAAGCCAATATACAACTACATTGATGATTTATCATGGTAACAAAGTGAGTCATTCTAATTCTATACTAAAGTACTTACAAGGGTACATATTATGGAAGGAAGTAATATTATTTGGGAACAGAAAACGTTTATTGCTGAAATAAAATAAACCACGATACTATGCAGATATCTGTAAAATAAACAGGCCAGGTGGAATGAAAGAAGGTCTGGGAAGAATATAATTTAGCTGATTTTTGAGTTAGCAGATGCTGATTATGGTACGTACACGAACTGGTCCATTTGGTGCCCCCTGTGTCTTGCCAAGGACTAGCATAGGTAGAGGAAGATGATGATGAAGCTTATTGTCTCGAGCGGGTGTAAAGCACGGTCCTCCCCCCCCCCAAATATAATTTCTGGCTACGACCCTGACAGAGTTGGAAGCAGATATTGTAGTTGTTGATTTGATTATACTGACGTAAATGCTGAGATCGAGCTATATTTGAAAATATTTGATACCTACTTATAATGTTTTAAATTTTTGCGGTAGTCAGCCCGTAATTGTAGCTTAAACAATATTTTGTGTTTCTCATAGGGTACAACCAGGATAGATAAAACTTTACTTAACTTTTACTTTTAGAAATTAGGTACTTTATAAAAAAAGCAATATTCTTTATTTATACACTACTTTATTTATGTAGAACAGAAAGACCCGTTTGTTATATTATATATCAAGGTAACAAAGTGAGCCCTTATTATGAACTGAATCAATCAATAGATAACAGTTATCTATAAAAATATTTGGTTGTTTATCTACATATACTATAGTACAAGGTATGGTAGGAAGTAACATTATTTGGGGACAGAAAACGTTTATTGCTGAAATAAATGAACCACGATGCCATGAAGCAGTCTGATAAAAAAGAGTACAGGTGGAATGAATATCGATAGTCTAGGATTTAGCTGATGTTTGAGTTAGCACATGCTGATTGGTACGTACCTACAGGTCGATTTAAGTCCTCCTGTATCCTGCCAAGGACTTGCATAGCTAGAGGAAGATGATGGTTCGCCGAAATAGAATTTCTGGCTACGACCCTTACAGAGTTGGAAGCAGATATTGAAGGTGTTCATTATAGTAGAATACTGACTGCTGAGGTCGGATTTTTAATACAAATCAAAATATTTGATACAATGTTTTTAACTTTTAGCGGAAGCCAGCCCACAATTGTAGGTACCTTATAGGTAGGTACAATAATGTGTTTCTAATAAAGATTTTTTGTTATGTTTTTATAAGGATAGCAAGCAAAAGTATGATCTGATTTCACAGAAAATGACGGTCATCACAGAGCCAATGGAAGCGAGCGCTTTCACCAAGTTCAAGCTGCTGATGTGGAAGAACTTCCTCCAGCAATGGCGGCATCGCATCCAAACCACCTGCGAACTGTTTCTTCCCATCCTGACCATGTCCTTGGTTCTGCTGCTGAGGTGGCAGATAGAGCCGACAAACTATGACACGTTGACGTATCCTGCTATACCGGCGAATACGCTTGCTTATTCTACTAGTGTTTTGTAAGTGATTTTTATCTGGAAGGTCCTAGATACTGATAAAATCCCAGACCGACTATAAAATTAATAAAAGATATAGTACCTACGCCTTCACCTATTAAAATATTTTTTCTTGATCTTAGACCTGTACCATCGATTCCCTTAATTGCACATATACCTACGTAGGCATTGAATGTACCAATGTTTTGAGTATTACCAATTAATATTCTATTTTCAAATAGCGTCTGAATAATAAAAATACCTAGGTAAATAAACTATTGGGGTAGGTCACTGGTTCTCCCCATTTAGTCATATCCCAAATGGGAAGTAAGGGCACCTGATAAAAAAATAATATTTTCAATAGCACTGATAAATGATAAACAAATGAAAGTAGGCACCTACATAAATGACGTGTCCGTCCTACTTGATTTACTAGTAAGTCATCGTTATGTGCTAAAACTAAAACGCAACGTTTCGGCACGTATGCTAGATACTCGACGGCATAATAAGATTTGGTTATTTTGCAGATTATCAATGATAGATAGAGAAAATCTGAACGGAACCAAGTTAGCGTTGGCTTACGCCCCAGAGAGCGAAGTATTAGACGATGTGCTCCGAAGTGCCATGGCTGGTATTATAATCAAGAACGCCAAGAACGCCAGAGAGATCTTAGATATGATCAATGAAACGTTTCCTTTCCCTGATTTAGACTTTCCAGACATAGATTTTCCAGACATAGATTTTCCAGACATAGATTTTCCAAACCTAGAAGATTTGGATATAAATAGTACGTTAATCTATGAAATATTAAAGCGGCTAGTCAATGTCTACCCTTACCGGAGCAGCAATGAATTGGGAAGTCTTTATGATCAAGAAGAAACAATTCAGGAAGTTATAGCGGCTGTGCAATTCGATGATGCTCTTCTAGGTTTGTAATATCAATGATTACATTACGGGTGATCTATGAGATCTATGAGTGATATAATGCACTTAACATTATTTCAGTTATCTAGTACCCAAGACAAAACCTTAGCTTAGCTGGGGCTAGATGATGCATGGATGGATGTTTATATATTTATATTATTTATTGCTATATGTACCTATATTTATATTATTTATTTGCAGGAGCGAAAGAACTGCCACAATCAATGTCGTACGCGTTGCGGTTCCCCGTAAGACCAAGACTATATTCATTCTACAGCACTGGGGGAAGTTCTTGGCGGTCTGATCTACTGTTTCCAGCGTTTGAGCTGAATGGCCCTAGGGCGCCGTATTCTTGGGAAGGCGGCAATAATCCAGGCAAGAACATAGATATTTAAGACCTCAATTATAAGTCACCTAAACTAGAGTCAAAAACGAGTATTATCCATAATTATTATTTAAGTTTAACACTTGATTATTGCCCGTTTACAGCAAAATTGTATTCAATGCTGATGACAAGTCAGAGCCTCATAATACTTATTATTTGTATTTGTGTAACTATTTAGCGCTATCCACACATTTCCGGGTCAGTTCCGGGTCAGGGCTATCCGTGTTCCGAGTTGTGTGAACAAGTTCATACAATTTCCTGACGCCTGACACGGAGCTGTGTGAACAAGTTCATACAATTTGTACGTAACCGATTTTTTCCCCGTCCCTGACGGAACACGGCCGGGACGAGTTCCCGGAAATGTGTGGATAGCGCTTTAGACTAGGTATATATATTATCTTATTGAGCCAAAGCGTGAGGTGATCAGTGAAAATAACAGAAAAGCAAATGAATTGTAAAGCCATAAGGTGACTAGCTTCATTCCAATGTTAAAGTAAATCCTATATGCTTAAATATTGGGTATAGAAACCTAAGACTCGAGATCCCAAAGATCTCTGTATTTTCGGATGACGTCCTAAACTAACCTCCTATCTTACTATAACTATTTGACTTATACCATTCTTTTCAGGATACGTGAACGAAATGTTCATCGTTCTACAGAACGCAGTATCTCTAGAACTAATATCCAGGCTTACGAAAGAGAACCTGACCGATTTCGACATAAACATCCGGAGATACCCACACCCGCCGTACCTGTACGATCTAGTTGTGGAGTTTTTGCAGTTCATGTTTCCAATGTTCCTGACATTGTGTTACAGCTATTTTGCTGTAAATGCCGTGAGAGCTATAACACTGGAGAAAGAACAACAGTTAAAAGTAAGGATTTTACTTTACTTTAGTTTACCTTACCTTACCTAACCTAACCTAACCTTACCTTACCTAACCTGACCTTACCGTACCTTAACTTAACTTAATTTACCTTACCTTACCTTACCTTACTTTGTTTGTTACTTAAGTTTTTTTTCGCTGACTGTTAAAGCGGTCTCTAATTGAGGCGAGAGATTGCTTTGAGACAGGAGAAGGATAAAAGTGTTGAAACGAATTAACTATATTTTTATTTAATTTTCTCTTTTGTGGCACCATTGTTATGTATATTGGATATATCATTTATGATTTTTTATTTCGTAGGAAACGATGAAAATCATGGGGTTATCAACGTGGCTGCACTGGACAGCGTGGTTCTTTAAGCAGTTTATTTATCTCTTCATACATTCTATATTCATAATTATACTGTTGAAGGTAAGTTTAAAACTATGATTAAATTTACGAAATGGCCGCTGGTAAAACGTGGATCAAAAAAATGTCATGACTCCCTCGTATAGGCCTGTGCTCTCCTGTGCATTTTTAAATAATTATTTAAAAGCATAGACAAAAAATTATGAGTATCCTTTCCTCTATGGTCAAGATTAATTTACCCTTGTAAGGAGCTCCTCTAATTAACGCGCAGCGAATTTATTATTGTTGTTTTAAAAGTTCTTTATTACACGTAAAAGCTTTACAACGTACTATAACCTACTCGTAAATACCTACTGTTTAGAACCTAACAAAGTACAAATTTAAAAATAACTCAAAACCCTTAAAAGTTTTTCAATAAAAATTACATTTATAATTAAAAAAGATGATAAAAAAATTACCAAAAATGTTACATATTAACTTCATAATAAGACCAATTATAAAGCACGCTTCTTTAAAGATAAGTCGTATTTATTATCGAATCGCTACGAAATAATAAATTATGAATCTTTGGTTTTAGGTGAATTGGTTCACTAATTCAAGTGGGTTTTCTGACTACGCCGTTTTTACGAACACACCGTGGACTGTGCTACTATTCTACCTGAATATTTACCTGATCTGTACTATATGTTTCTGCTTTATGGTCAGTGGATTCTTTTCGTCAGGTATGAACCTATTAGAGCTTACAATGAACCTTAGCGTTAAGAATAATTTTAAAGCTTAAAGCAAATTTGGTGAATGTTACCCTTTTGATTTTAATTCTCTTTACGACATTATTTACGTTGCCCCTTCACAACATAAATAAATAGTATTCGTAAAAATATATTTGTTGGTTTTTAGGGTTTTGCCATCGGTTGCAAAACCCTTATGGAATCACTTTGGGTCAGAAACTACTGCAGCTATTGACTTGAAATTTGAAATAATAATACATTTTATGCGCCCGCACATATTTATAGAAAAATAAATGAAAAATCAAATTGATTTTCCATACAAATTTTGAAATTGAAATTTTAAATACGACCTACAAAGTCGAAAGTGGTATCAAATGAAAGGTACTCGTTTGTAGATTTCGAAATAGTTTTTGAAATTTTGGTAAATTTTATACTTTTTAAAATTTTTGAAAAAGGTCAAAAAAATGACCGTTTTCTGATCGCTCTGCAATCTTCGGAGATAGGGGGTATCTCCGAAGATTGCAGAGCGATCGCCGTGATATGTACCAAGTGTTTGTAGATATGGATCTATATTTTACAGGAAAAATATAGAGAAGTCTGTAAAAATAATACTTTTTGAAATATGGTCAAAAAGGGGGGGGGGAGGGATAATTTTCCAAAGGGGAGACTACCCCCCCCCCCCCGAGTGGGGTATCAAATGAAAGGTATCAATTTGCACATTCCAAAACAGTTTGAAATTTCGATAGGTTTTATACTTTTCGAAATATTTTGAGAAAGGTCGAAAAATTGACCACCCCCCCCCCCTATCTAGATTGCAGAGTGATTGATGTAAAATGTACGATCTATATTTTACAGGAAAAATATAGAGAAGTCTGTAAATATAATACTTTTTGAAATATGGTCAAAAAACTAATTTTCATACAATGGGGGCTATTTCATTGAGAGTAATATCAAATCAAAGGTATGGATTTCGACAATTCAAAACAGGTTTTGAAAATCGTCTAAATTTCATACTTAGTAAAATAGGTTGAAAAATGCCGAAAAAAAATTGTAGGTATCAACCCAATTACCTACCCACTAATCTCTGTAGTAACTGTTAATAGTAGTTCCACAGCGCACCAAAACCGTTGTTCTCAAAATTTTTGAGAAGAGATATGTATCCTAGATAATCCACACAGTATCATTTACCCACAAGCTAAGCAAAGCTTGTGTTATTACTGTTATTAATATTACTACGATAGCTGTTATACTTAATAAAGTATAAGTATCACATTAGATGATTTATTTTTGTGTACAGAAAAGGACTAGAACACCCGAACAAATAATCTGAAGATCCTACAAATATTAGTCCCGAGGCAGGAATCAAACCGCAACCTCCTGCGTTGTAAGCCCACCGCGCCAAGAGGTCGTACATATACGTACCTACCTAAACGACAAAAGTTCAAAACCCTCGGCGCGCGAGTTACACTCGCACTTGTCGTACTTGTTTTAAATGAGAGGGGATTGTATCCGGAAACGCAAAAGAAAAGTCGTGAAAGGGCATGTTCCTATTTAAGAGAAAATTAAATTATAGTTTCGTATGTTCGGATGGCTATCCACTTCCATCTCAAAAAGTCACCCCGGTATTATGTCACATTCCACAAGATAGGTTCCTAACAACATTCGATAGATTTATTTTCTACACTGTTAATGTAGTCAAGTCATAATATTAAAGGGCTATATATCTTTCTAGAAACAAATTAACTGCAGTGACCACAACCTTGTTGCATTCTTCATCATAAGTGGTAACAACGCACTACGTGAAATTACTGAGGCTTCACGGGCGCTGTCTTTATTGAAAATTTTAAAGATTGTTTCCATTTCATTCTAACTAATTAATGGGATAAAAAAGCCTATATTTTGTTGGTCCAGGTCTAGACTTACACCCTTTCGCTTAGTACACATATTTTGATACACGTTGTATATTTAATTATTTTAAATCTATTTGTGTTACAGCTAATACAGCGGCCGTGTTCACGGGAGTGTTTTGGTTCATGTCCGGGATCCCCGCAGCGCTGATATCATTGAACAGCGAATCCAGTATAGCGCTGCAAGCGGTCACTTGTCTGAGTATCAACTCGGCGATGACTTTCGGCTTCCAGCTTGTGTTGGCTCACGAAGCGTCTGGTGGTATGTATTTGTCATCGTTATCTAGTAGGTTATATTAGTAGGTACCTACTATGATTGAAAAGGACTAGGCGAGCAGAAGTTTATAAGACATAAGGACTCAAGAATAAAAAAAATATACTATGTATTTTTATTTTACGTTTGGGTATTTTGTTTATGTTTAAGTCAGGTGAATTAAGTCTACCCTTCAGGTGAATTAAGTCTACCCTTCAGGTGAATTAAGTCTACCGGGTGCTTTATTGATAATGTAGTTAGTTCACCCAGATGCATTAAGTCTACCCTGCGTAGCACTTAATGCACCCAGGTGATTTACTTCAGGTGCATTGTTCATGAATAAAGATCTTTTAAAATTGAATGCTATATCGCAGAGGTGCACAAAAATAAGTGCACTCTCTTTTTATTATTACGAATCTAGCATCTGTCATATACGGCAAGCTGAAGACTAATATAAACTTAACGTAGAAGTTTCCAGCAAAAGTCTGTTCATATTTTTAATGTTTGAGCTAATAAGCCAATCACGTTTTATCACATTTTGAAATTGAACTAAAACCACAATAACCACAGCTGACCTTAATTTGAATGTGTAATGTGTAGAACCTTGAGTTTCACCTTCCATTATATCGAAGTAGGTTTATTCTGTTTTCTCTGTGGCGCGGTGGTCGAAGGTCCGCCTGCGACGCAGGAGGTTGCGGGTCGATTCCCGCCTCGGCACAAATATTCGTACGATCAGCAGATATTTGTTCAGGGTGTTCTGGTCGTTTTTGTATATACTTATTGTATTATGTATAGCAGTCATCTAGCACCCATAACACAAGCTCTGCTTAGCTTGGGGCTAGATGCTGTGTGGATTTTACTATAAAAACTATCGTAGTTTGATGAATTCATTATGAATGTAAGCGGGTTAACTACGATCCTATTAATGTTGTAAGAACACCAACGTTTCATAACTTAACGAGGGACTTCATCAGGGTGAGTGCGGCTCACGTCGCGCCCGTATCGCCTCAATGCGCTCGCTCTGTGTCCGATAGAATAAATAAATAATGCTGATTATCCAGCATTATTTATTTATTCCATCGGTTCCTTCAAGCTGCGGAAAAAGTCTGTTTCCATTTCCAACAAAACGTGTTCATTTCCAGGTTTACAGTGGGGTGAATTTTTCTCATCGCCCTCAACAGAATCGTCTCGTTTCGCGTTCGGCCACGTGATACTGATGCTATGTCTAGACGCAGTGCTATACATGCTCATAGCTTTGTACCTAGAACAGGTACTGCCTGGGCCGTACGGGACACCTAAACCCTGGAATTTCCTGTTCACGAAAGACTTTTGGGTGTCTACTAAGAATAAATACGGAGGTGAGTAAATCTTTACATTGTTATGGCAGTAGTTTGTTTTTTTGTTTTTTTAATTCATCTACATACACAGTTGAAATTATAATAAAAGCAACTTTCATAGTTGCGGTTAAATCTAAGGAGTGGTAGGTGAAGGTCCACCTGCGATGCAGGTTGCGGGTTCGATTCCTGCCTCGAGACAAATGTTTGTGCGATCTGCATATATTTGTTTCGAATGTTCTGATCGTTTTCTATTTATAATAAAAAATATATTTTTAATGTTAATGTAATATAATATGTTCTTGTATTAAGTACTTATATCAGTCTAATACCCATAACACTCTGCTCAGCTCTGCTAAGCTTGGGGCTAGGTGATGCTGTGTGGATTGTATAACTCTATTTGTGAATAAGTGGCTGAATCAGAGGTCAATAGTTATCTATTTCACGGTACAAATTACTTTTCTAAAGTAATTAATTATTTAATAAATTTTCTTGGATTTCATTAATTATTAGGTGAGATATTAAAATTTGCATTTTGCTTTCAGACATGTTTATCAATGAAAACGACGATGATGATATATCGAAAGAAAAGGATCCGACAGGCCTCACAGTCGGAGTTTATATAAATGTACGTATTTACATAAATTTAATACTTCATCACCAATTGTTTCAGTTGTAAATATTAGATCTCTATGTTTCTGCTATTTGATTGTGTTTATTTTCGTTAAAAGTATAATTTGTTAGCTGATTATTAGCAATCTGTTTAAAACCGCTTAAGAGCGTGCCATACCTCAGCCAAAATTCAAATTTCGAGCAGAATGACAAGATATGATTTTCGTATGAGTGAGAAGCACAGAGCGATAGACGTGCTCCGTATTTTATATTTCCAAAACTGTTATGCCTAATTACAAGTTATTTACACAAATAATCGAAAAATTAAAAAGACGAAAACGCAGAAATTCTACTTCGTTTCTTGACAAAACAAAAATCCAACAAAAAAATGAGGTGGTTCCTGAGATAAATGGCATCATTAGTTGGGGGTTATTGCCCATAATCCCCACGCTGGGCATGTGGGTTGGGGATCGCAGTTCGGTGTAGTTGTTCTGCAGAAGGCGCTGCTGCCCGCCCCCCGCTGTGTTTCCCTTAGTCGCCTTTTACGACACCCACGGGAAGAGTTGGAGTGGTGAAATTCTATGCCGGCACCACACGGCAATATGCCTTAACGCTTGCAAAAGCGTTCTCTTCCGGGCAACCTTTGGATGGATACATCAGTACATATCGTACTTAACAGACCATGATTTTTGAACTTGACACAAGGTTACTACAGCTAAACAAAGTATGTCCACTCATCTTTATATTCAAGGTAATCCTCAAATTAATCTATTTTCAGAATTTGACCAAAGTTTACGGGCCAAATATAGCTGTGAACAATCTATCTCTGAACATATACGACGATCAAATAACAGTGTTACTCGGACACAACGGAGCCGGGAAATCTACCACAATATCCATGTTGACTGGTAAGTCTATACTAATATAATATTATAAAGGAAAGATTTGATTGTTTGTTTGTTTGTATGTTTGTTAGTTTGTTTGAATTGAATAGGCTCCGAAACTACTGGACCGATTTGAAAAATTCTTTCACCATTAGAATCCTAAATTTTCCGTGATGAACATAGGCTATATAATATTTTCAAAAAAGTTAGGGATCCGCATGAAAAATTCAATAATTGAACCGTGCGCTGTATATTCAACCACTTTTTCTAATAAGGCGCGTCAGAATAGAAAAAGAGGTTGCGCACTGGGCTGCGTTCACAACCTACGCTCGAGCGCGCTCGGAGTGCCACTAGGTCGTTCAAGACCTCAGGAGAAACGCTCGGTTGTTATTAACTAAAGCGTTCACAACCTGCGACGGTTGCAACTTTTTACCGGTGTAATTCGATCGACGAAAAACACTCTGACATTGACAGCTGTCATATTTCCGTTGTCATAGTTTGTTATCTACTTATATCAAGATTTCTACAGTAAATTTCAAAATTTTCATTAATTATCAGTTATTGATCGTAGTTACAGTCAGTAGATACAATTTACCTCAAAGTAACCGCAAAACAAAAACAAAACAAACGAACGTCCGGCAACTGTAACGTCAGTTTTGTCATGATAATGTCAACTTTGACGTATAACAACCGACTCGTTCTGAACCTTCGGATAAGTTAAAATTTACACCAAACAACCGCACCCTGAGCCTCTGAACGCAGCCCTGTGCTTGCTTTTTCTCTACGGCCAGTGTCAGTTACGGAGTGTCGAGTCAATGTCAAAAATCCCAATGCTGTTAGAAAAAGTAAGGGATCCGTATGAAAACTGTGAAACCCATCGTGTTATTGTGTATAATTTCTGAAATTTTTGTTTAATACCCGTGCGAAGCCGGGGCGGGCCGCTAGTATTGAATATTTACAAAACAAATCAGAAGGGAAATTATCATTAGAATAATAATTATTTATCATCAATCTGAGATAATAAATCGTCGTGGTCGGTTGAGTGCTTATGCACTAAGGATGAAGTGTGCGCTGTATCGTAAAATTGCGATTGATTAGAACACCTTCATATATAAAATAGATAATTTAAAATATTAACTTGATTGCTATGTTATTTATATCCAGTGCTATTGTACTGAATTGATTTGTAAAGTGCGCATTGTAAAGGGCCTTCCTAAGATCTGCCTACGTTATTTATTTATTTATTTAATTGCTCACATGTACTTGTTGTAGCTTGGGTCTTAATACTAAGCTTATGTCAATAATAGTACATGCACCCTGTAGAGCACTGCAAAATATTTTTACATTAATTAGATGCAGGGAATTCTTATAATCATTATATTATTATTATTCATGCATGTCAACCTTAAATTTAGAATGTGTTAAGTAATATTAAAAACCAAAATAAGTAAAATTAAAGACAAAAATAAAAAGAAAAATAAAAACAATATTATGTAATGTCAAAATATGTTATAATAGTTATAATAGGGACTTCAGAACGTTAAGAGTTGATAAGCGGCCATATTGTTATAGCTACAAAATTGCTAGCTATCAAATTGTCTGTCATTTGACGACCTCTGTGGTGAGGTGAACGAAGGTCCACCTGCGACGCAGGAGGTTGCATTTTCGACTCCCGACCGGACAAATGTTTGAACCATCTGCAGATGACATTTCTGATGCGCGATAGTCTGAAATCGTACAAAATGGCATAGATAGGCCTTTGAAATAAATAAAATATCCAATACAATACAATCAAAAATGCGTTATTGTACCAGAAAAAAAAAACAACAAAACTGTGTTTGATAATTAAATCACATTTATTATCTAAAAGACCTTCATAAAAATTGTTAAAGTACCATTCAATGTTTCCGTGAGACACATACATGCAGACTGTGACACACACGGAAAGAATGAATGTAAGGTGAACAAAATGAACTACTAGCTTCTGCAATCACGTTTGCTCTACCTGTATAGAACTTTCTCACAATCAATCAGGGAACATGAAGTTATCTCTTAGTGAAGCGATCTATCTATACTAATATATTAAGGGGAAAGATTTGATTGTTTGTTTGAATTGAATAGGCTCTGAAACTAATAGACCCATTTGAAAAATTCTTTCACCATAAGGATCTGAAATTTGATGAACTAGAATAGAATAGAAGTTATATAAGAAGGAATTGAATATTTTAAATAAAATAAAAATAGATAAAATTAAAGTTAGGGATCTCTAACTTTAAGGTTATTTATTTTTATGAAAAATCCAATTTTAGTAAATACCGGTGCGAAGCACCGCTACGTACCTAGTGAAATATTGTTCGAAATCAATCGTGGTGAACACAAACAAATTCACTTATTAGCGGATTCCGAAATTTTGTTTATTCAGTTTTCAAATAAATAAAATGGCAACTTATCTGGAGAATCAGTCAAGGTTTAAATAGTTTTACCTTTTTACTGTCTTTGTTTTGCCGCGAAGTATAAAACGGCAAAAGCGATTTTATTATATGAGGTATCAAAATATAATATAATCATCCGAGTTCCGTTCTGTCTATACTAATATTATAAAAAGGAAAGATTTGATTGTTTGTATGTTGTTTGTTTGAATTGAATAGGCTCCGAAACTACTTGACCGATTCGAGAAATTCTTACATCCTAAGTATTCCGTGATGAACATAGCGCCGCGTTAGAGCAAAAACCAACTTAGTCGCCTTTTTTGCCAAAATGAGTTAAAGACGCAGTTCTACTCGAAATTTAATTCTCTTTCGACTGATGAAATCAATTAAGTGATAGGACTGCTGGTTTAGAAAATATATAAATCGAAAAGCAACTAACTCGAGGACTTTCCATTAAAAATTAACTTTTAAAAGAGGAGATAGCAAATATCTTGACTTAATCTGCATATTTCCTATTTTTATAGTGGTAAAACATATTTTCTAGAAATAATTTGTTTTGACACTGACTTGTTGCCTATTAAAACGTTTCCTATGCACATATTAAAAACTACTAATGTGACTTAATTGGTTTTACCTCGGACGATAACTGAAAGAATAGAGAGAATAGAGGAAGAGAGAAGAGAGAGAGAAAAGAAGAGAAGAGAAGAGAGAGAGAGAGAGAAGAGAGAATAGAGGAAGTTTTTCATAAAGTGAAACACACTTAATCTACTTAGTTGGTTTTTTCATTTGAAAATATTTGCGGTTAGGTAAATAGTCAACTGTTAATTTTAACTAAATATAGATAAAACTTTTCATCACACGATATTTAATTAATATACTTTAATTTTAAACAACAAAAAAACCGTAAATGGCAATAAGTAGCTATTAAAAATTAAAATTTCATAACTTTCACGTCAGCCGTCAAGAGCAAAAACCAATTAACAGTGCGTAATAGGAACTGATGCGGCTCCGCGTGTCATAGTAGCCTGTAGAGCAACCAGATAATGATTTAAGTGAAGCATCTACAGTAGCTACAATAATCGTTATGGAAGTATTTGCTCAGGTTTTTTGAAAACACTTCATCAAAAGTGGCAGAAGATGTTGTTTTCACGGGCATGGAAAATTATCAAACCGCGAAGACGTTGGCGACAGCCTGATCCAAGTTCTTGGAAAGTAAATGTGGAAAAAGAAAGACTCGCTGATGGTCTACCCTACGAAACAAGTAAAAAACGTAGAGAGTCAAAGAATCCTAAGCCAATTGATTGCACGAAACGTAAATATAAAGGCACAGCAAAATTTTGAGGAAGATCGAATGCTACTCTGTCGGAGTTATTGGAGACAAGACTATGCTGCTAAGGAAAATACGATACTCAGTTAAGTCTCGGTGGAGCCGATCAAAACTTTCAAGGTAACGTCTATGTCCTAGATCCAACACAAAGAAATACTTCTTTGAATCACAGGGCCTAAAAAAGCAAGTTTGTCAAAATTTCTTCTGCAAAAGCGTTTTGCCTTTAAGCGTGTGTCGTCAATGAAGCAGTGTCAAATCGCAACTACTTGGGGGTATATCAAACCAATAATGATCCATGTGGAATCAACCCTGCTGCAAACAAAATGCCAGCAGAGATAATAGAGGAAGTCCGTACACACATTAAATCTTTTACCAGGATGAAAAGTAATTACATTCGAAAATCAGTGCAAAGAGAATATCTTGACTGTAAGTTATCAGTACCAAAAATGAACAGGCTTTACCTGGATCAATGCAAAGCAAAGCAACAAACTCCTACTTCAGAGGGAATTTACCGCAAAATATTTAGAACCGACTTTAACCTCTCTTTCGACTTTAACGTCTTTGTTCGAAACGTGTGGAGGACAAAATAGGAATCAGTATATTGCTTCGCTTTTGCTGTGGGCTGTCCATAAAGTTGACCACATAAAGATCATTGAGCTCAAATTTCTAGAATCTTGACATTTCTACATGGAGGTTGACTCTATGCACAGTAGTACAGAGTCAGCCCGAAAACATACGTCGATATTTTCGATGGCTGAACGTTTTTCGGAGAGCTCGTTCTTCCCGAGCATCCAATGTCAAGGAGATGAAGTTTGATGATTTCTTTGACCTAAAAGAGTTGGCAGCGAAAATCATGAGTAAAAATATGAACAATACGGAAGGAGAAAAAGTTATGTGGATGGAAATAAAACAGATGAGATATTTAAAAGGAGAAACTAATGTACAACTATGACATCTCCGACAATTTCTATGTCATAGATTTTACACCTAAAGACACCAACAACACCAACATAGTTGAGATACACACGGATTCACTCAAACATAATTACGGGGCAAGAAAAAGAAGAGGAAAAGCTGCTGAAACTGTAATACAGGCCCCTATTATACAGGCAGAGCAGAGCCTTTGCTCTGCTCCCTAGTCAGCTGAAAAGGTTGTACCAGGTACCACTGCCAATATCTGTAGCAAAAAATAAACGATTTAATCAAACTATGCGAGAAAGGCGTAATTCCTGAAGAATTTTACGCTTGGTTTCAAAATATTCGATTGGATGGTTGTACCGAAGATCGTCTTCCAGAAGCTACAGCATCAGACGTTTCTTCTGATGTAGACTAGCGTATTGGTAAAAAATTCTGCACAGCTCATTAGTTGATTAACATTATCTGATTAAGAGTTTTCTTAAGTGAGATTTGTGTTTTTAGAAATAAAGTTTGTGTATAACAATAAAAAAAAAATATAAATTTTGTTTCTTTTTTTGATTTTTTAAAGTCATAGTTATTAAATTTGAAATTTGATGTCTATAAAAAGGATCACTTTTGTTTCCTTGCAATATAGATAGTAAAAACTACTAGTTTTTCAGCGCTAATTCTGACTTAACTTTTTATTAAATTTGTTTCTGGTGTTGAAACCAACTAAAGTTTTGGTTTTTAACGTGTTACATAAAAAGTAGGAGGATTACAAATTTCAGTGTTACAATTTACGTGTAGTTAGTTATAAATGTAAAAACTACAGCTTATTAAAAATGCCTCAGTGTTATAGTTGTTTAGTTTTGAGTTTTCGGTAGTCGACTGGAAAAACCAACTAATTCAGGGGTTTTCGTTACAAAAACCGTATTTTCATAGACTATCCTTGCCTTTAATGAAAACCGTGATACAAAAGATAATAAATATTGAACCACTTCTATAGAAAAGCATATATGAATAAAGAATATGTAATGTTTAAATGCAGTAAATGGGATACAAAGTTTAAAAACGCTCTATCTCTGAATTACATTCTGATGAGTTAGTTGGTTCTTGCTCTAACGCGACGATAGGCTATATAATATTTTCAAAAAAGTTAGGGATCCGCATGAAAAATTCAATAATTAAACCGTGCGCTGTATATTTAACCTCTTTTTAGGGTTTTGCCATCGGTTGCAAAACCCTTATGAAATCGCTTTGGGTCTGTTTTGTGTTTTGAATCCTTAATATCTCAGAAACTACTGCAGCTATTGACTTGAAATTTGAAATAATAATACATTTTGTGCGCCCGCACATATTTATAGAAAAATAAATGAAAATAAATGAAAAATCAAAATGAAGATTTTCCATACAAATTTTGAAATCGAAATTTTAAATGGAACGTACAAATTCGAAAGTGGTATCAAATGAAAGGTACTCATTTGTAGATTTCAAAATAGTTTTTGAAATTTCGGTAGATTTCATACTTTTTAAAATATTTTGAAAATGGTCAAAAAAATGACCGTTCCCCCCCCCCCTATCTCCGAAGATTGCAGAGCGATCGACGTGATATGTACCAAGTGTTTGTAGGTATTGATCTATATTTTATAGGAAAAATATAGAGAAGTCTGAAAAAATAATACTTTTTGAAATATGGTCAAAAAAGGGCGGGAAAAATTTCTAAAGGGGTGACTACCCCCCCGAGTTGGGTATCAAATGAAAGGTATTGGTTTGTACATTCCAATGCAGTTTTTGAAATTTCGATAGATTTTATTCTTTTTGATATATTTTGAAAAAGGTCGAAAAATTGACCGGTACCCCCCCTCTATCTCCGAAGATTGCAGAACGATCGATTTGATATGTTCTAAGTTTTTGTAGGTATTGATCTATATTTTACAGGAAAAATATAGAGAAATCTGTAAAAATAATACTTTTTGAAATATGGTCAAAAAAGGGCGGGAAAAATTTCTAAAGGGGTGACTACCCCACCGAGTTGGGTATCAAATGAAAGGTATCAGTTTGTACATTTTAATGCAGTTTTTGAAATTTCGATAGGTTTTATACTTTTCGAAATATTTTGAAAAAGGTCGAAAATTTGACCGTTCCCCCCCCTCTATCTCCGAAGATAGCAGAGTGATCTATATAAAATGTACTAAGCGTTTATAGATATAGGTCTATATTTTACAGGAAAAATATAGAGAAGTCTGTAAAAACAATACTTTTCGAAATATGGTCAAAAAACGAATTTTCATACAATGGGGGCTATTTCATTGAGAGCAATATCAAATCAAAGGTATGGATTTCGACAATTCAAAACAGGTTTTAAAAATCATCTAAGTTTCATACTTAGTGAAATACGTAGAAAAAAGTCGAAAAAATAATTGTAGGTACCAACCCACTTACCTACCCACTAATCTCTGTAGTAACTGTAATAGTAGGGTTCCACAGCGCCACGAAACCGTTGTTCTCAAAATTTTAAAGTCCATACCCAATGTATTCCACTGCGCTCGAAGAATATTTAGATAATAAGATTATTGAATTCATGAATTCCACCGTGCTCCAAAAAAATATGAGAAGAGTAATGTATCCTGGATAATCCACACAACATCATTTAGCGACAAGCTAAGCAAGCTTGTGTAATTCGTACTACTACGATATCTGTTATACTTAATAAAGTATATATAAGTATCACATTAGATGATTTATTTTTGTGTACGTAGAAAAGGACTAGAACACTCGAACAAATAATCTGCAGATCTTACAAATATTAGTCCCGAGGCGGGAATCAAACCGCAACCTCCTGCGTTGTAAGCCCACCGCGCTAACAGGTCGTCAATATACGTACCTACCTAAACGACAAAAGTTCAAAACCCTCGGCGCGCGAGTTACACTCGCACTTGTCGTACTTGTTCTATGATGGCTCCGCTGCTTGCTTTTTCTCTACGGCCAGTGTCAGTTATGAAGGGTCGAGTCAATGTCAAAAACCCCGATGCTGCTTTGAACGTTAGGGGTCCGTATAAAAACTGTGAAACCCAACGTGTTAGTGTATAATTTCTGAAATTTTTGTTTAATACCCATGCGAAGCGGGGGCGGACCGCTACTTGTAGATAAAGTGGAATAGGTAATTGTGGACTTTTCTAACAAATTTCGCTAAATAATCATCTGAAACACCAAAAAGAAGGGCTGAATCTAGGTTGATTGATGAATGATTTAATTATTTTTATTTATACAATAGTTGTTAATCTTTATCTACCCTAATTGCCTTTCAAATGTTATTGATCATCTACCTTTATAGGTTCAGGTACAGGGTTATCCCTGTAAACATTATTATTTGTTAAAATGATTAATTTGTGTATTCGCAGGTAACGTAGAAGCTACGGCAGGTTCAGTTATTGTAGCCGGCTACGACATAAAGCGACAGTCGCGCGCCGCTCGCTCCCACCTCGGCTTTTGTCCGCAACACAATGTTCTGTTCAACGAACTCACTGTCAGGGAGCATTTGGAGTTCTTCGCCAGGCTGAAGGGATTCAAGGGGCAGGCGCTCAAAGATGATATTGATTCGCTTATTGAGAAGCTTGAGCTGCAAGAAAAGGTTCGTATGATTAAATTTTTCGTATGGTTTGTTTATTTTTTCTGGTCTTTGACCAAGGCGGCGGCGGGCTGTGGACCAATGCGTTTACACAGCGCCACTCTATAACCGCCTTGGTTAATAGGTCGTTGGACCGAAGCTACCTCGAGGTAGACTACTTGCCAGATGTTGCGATGACATTGTTGAGGTAGCCGGCAGAACGGATGAAGCTCACCACAAGCCTATATGGGGATATGCCATATAATGCCTTTTCTTTCTTCTGCAGTAGGTGTCAGCGGGTTGATTTGTATGGGGCCTTTGAATAGAAAATATAACAGTCCTACTATAGCGAATATTTTTATTGACTCTCTGTGATAGTGGTTTATTATGTATCTATCCTAAGGCCGTCGAATTAAAAATAAATAAAAACCGATTATATGAAAACCAAATAGATTGAAATAGAACGGTAAAAAGGATGGATTCATTCTTAGTCCTGTCAAATGAGCTTAGTTTGGTTTTGAGGTACTCTGAATTAACAAAAGTACCTTCTCTAAAAAGTATTCATGTGAAATTAGTCAGGATAGTTTTTAAGAAAATAGGCCTAGTAAATACGTTAAATTATAGAATGTTTAGGTAATAACTGCATTGTGCTGCGTTAGTGTTATAATAGTTATTCTGTGATTCTGCACTAGAGGCCACTTTACTATTATCTAAAGAAAACAATACCGAGGACATAACGTCGTTTGACATTTATGTACTCAATGAAATGTCCATGAGCAATGGGAGAAAACTAGCAGATAAAAAGTGAAGTAAAATAACCGTTTAGATTAGATGATACTAATGAATCACCTCAAAGAGAATTTAAGTAATTCGAAAGAGTGCACCTAACTTTTTCGTTTAAGCAACTGATAACAACGGCTTGCCGTGAGTAGATAGATAATCTATACTAATATTATAAAGAGGAAAGATTTGATTGTTTGTTTGTTTGAATTGAATAGGCTCCGAAACTACTGGACCGAGTTAAAAAATTCTTTCACCATTAGGATCCTCAATTTTCCGTGATGAACATAGGCTATATAATATTTTCAAAAAAGTTAGGGATCCGCATGAAAAATTCAATAATTGAACCGTGGGCTGTATATTCAACCTCTTTTTCTATTATGGCGCGTCAGAATAGAAAAAGAGGTTGTATAGCGCACGGTGCTTGCTTTTTCTCTACGGCCAGTGTCAGTTTTGGAATGTCGAGTCAATGTCAAAAACCCCAATGCTGTTAAAAAAAGTAAAGATCCGTATGAAAACTGTGAAACCCATCGTTTTAGTGTGTATAATTTCTGAAATTTTTGTTTAATACCCGTGCGAAGCCGGGGCGGGCCGCTTGTTAGATATAACATACTATATTATACCCATCGAGTACGTATTCAGTACTAATACCACACAAAATAGCTCATGTTATGGGTACTAGATAACTATGTAGGTACTTAATATAGGTAATAGATAATTTTAAATACAAATAAGATACCCGCAGCTTATCATCATAATGTCTGCATATCGAACCAAAATTCGGCGCAGATTGATTCCACAGCCTTATCAGACAGAATTTTCGCCCGCTGAGTTACTGACTTCGCTAAGCAGTGGTTGTACAAATGGTTTTAACTGTAATCACTTTTTGTCTTAACTGTAATCACTTTTTGTCTTAACTGTAATCACTTTTTGTCTGTGTCATCTTAACTTTACTAGCCCACTCTACTCTAATGCTCGTACTTGTAAAAATGAAATCGAAGTCTCTGATTATTCATGCGAACGCTAAGCTTTATGCAAGTGACTTATGAGTTATTTTTGCATGAAACTAAAAATAACTTCGATTTTTCCTTTCCCGATATACCGGTAATCATAAAAATAAAGCGCTCTTTTCGTTTGTAAAATTCAATCTTTTTATCATTGTAGAGTAGATAAAGAAAACTCGTTATTTGCTATGTAATTCTTGTGCAACTTCGTAATTTAATTAAATTTAATACAACAAACGAGCTGGGTGCCCGCGGTTTCACCCGCGTTGCTCCCGATCTAGTGGAATTCGGGATAAAAGTACCCCATATGTCATTCCAAGTCATAAACTATCTGTGTACCAAGTTTCATCAAAATCCGTTTAATAGTTTTTGCGTGAAAGAGTAACTAAGATCCATCCATCCATACACACTTACGCGTTTATAATATTAGCGGCCGGCTCCAGCTTCGCACGGGTGCAATGCTGATACGAAAACCTTACCTACTCCTGAATCACTCATCTATTAAATCGCATCAGAATTCGTTGAGAAGGTTTAAAGATCCTAAGCATATATAGGAAACACACACACAGCAGGAAGCGACTTCGTTTTATTACTATTTGATTACATCACCCGCCTATAATAGTCCACAGCTGGACATAGGCCTCCCCTAATGAGCGCCATAGATGACATTATTCATCATTTCGGAGTTATTGCCCATAATCCCCACACTGGGCATGCGGGTTGGGGATAGCAGTTAGGTGGAGTTGATCTCCAGAGGGCGCTGCTGCCCGCCCCCCGGTGTGTTTCCCTTAGTCGCCACTAACGACACCCACGGAAAGAGTTGGGGTGGTGAAATTCTATGCCGACACCACACGGCGGTGATTAGTAGGATGTTAACTATAGTGTAATATCTGTGATTATAGACTAACTATGAAGCCGGCGGTCTATCGGGCGGTCAGAAGCGGCGACTGTGCGTCGGTATCGCCCTCAGCGGGGCGGCTAAAGTGGTGCTCTTGGACGAACCCACGTCTGGGATGGACCCCGCGTCGCGACGAGCGCTTTGGGACTTACTACAGAAAGTCAAGAAAGGTTTGTAACATTTTCTGGTATGGGGTACAGCTCAAAGATTTGAATGTACTGCAAAGGTAATATGAAGTTAAATTCGTGCTTGGAGCAATATTTATTGAATCTCAAAAAAAGTATTACTTTGAATTTTGTTTAAAAATGAACACAGAGTTACAATACAATACAAAAATGTACACCAGAAATAGCATAACAAAAGACATTACATAAGACAAGTACAATGGGCGGCCTTATCGCTTATAAGCGATCTCTAAAGTTTGTTATAGGTTAAGAAGGTACTGCAGGATTGTTAATAATTCCGCAGTAAAAACCGTGTATAAACTCGCGTATTGAGGTTTTCTTTTTATTGCTGTTGTTTCGTCGTCCAGAATCCACCAATTTTTATAAAATCAGGGTTCAGTTCGCTAATTGCGTTTTGGCTTGAGTTGCAGCGTCAAAGAGTTTCCTTTATAGTCCCTTTGGGTATCAAATGAAAGGGTTTGTTATAATTATGGTTAAAGATATTTATTTCTCCAAGAACATGATTAAACATTCACTTACAGAGAAATGTGTTTTTGTTAGTATATTATGTACTTTTATGGACGTTTACAGTGCAGTTTTTATAATCTTCGACACCCTTTCGAATCGTAATATTGGAATCGAACCCGCAACCTCCTGCGTCGCAGGCGGACCTTCGCCCACCGCGACACAGAGGTCTTCAAAATGATCCGTCTATCAAAACTTTATCATGTATTCGTTGAACTTTATTGATTAGTGTGATTCTAAGATTAACTTTCCCCCTAGGCCGCTCAATGATCCTAACAACACATTTCATGGACGAGGCGGATTACCTCGGCGATCGTATCGCTATAATGGCGCAGGGCCGGCTGCAATGCGTCGGCTCGCCGCAGTTCCTCAAGCGCAACCACGGGATTGGTTACAAACTGGTGGTGGTGAAAGATGAAAACTTTAATTACAAGCAGTGCTTGAATGTCATCTATAAGTATATTCCTGGGATTACTATAAAGGATGATAGAGGTAAGTAGTATAGAGAGTTGTCTATCTATATCTATACTAATATTATAAAGAGGAAAGATTTGATTGTTTGTTTGTTTGTTTGTTTGAATTGAATAGGCTCCGAAACTACTGGACCAATTTGAAAAATTATTTCACCATTAGAATCCTAAATTTTCCGTGATGAATATAGGCTATCTAATATTTTCAAAAAAGTATAAATACCTAATTGAACCGTGCGCTGTATATTCAACCTCTTTTTCTATTATGTGGCGCGTCATAATATGTAGAAAAAGAGGTTGAATGTAAAAAGCGCACGGTGCTTGCTTTTTTTCTACGGCCAGTGTCAGTATGGAGTGTCGAGTCAATGTCAAAAACCCCAATGCTGTTAAAAAAAAGTAAGGGATCCGTATGAAACTGTGAAACCCATCGTGGTAGAGTGTATAATTTCTGAAATTGTGCGAAGCCGGGGCGGACCGCTAGTAGTATATATGTATGTAGTTTATTTAATATCGGTCCGCTCTGGCTTCGTACGAGTATTTAACAAAAGTTAAACTTTTCATGTCTAGCTTTTTTGATAATCTTAAGAGCGTGCCATACCTCAGCCAAAATTCAAATTTCGAGCAGGATGACAAGATATGATTTTCGTATGAGTGAGAAGCACAGAGCGATAGACGTGCTCCGTATTTTGCTCCGCCAAAACTGTTATGCCTAATTACAAGTTATTTACACAACTAATCGTAAAATTAAAAAGACGAAAACGAAGAAATTCTACTACGTTTCTTGACAAAACAAAAATCCAACAAAAAAATGAGGTGGTTCCTGAGATAAATAGCAAAATGTGTGCAAAACATGTATTTTTCAAAAAATAAAAGTATCGAGAAAATTTTCACCAATCGTGTTTTTGAAAAGACGGGATCCAAGATAAAAGTTCGAATTATCATATACCTAAATATGAAGGTGGTAGCTTTCACAGATTCTGAGATAAATAACGATTTCTAACTATAAAATTACATAAGGTACACTCTTAATATATAAAGGAACGAGCGATTTTCTGGCGACAACGCCCAGCCTGAACCGCTGAAGCTAGAAAGCTGAAATTTGGAAGGTAGGTTCCTTTTACAACACAACCACCCGCTAAGAAAGTATTTTTGAAAATTCCACCCCTAAGGGGGTGAAAAGGGGGGTGGAAGTGTTTTTGGTCCTTTTTCTAACTCTGTAACCGGTAGCCCAATTTTCTTGAAATTTACAGGAAATACTAAACATAAAAAAATATTGAACACGTGTTTCAGGATTTTTCAAAATATTCCTGAAAATAGGGTGAAATGGGTTATTCAAGTTTGAGATTCGTAGTTTGGCTCCATATTCAAATGTCTATAACTTTTTAATATAGCATACTAATGACTTGAAACTTTCAGTATGAAAAAACTATAAATCAAACCACGTGTTTCAGGATTTTTCAAAAATGTTACCATATAAGTATAAAAAGGAAGTCGAATTATTGAGGTTATTGTGGTGAAATGTATCAACCATTGACGCTATTGGCTTAAAATTTTCAGAGAAAACTACACAAACAAAAATATTGAATACGTATTTTAGGATTTTTCAAAACAATCCCCCTTATAACGGGATTACGGTTACATGATATTTAAAGCGGGTTTCAGGAATTTCCGACTCTTAAAATAGGGTATTAGCTGATTTCGTCAAGATTTTTTACCCTAAAGTCCACGCAAATGAAATTGCGAGGGGGTCAGCTAGTATTCTATAAGCCTATGTTCATTAGGGAAAATTTAGGATTCGAATGGTGAAAGAATTTTTCAAATCGGTCAATTAGTTTTGGAGCTTATTCAATTCAAACAAGAAAACAATCAATTTTTTTCTCTTTATAATATTAGAGTAGATTTATGGCCATGTCGGGGCAAGATGGCCAAGATAATGTATCATCATCATCATCACCAGCCTATAATAGTCCACTGGTGGACATAGGATAATGTATGTAGATTAATAATTGAATAATAAATTACAATAATGCGACCACGCACTTTGTGCATGCTCGATTTGCTTTATTATCTTATCTTTTCTTTATGTTTTTGATGCATGTTATTTTTTTTAACAACATACAACATCAGCCTATATTAGTCTACTGCTGGACATAGACCTCCCCCTAATATGAGCGCCATAGGTTTTATCATTTGGGGATTATCGCCCATAATCCCCACGCCGGGCATGCGGGTTGGGGATCGCAGTTCGGCGGAGTTGTTCTGTAGAGGGCGCTGCTGCCCGCCCCCCCAGTGTGTCTCCCTTAGTCGTCTTTTACGACACCCACGGGAAGAGTTAGGGTGGATTCTATGCCGGCACCACACGGCCATTTTTTTTCATGTCGAAATAATTTATTGTCAACGTGTTCTCTAAATTTGCTGATTATAATAAAACATTACAGGCTCAGAAGTAACATTCAGCTTGTTAAACGAGCACGCCTACTTATTTGAAAGTATGTTAGAAGATCTGGAGAAGAATATTAAAATTATCAATTTCAAGAATTACGGCCTTATTGCGACGACACTGGAGGATGTATTTATGTCGTAAGTAGCAATCGCCTTTGCCATTTCTTTTACATCTAATATTATTTACCCCCCGGTCGGGTGGGATGACGATCTGCGAAAGACTGCTGGCAGATGCTGGATGCGACAAGCTGAAGACAGGGCGCTATGGCGCTCATTAGGGGAGGCCTATGTCCAGCAGTGGACTAATTTGCTGATGATGATGATGATCAATATTATTTGTAAGTTTTATCGTGCAATTACGAATTAAGAATCAGTGTAAAGTAGCTGAAACTCGTAGGTTGTTGTGATCCTTCGAAAATAGAAGTGAATTTTGCAGATCGTGGGGTGAATAAACAGGGAAGGAAGTCAGGAAGGGTGTACGAAGTAACTACATATTGTTTGTATTAGAATAGTATTTATCTAGGTTCCTACAGATTTTTTTACAAAACACTTCACTGAAATAAAATTAAAACAAATCTGATTTTTTCAAAGAAAACACGTTTTCTTATTCTTTGTGTAGATAGACAATTATTTTCAAAAAGCTTCTGTTATCAACCTAGATAAATACTATTTTAACACAAATTATAGCAGTACATCGTGAAAATAAGCTCAAATTACAAATCATTTTGGTATTACGTTTGTATGGGAAATTCATCCGTCGCCGGATTCTTAACATCCGTTTTGTTAATAACACAATTAATTAAAAATCGAAAGAAAGAAAGAAAGAAAGAAAGAAATAGTTTATTAGACAAAACCTACAAAAGACAAACATAGAAAGTTATTACAATACTATTGGAAAATAAAACAATACACTAATGCAAACACAGAGAGGTTACTTAAGTACGAATTAGAAACTAGATAGGTATAACAAAATCACAATTAAACAGTGGGTACTAATCAGCTCATCTGTGGACAGGAAGACAAAAGGGTATGTACGTAGGCAATGTCTAACAGGTCTTGGCTCAGCGTAATGCCCTGACACAAATAGTGGCACTATTGTAAAAGGGCGCTGGTTTTCAGCCAAAACCAACGACAATGACGGGCACGAGTTCAGAAAAGGCGCAGAATACAATGTGTATGTAAAATTTGGTTTCTGAACGAAAAACAAAAATCAAGAACGTTGAAGTCATTTTTCAAATCATTCCAGTATTTTCGGAGCCTATTAAATTCAAACAAACAATCAACCTAATCTTTCCTCTTCATACTATTACTAGGATAAAGATAATTAAACCGAATATTTTCAGTCTTGGAGCGGACCTAGCGCCAGTAAACTCGGATAACTCCGATGACGGCACCACCACTATCGCGTCAGAAGTCGACTCGTTGGAACAACGTGAGTACATAATACTATCGAGATAAGATGTAGATTAAATCAATAGTTATATTACTAGCGATCCAGCTTCGCATGGATATTTGACAATAAATTGATTTTTCATGCGGATCCGTTACTTTCTTGAAAGTACAGTGTTCATAAGGGAATATTTAGGATTTTAATGGTGAAATAATTTTTCATTTCGGTTCAGTAGTTTCGGAGCTTATTCAATTAAAACAAACAAACTATTAAACCTTTCCTCTTTATAATATAAGTATAGATTTAACTGCGGCAAAGCCATATGGAAGGAATATGGTCTTAGCTAATCAGTATTAAATATTTATGTGATTTACGATGTAGCACCCAATCAGATAATAAATAATATGATAACAAGTAACTTCAAATTCACAACCTCTGTGGCTCAGTGGGCAAAGGTCCGCCCGCTACGTAGGAGGCTGCGGGATCTATTCCCGCCTCGAGTTAAATGTTTGCACGGTCTGCAGATATTTGTTCCGGGTCTCACAGATTTCAGTAACTTTATTTCTTTAGCTTACAAAATGAATACTTAGATGTTCTTGTTGTTTTCTATGTATAATAAAAATATCAACCCTTGTAATATATTGTATAAAGTATATAAGTAACCCTGTATATAAGTAGTACCCATAACACAAGCTCCTTAGCTTGGCGCTAGACATCGAGTAGGTATCCAGTAAGGCGCCATACTAAACCGCGCATCTCTGCCTCACGTGAGTGTTTTAGCACTTACTGACGACCGTCACTTCAAAAGTTAGAAAATAAGTTTATTCGTTGTCCGTTGCTTGCTGATAGAAATAAACCATGTCCTATTGTCCTATTATACTGAAGTAGCAGAAAAAAAAATATATAAATTTATTATAACAATAATAACCCAATAACAAAATATGTGGTAAAAATACCCGATCTTCCAAGTATAAAACAGATGGAATAACGTTTCATGTAGGGTTTTTACGTGATAAAATTTTATAAAAACATATTATACCAGAAACTTAGAAATATACCGTTGTAGTTAAAATGGCCAACTTTCGTCAGGGCTTAAGAAGTTTCATTTGACATCCCTTTGTTACCCAGTGTTTATTTAGTTTTTTGGAAAATCAACGGTTTAGGTAGTATTTTTCTTCCTGCTCTACGCAGTCTGGGAAGGAATAAGCTGGTTTAGATAATAATGATGTAGTTTATAACCATTATTGTTTCTATGATTATTTTAGATTGCATTGAAATGTGTTTTGTGTGTTAAATAAATAAATAAAGATAATCGATATCGATATGGATATGTACGCCATCAGTATAATATCATATAACGGAATATGTTTTGCTTGTGATTTTTGAACGTTTGCTGAAAACGAATTGAAAGGATTAGACATGAAACTATAAATAAGAACGGAAGGAGTATCAGAACAAAATAAAACGAAGCACTCCAATCAAGCAAGCATGCCAATCACTCAAATAGTATGCTGGCCATCGCCATTACGCTCAGAAAAACATTACGGCTATAGACACCAACTGATGAACCCTATTGTAAACAAACCAAAATAAACGGAAAACGCCGTACTGTGTGGTCAGATGTTGCAAAAGTCACAATGGGTTTGTCCGGATCACATTTCGTAGATAAATTTCTTATATCACCAACTTATCGATTTGACGCAAAATTATTATCAACATATAAATGAAACTACAAGCACAAAATCTCGCCAGTGCTGCCAACATGTACCTAAACATGTAAATTTTCCAGTTAGTGTGGGAGGATATTAAAAATGTTTTAATTCTCATATTTTATTGACTTTAAATTATGAATCAGCTATATATATAGGCATTTCTTTATCATCCTGGTTATACCTATAAAATAATATGTATTAAGTATTAGAAATATAATTAGGATATTGAATTTCAGTTTGTAATATCTAGGTATACAATAGCTTAGCTTTAGGGATACGAATTTCGAAATATGTTTGTTTTTTATTTGAGCTAACCTCCAAAATAGCTGAACCCATTTGGATAATACTTTTACTGACGATCATGCTACGCAGATGTTATATCGAGATTATCGATAGCCGTGGGGCATAACTAAAAGTCAATATTTTTTCAGATTTCCGGGTGACGAAAATTGGAAGTTAAATTGAATTCGCATTATCAGAGAATCTCATAATTAAAATAATTTTAATCCCACTAAATCTAGTGTAGCATGCAGTGTGCATGAAGATTTTTCATGTAAAAGCATGCGGGCATTATATGTATGTAGGTATAGGTACATAAATTTTTATTTATAATGTATCAATAAATAATGAATATGAGAATAATGTATATTTTTTCACATAACATTTCATTGATCTTCCCAGTAACAATCATAAGATATGGCTGCAAATGTACATTTAAATAATTATATTTTTTTTTTATACATATTGGTAAGGCATTTCCATAGGAACAACGTATGCGAAGCCGCAGGCAGAAAATGTTGTCAGCCAGTTAATAGGCACAAAGAATAATTTATTCAAACTAAAATTGGACATGGAATGAGACTTTGGATGTGTTTATCTTTGTTACTTCTGCACACACACTCAGAGGCCTGAACAGATTTTGTTGAAATTTCTTCGATTAGTAAATAGGGGTAGTTACTATTTAATCCCGGGAAAGTACAGTGTTCTGTTCTGTTCTTGTGGGACAATAAAATTCACTGCAAAAAAATAAATTGAAAATTATAAAAAGTAGGTCTAATAAACACGATTACCGTGGCTAAAGCAGTACCTAAAATCATTCATTATAATTTACATATTCATATTAATAAGTGAACAATTATTAGGAAGAATATTTATAAAAATTATGGGTAATTTTTTCTTCTGTTGGCAACTCTCTATACACTGACACTCAATGTCATTCCGCCATTGCTAAGATTCAAGTTTGATTTGACAGGATTCTATCCGTACTTTTCATAAATCCATGGTATTAGATATAAAAATTACTAAGTCATTGTTTGCTGTTTGCATAGTGAGGTACAGCAGATTGCTTTGTCATGATGATGAACTGCCGGCAATTACTAAATATTGTAGTCCCCACACTGGTAATCCCTATTGGTATGCTGATACTTAGTTTTTTTAAATAAATATACCTAATTTAAATAAATAAACGTTTTGTTTATCGTTTTTATATGACATTGCTTTAAATAAGCCTTAATATATTTTACTCGCTTTAGGCTGATGAACAAAGTACGAAAGTACTCATAGTCATCATTATGGATTGTCCAACATTGTTTATTTATCATCATCACATCAGCTTATATACTTAGTCCACTGCTGGACATAGGCCTCCCCTAATAAGCGCCATAGCGCCCTGTCTTCAGCTTGTCGCATCCAGCATCTGCCAGCAGTCTTTCGCAGATCGTCATCCCACCTGGCCGGAGGGCGTCCTACACTACGTTAACCAAGTCGCGGTCTTCACTCAAGAACACGTTTACCCCAGCGATTATCGGTTCTTCGCGATATATGGCCGGCCCACTGCCACTTCTGTTTGCTAATTCTCTGAGCTATGTCGATGACTTTAGTTCTCTGTCGGATGTATTCGTTACGTAACCTATTGCCGTGTGGTGCCGGCATAGAATTTCACCACCCCAACTCTTCCCGTGGGTGTCGTAAGAGGCGACAAGGGAAAACACCGGGGGGCGGGCAGCAGCACCCTCTGCAGAACAACTCCACCGAACTGCGATCCCCAACCCGCATGCCCAGCGTCGGGATTTTGGGCAATAACCCCCAAATGATGAATATGCATTCTATGGCGCTCATTAGGGGAGGCCTATGTCCAGCAGTGGACTATCATCATCACCGCCTTCCTATAATCTTCTATTTTAAGCTTTGGTTGCCTGGAAGAAATCGCCTTAAGCGATAAGGCCGCCAATTCCGTTAACTTTTAGTTTTATCTTGTCTTAGTCATATGTTTCGAGAATAAAGAATTATTATCTTATCTTATCTTATTATCTTATCATAGGCTGTTGATGATGATGATGTCCAGCAGTGGACTAATGTTGGCTGATGATGTTGATGATTACTATGTAATAATTACCTACTTATTTAGCTATTTACCGTTATTCAGTTTAGTAAATTGTTATTTGGTAGGTGCGGAAATGTGAGTAGGCAACCTACCTACGTAGCTTTAAAAAAATAATAATAAATACATTGAAAAAAAGTCGAAATATTTTCTGTAGGTTCCCTTTCTACTCCTGTTTTTATTTCTCTGTGCGCGAGTTATACTTGCACTTGTTTACCATTGTGATATTGTTTCGGCCAATCAGAACATATCAGTTATCTAGTACCTTTAACGTGCCATGTGAATAATCTAGCATTACAAAGAAAAGACAAGCTGAAGACAGGGCGCTATGGCGCTCGTTAGTGGAGGCCTATGTCCAGCAGTAGACTAGTATAGGCTGATGATGATGAAGATGATAAAAAAAACCTGTTTTCAGTGAACACCATCGGCGTTATAAAGAAAGACGTGACAGGCTGTCGGCTCATATTCCAACACTGCTTAGCAATCTGGCTGAAGCTATGGCTGTACTGGATCCGATCCTGGGGCACCGTGCTTCTGCAGCTGACTGTACCGGTGCTGCTGGTCAATACCACGCTGTTGGTCACAAGACATCTGATGTCCTTTAATGATACTATTGTGCAGAGGAATTTGACGTTGACTGTAGGGTAAGAAACGACAAGTTGTTTTTTTTTTGTTTTGCTGCTGTAGGTACTGAAAGGTTTTTTTTTGAAAGAGAAAAGGCAGATTACGACGTCTGTGGTACGGTGGGCGAAGGTCCGCCTACGACGCAAGAAGTTGTGGGTTTGATTCCCGCCTAACAAACAACAAATGTTAGTACGATTTTCATCGTACTAACATTTGTTGCTAGGCGGCAGATTTATTCAGGGTGTTCTGGTCGTTTTCTATATATAATATAAATGAATAAATAAAATGAAATGTATTCAATAGAAATATTCTATTTAATACATTGTATTAAGTAAATCAGTCATCTAGTACTCATAACACAAGCTCTGCTTAGCTTGCGGCTAGGTGATGCTGTGTGAATTGTCCAGCATTATTATTATAAAAGTATTTTTATTTACCTACACAACTCAATAACATAAACTAAAATGATCCTAGGCTTAAATCCTTTTTTTGTGTAGCAGAAGTTTAGAGAAAATATGGCCTAAACATTGTGCACATTGCACATTACAGCATTGTGATGGTGAAAATATGCTCAAATTACAAATCATTTTGGTATTAGTTTTGTATGGGAAATTCATCCGTCTTTTATACCTTCCCAGGTTCGCCCAAACGGAGTCGCTACTGAGTTTCAACGGGTCGTACCTGGGTTCGCTCGGCTACCACGCCAGCGTTGCCTATGAGGACTTGTTCGCGACCTCGGGAGTTGATACCATGTGGCTCACTAAACTTAATGGAACCAGTGTGCCTGATTATTATTTGGAACGGGTGAGTTAAGATTTTATAATAGCAGAGAATGTAATGGTTTAATTTTGATATCAAAATGCGCTCTGTGTTACAGTATTAAATTATTGCATCTTTTTTTTGGGCAATGGATTCCATTCAATATACTATAAAAACTATCGTATACTGTCCTTAAGAAGTTTGAAAAATTTAATAAGAATGTAAGCGGGTTCTTTCAACACAAAATAGGTTTGTGGTTAACCCGCTTACATTCATAATGGTTTCCATTTATGTTTATTTATTAAACATTTAATTTTAAGAACTATTAATAATAATATCAACAGGACAGCTTGTGGCGAGCTGTTGGTGAGTAGCGACGCCACGGGTACAGAGTGCTCCCGGGGAGGTTCCTGGTTCTCGTCTCCGCTTGCGGAGTGACATTCCAACAGAACCAGATCCTCTTGCTTGCCTACATATTAGCCGGTTTACCCACGGAAGCCTTCCAAAAATACCGGCTACTAATTTATATGGCTGAGATCATGAAAATACCTAATGATAATAATAATTTGCTATACCCTAGCTAAGGGGCCGGTGATACATTTTTTCATCATCATCATCATCATCATCATCAGCCTATGTTAGTCCACTGTTGGACATAGGCCTCCCCTAATGAGCGCCATAGCGCCCTGTCTTCGGCTTGTCGCATCCAGCATCTGCCAGCAGTCTTTCGCAGATCGTCATCCCACCTGGCCGGAGGGCGTCCTACACTACGTTTACCAAGTCGCGGTCTCCACTCAAGAACACGTTTACTCCAGCGGTTATCGGTTCTTCGCGATATATGGCCGGCCCACTGCCACTTCAGTTTGCTAATTCTCTGAGCTATGTCGATGACTTTAGTTCTCTGTCGGATGTTTTCGTTACGAATCCTATCCTTCAGAGAAACTCCGAGCATAGCTCTTTCCATAGCTCGCTGAGCGACTTTGAACTGGTGGACCAACCCTATCGTGAGTGTCCACGTCTCAGCTCCGTAGGTCATAACTGGTAGGACGCACTGATTAAAAACTTTCGTTTTTAAACATTGCGGTATGGATGACGAGAAGACTCGACGTAGTTTTCCGAACGCTGCCCAGCCTAGCTGGATCCTCCTCTTGGCTTCCTTCTCGAAATTGTTTTTACCCAACTGCAAAATCTGCCCGAGGTAAGTGTACTCAGAAACAATTTCGAGGAGGTGGCCATGTACGATCACCGGTCTTGGATCAATGTGGCCATTGATCATGACTTTGGTTTTATCCAAATTCATGCCAAGACCGATACATCGGGAGGCTGAAGCTAGACTGTCCAGCATCCGGTTCAGCTCCTCTAGCGACTCCGCCATTAAGACTATGTCATCAGCGAATCGCAGGTGTGAGATGTACTCGCCGTTAATGTTGATGCCCTTGTCTTTCCAGTCCAGCGTCTTAAACATATCTTCCAACGCGCTCGTGAACAGTTTCGGGGATATGACATCCCCCTGCCTCACTCCTCTGCGCAGTTGGATTGGTTTAGTCTGCTGGTCCTGTACTCGGACATTCATAGTGGCGGCTTCGTAAAGACATCTCAGCACCTCGATATAACGATAGTCTACTTGGCATCGCTGTAAGGATTGTAGAACAGCCCAGGTTTCAACGGAGTCAAAGGCCTTCTCATAGTCCACAAAAGCCAGACACAGGGGCTGATTATACTCTTCGGACTTCTGTATAATCTGCCTCACTGTGTGAATGTGGTCTATGGTACCATATCCTCCGCGAAACCCAGCCTGCTCCGGTGGCTGAAACTCGTCGAGTCTCCTGGCGAGACGGTTCGATATAACTCGTGAGAAAAGCTTATAGACGTGACTTAGGAGCGAGATGGGTCTATAATTTTTAAGAAGGGTTTTATCTCCCTTCTTAAAAAAGAGCACCACCAAACTCCCACTCCACGCCTTTGGAGTTCTCCCACTGTGAAGGACGGCGTTGAAGAGGCTCTGTAACTCCTGTATAACAGGGTATCCTCCAGCTTTCAAAAGCTCTGATGTTATTCCGTCCTCACCGGGGGCTTTTCCATTTTTAAGCTGCCTCAGAGCTAACACGATCTCGTCTTGACTGATGTCTGGCAGTTCGTCGGTATAGTGGCGTATCAAGGTGGCTCTAGAATCGTGGTCGTCTCGTTGGGAACGGGGAGCATGTGCAGCGTATAAACGGCCATAAAAGTCCTCTATCTCGGCCGATATCTCCGGCTTCGACAATACGGTCCTTCCGTCGTGCGTTGAAAGCTTCGTCAGGTGGCTCCTTCCAAGCTGCTGAGTGAATACTTTGGACCCTCGGTTTCGCTCTATCGCCTCTTCGATGAGGCGTGTATTAGAGCTCCGAAGGTCGCGTCGTACCATCTTCGCAATTCGCTTGTTCAGGTCTGACCTCTCTGACGAAGTCGCTTGGGTGGTTTCCCGTCTTTTTGTCATCAGCCGAAGAGTCTCATCCGAGAGTTTGGACTTCTTACCAGTACGCTGCTTTTTGCAAAACTTGATGCCCTCGTCCCTCAGCGTTTCTACCAGATTGTGTAGGGTCTCGTCAGCGTCATCAGTGGGTTCCAAGGCAGCGAATCTATCCCCGAGAAGCTGCTGAAACTTCTCGGTGCCCGCCATGATTTGGATTGGGTTCGGTCGGAGCGTGGACTTCATCAGACGGTTTCTTTCAAGCTTCAAATTTATATTCAGAGAGCCTCGAAGGAGTCGGTGATCAGATCCGGTATTAAACCTGTTGATCACTGAGACATCTCTGAATATATGCTTGCTATCCGTCATGATGAAGTCGATCTCATTTTTTGTCACAGAATCGGGACTCCGCCATGTCCACTTCCTTTGGGGCTGTTTCTTAAAGAAAGAATTCATTAAGAACAACCCCTCCTTCTCAAGGAAGTTGACAAGCATTTGTCCCCTGTGATTTCGAACACCAAAACCATGCGGGCCTATTCGGGATTCGTCGCCAGTCTGGGTTCCCACCTTGCCGTTAAAGTCCCCCATAACAACGTTGAAGTGAGCCTTGGTGGTGTGATGTAAGGCTTTGGATATGTCTTCGTACATATCCTCCACTTCATCATCCGAGTGTGCCGAGGTCGGTGCGTAGACCTGAATGACCTTCAAGCTGTAGCGCTTAGACAGCCGAAGGATCAGGTACGCTACCCTGGTCGACACACTGGAGATTTCTTCGACGTTGTTAGAGAGGGCCTTATTGACGAGGAAACCTACGCCACCCTGGGATGTTTTATCACCCTCGCGAAAGTAGAGAAGATGGCCCGAGTCTAGGGTTACGGTGTCCTCCCCCTCTCTACGGACTTCACATAACCCTAGAACATGCCATTTAATGTTCTCTAGCTCCACTTCCAACTGCGCTAGATGGTGATCAAGCCTCAGAGTGCGTCCGTTAAACGTTGCCAGGGTCAGTGTGTGTGGTGAATGGTAGCCTGGGGTAGCCCGGAGATTCTTCGCACCCCCTGCCCCGCCGTTACCATGGCCGCTACCATGGCCAGGAATAGCGAGGCGGCCGGGAACTGGGGGCCATTTTTTGGCGGTTTTTATCATTAAGGGGTTATTGCCCATAATCCCCACGCTGGGCATGCGGGTTGGGGATCGCAGTTCAGTGGAATAGTTCTGCAGAGGGCGCTGCTGCCCGCCCCCCGGTGTGTTTCCCTTAGTCGCCTCTTACGACACCCACGGGAAGAGTTGGGGTGGTGAAATTCTATGCCGGCACCACACGGTCATACATTTTTTACCGTAGAATAATTTAACTATATTAATCTATACTAATAATAATAATATAAAGAGGAAAGATTTGATAAATTTTTTGTTTGAATTGAATATGAACATTAGGAAACCGCATGAAAATTATTTTTTTTTTTGTTAAATACCCGTGCGAAGTCAGGGCGAACCGCTAGTTTCTATAGTAAAAATGTATTTAAGAATACTAATAATAAGGAATATTTTTGAACCCAGGCTACAGAAAGCCCTCAAGCAATGGGAGCCCTTCGCCACAGCATGCTGATCGGCGCTACTTTTGAGGAGGACTCTGCTACCGCGTGGTTCAGCAACTTTGGCTACCACGACGTAGCGATGTCTCTAGCGGCGGTGCACTCCGCGCTACTCCGCGCGCGGGACACAACTGCGCAGTTGAATGTGTTCAATCATCCTCTGCCAGCCACCTATGCTGACCAGGTAACGTACAACTTTGGCTACCACGACGTAGCGATGTCTCTAGCGGCGGTGCACTCCGCGCTACTCCGCGCGCGGGACACAACTGCGCAGTTGAATGTGTTCAATCATCCTCTGCCAGCCACCTATGCTGACCAGGTAACGTACAACTTTGGCTACCACGACGTAGCGATGTCTCTAGCGGCGGTGCACTCCGCGCTACTCCGCGCGCGGGACACAACTGCGCAGTTGAATGTGTTCAATCATCCTCTGCCAGCCACCTATGCTGACCAGGTAACGTACAACTTTGGCTACCACGACGTAGCGATGTCTCTAGCGGCGGTGCACTCCGCGCTACTCCGCGCGCGGGACACAACTGCGCAGTTGAATGTGTTCAATCATCCTCTGCCAGCCACCTATGCTGACCAGGTAACGTACAACTTTGGCTACCACCACCAGGAATAAAACATATTTGCAAAATTCAGCCCGTTTTGTATTTCTGGCGAGAAACATCCATCCATCCAAACGCAAGGAGTAATTAGGTTAGCTTTTAATTAAAAATTAGTCAGTAAATTCGTTTGTTTCAGGACAACATGCAAGTGATGGCGCAACAAATGTCGATGCAGCTGGCGAATGGAATCGGCAGCAGTGTGGAAATCATCAGCGCAGTATTCGTCATGTTCTATATCCAGGTGGGTTGAAAATTGTCGCAGATCTGGACTGCACCACTGCCGCACAGCACAAATATGTGCATTCAATTATGGGTTAAAGTCCTTTGTAACATTGGGATATATTTAACAATGATGGTATTCATTCAGGAGACAGAGCGTGGGCCTCAGGCTACTTCAGACATACTTTCCGAGTAACAGCAAAGAAAATAATATTTTGACAAAATTATAATTTTGTCTATTATGGTAAAGCTGATGGTTTCACTGTTCCCAGGAGAAAGCGTGCGGTGCGAAGCTCCTGCAAAAGGCGGCCGGTCTGCAGTCGGCGGTGATGTGGCTGAGCGCGGCTCTGTTCGACTGGCTCTGGTTCATAGTCTCCGCGCTGACGATCCCCGCCTCCTGCGCCGCTTTCAACATCATGGGCCTGTCGACGGCGACGGAGCTCGGTGAGTCATCATCAGGGGCCTTATTCTGTACTAGAGGTCCGCCCAGCTTCGCACGGGTATTAAACAATAATTTCAGAAATTATACACATCAACTGAAACCCCCACGTGGTTTCACAGTTTTCATACGGATCCCTAACGTTTTTAGCAGCATTGTGGATTTTGACATTGACTCGACAGTCCTTAAATTCGACTTTTTCTCTACGGCCACTGTCGGTAGAGTGTGAGCACTCTACCGACAGTGGCCTGGCCGTAGAGAAAAAGCAAGCAGCGAAACCATAATAAAAATAAGTTGAATATATCAGCGCACGGTTTGATTATTAAATTTTTCATGTGGATCCCTAACTTTTTATTGTATAGCCTATGTTTATCGCGGAAAATTTAGGAATGTAATGGTGAAAGAATTTTTCAAATCGGTACAGTAGTTTCCGAGCCTATTCAATTCAAACAATTAATCAAATCTATCCTCTTATAATATTAGTATAGGTGACATAGAAGAGTCGTTGCCCAAACCGTGTGACGTCATGAGGTGTTCGAAATGCGATTTTGTCCGATTCCACGCTGCTGTCTTGCCGACAGTTTGGATTGACAATAGTGAATAACCCAGTTTCTAGCTGTCGGTTGCGGCGTAAGAATTGACGCCTCCAGCTCAGGCCGTAGATGTCTGAGGTGATATGCCACCTCCTATGTATACGATCTCCATAGTGTTGTTAATACCAATGTAACTTTGTTATTAATAATTTAATTATGTTTGTCTAGTGGAAATCTTTCAGTTTCTCTTGGTTTCTCTTTTATTTCGCCACGATGTCATAAGATGACTTTGGGATTAAATTTTTTCATCATCATATTCTTCATCAGCCCATATGTCTATTGCTGGATTTTGATGAAACTTGGTACACAGGTACTTTATTACCTGGAATAACATATGGCCCATTTTTTATCCCGAAAATCCCACGGAAGAGTTACGTGGGTGAAACGGCGGGTACCCAGCTCAATAAAACAATACAATGGGGCAATCAAAGGAGTCTTCAAAAATCTATTTATTTAAAGGCCTGTTCAACTATCAAGCGCTGGATGGTTTAAGTGAAGGGTATGATGGAATGCGCAGAGCAGGAAATAAAACCTTTTCTTATATTGTATAAACTGTTTATTCACTGGTTTTTACATTTTTACAACGCTTTAACACGAGATGGCTGATGCAATCTCTTCTAACCATAGATTATGAACTAGATTTAGTGTTGTGCTACACTCTTACTAGGGATGCACCCTCTAACATTAAGTAATGTCGAATTTGAAGACGTGGCTCACGGCATAGACAGACATCTGCCTATCCCGTGAGGATGATGAAGAAAGTGATTAATCAAAATGCTTTATTAATTATTAACCATGTGTTTCAGGGCGTATGTACCTGTGTATAATTGTGTATGGGGCGGCGATGCTGCCCATGAACTATTTGTTGTCTAACCTCTTCGACGGGCCGGCGGTAGGATTCGTCGTGGTTTTCTTCGTTAATGTTCTTTTCGGTGAGTTTTGTACATTATACAGCTCCATTTAACAAGTAGATATTATAATATCCAGCGTAGGTACTAAAATTACTAAACTGTACTGTAATAAAAAAAATATATCAATTTAAATAAACTATCAATTTAAACAAAACAACATAGACATAAAGAGATAATTAGCGCATCGTCTCATCGCTCTATAGAAATCTACCCAAGAATCTGGAATTCAATAACTTAATTTTTTTAGGCTTTGAAAATAAACACTTAGAAGTTAAATTTCATAAATTTTATACAGGAACAAGAGATTCTGTCTCATTTTATAATTTACTAGCAGCCCGCCCCGGCTTCGCACGGGTATTTTAAAGAATTTTAAGTTCTTATACACACACACACACACACGTTAGATAAGGTACTTTATTATTGAAGTTTTCATAAGGATCACTAACTTTAAAAATATTCTATAGCGATTATCATTCTAATGATGAATTTTTTTCCAAAAAGGTCCAGTAGTTTCAGAACTTATTCAATTCAAACCACAAACAAACAATAAAATCTTTCCTTTTTAAAATTGTTCCTTTACCTCCTTTACTTATATAAATCTAGCTATATCGCCTACATCGTATGGTTTGTATATTTTTTGACATTGAGTTTCCTCTCGCACCCCATTATCGAATTGTGATGTCTATGACAATCCATAACTGACACTGGCGGAGTCGTCGTAGCAAAAGCGGTGCCTTAAAAAAGAAGTTGAAGTTGAGTCACAGCAAAAGCGAGCAGCGCAAAAAAAGAAAAAAAAAGAAGTTGATGTATAGCGCTATGGTTTTATTATTGAAGTTTTTATACGGATCTCTAACTTTTTTGAAAATATTTTATAGCCTATGTTCATCACGGAAATTTTAGGATTCTTATGGTGGAAGAATTTTTCAAATTGGTCCAGTAGTTTCGGAGCCTATTCAATTCAAACAAACAAACAAACAAACAAACAAACAAACAAACAAACAAACAAACAAACAAACAAACAAACAAACAAACAAACAAACAAACAAACAAACAAACAAACAAACAAACAAACAAACAAACATACAAACAAACAAACAAACAAACAAACAAACATACAAACAAACAAACAATCAAATCTTTCCTCTTTATAATATTAGTATAGATAATATTGTGTTGTTGCATTTCTCACTTCAATTGTTTGTCCAGCTGAGATGCCTAGAATCATAATAATCTATACTAATATTATAAAGAGGAAAGATTTGATTGTTTGTTTGTTTGTATGTTTGTTTGTTTGTTTGTTTGTTTGTTTGTTTGAATTGAATAGGCTCCGAAACTACTGGACCGAGTTAAAAAATTCTTTCACCATTAGAATCCTTAATTTTCCGTGATGAACATAGGCTATATAATATTTTCAAAAAAGTTAGGGATCCGCATGAAATACTCAATAATTGAACCGTGGGCTGTATATTCAACCTCTTTTTCTATTATGGCGCGTCAGAATAGAAAAAGAGGTTTTATAGCGCACGGTGCTTGCTTTTTCTCTACGGCCAGTGTCAGTTTTGGAATGTCGAGTCAATGTCAAAAACCCCAATGCTGTTAAAAAAAGTAAAGATCCGTATGAAAACTGTGAAACCCATCGTTTTAGTGGGTATAATTTCTGAAATTTTTGTTTAATACCCGTGCGAAGCCGGGGCGGGCCGCTAGTAATAAATAATGCTGGACAATCCACACAGCATCACCTAGCCCCAAGCTAAGCAGAGCTTGTATTGTGGGCACTATATGACTGTTAGACTGTTTTTTTTAGACCCTTGTAAGCCGCTCTTTAAAAAATATCGGATTCTTCCGCTACCATGCCTCTATATTAAACAAGCGGCAGAAATCGTTATGTTGACTTGAAATCTAGAAGATTAAGAGAAGTTGCTAACAACATATTGCATACACCACAGTACAGATTAGCAATGACACAGAAACAATGCTACTATATGACAATAAAAATATTTAATAATCTACCTGAAGACCTAAAGCCCCTATCTGGAAACTTATACAGTATTCAACAAAAAAAATGGCTTCTAGGTAAATGCTATTATTCCATGAATCAATATTTTAATTACAGGGACTTAAAAGACTTTGAATATGCATATTGACATTGAAAGGTTATTTAAAGTTATTATACTATTTTGAGCTTTATTATTATATTAATCCATTATTTTTATTTTTATATTTCAAACTTAAAACTACAAAATTTTATATTGTTAATTGTAAAATAAACATTTGCATGCCTATGTAAGGTAGAATATAACTGCACATTATAATAGATTATACTGTTACATTATAATCTGGCAAATAAATATCTTTATCTTTAAACATAATATATTAAATAGGTCGATATTTTTTATTATACATAGAAAACGACCAGAACATCTACTGAATAGGTACTAGAATATCTACAGATCATACAAGCATTAGGGGAGGCCTATGTCCAGCAATGGACTAATATAGGCTGGTGATGATGATGACAATGATGATACAAACATTTACACCGAGATGGGAATGGAACCCACAAACTCTTGCTTCGCAGGCGGTCCTTCGGCCACCGCGCCACAGAGATCGTCAAAGTCATTGGATAGTACAAAGGGATCCGTGGAACGAAATTAATATAAGTGTTTATATTTTCCAGGTCAGATTGGAGGTCAAATAGTAGAAGCGTTAGCTAACCCATCTCTGGACACCACTACGATATCTGATGGGATAGATGCGGTTCTGCAATTCTTCCCTATGTATAGCTTCATCACTTCTATTAGGTAAAGAACTATTTAACGCTTGGACTATCCTAAGTACCATAGACAAGTTATTATAGCTTCATCTCTTCAATTAGGTAAGGAACTATTTTAGGCTTGGACTATCCTAAGCACCATAGACAAGTTATCTATTTAATAATATTGTATTATGTATACCAGTCATCTAGTACCGATAACACAAGCTGTGCTTAGCTTGGGGCTAGAAGATGCTGTGTGGATTGTCCAGCATTATTATTATTATTATAGCTTCATCACTTCTATTAGGCAAGGAACTATTTTAGGCTTGGACTATCCTAAGCACCATAGGCAAGTTATTATAGCTTCATCACTTCTATTAGGTAAGGAACTATTTGAGGCTTGGACTATCCTAAGTACCATAGACAAGTTATTATACCGTCATCACTTCAATTAGGCAAGGAACTATTTTAGGCTTGGACTATCCTAAGTACCATAGACAAGTTATTATAGCTTCATCACTTCTATTAGGTAAGGAACTATTTGAGGCTTGGACTATCCTAAGTACCATAGACAAATTATTATAGCTTCATCACTTCTATTAGGTAAGGAACTATTTGAGGCTTGGACTATCCTAAGTACCATAGACAAATTATTATAGCTTCATCACTTCTATTAGGTAAGGAACTATTTGAGGCTTGAACTATCCTAAGTACCATAGACAAATTATTATAGCTTCATCACTTCTATTAGGTAAGGAACTATTTGAGGCTTGGACTATCCTAAGTACCATAGACAAATTATTATAGCTTCATCACTTCTATTAGGTAAGGAACTATTTGAGGCTTGGACTATCCTAAGTACCATAGACAAGTTATTATACCGTCATCACTTCAATTAGGTAAGGAACTATTTTAGGCTTGGACTATCCTAAGTACCATAGACAAGTTATTATACCGTCATCACTTCAATTAGGCAAGGAACTATTTTAGGCTTGGACTATCCTAAGTACCATAGACAAGTTATTATACCGTCATCACTTCAATTAGGTAAGGAACTATTTTAGGCTTGGACTATCCTAAGTACCATAGTCAAGTTATTATACCGTCATCACTTCAATTAGGCAAGGAACTATTTTAGGCTTGGACTATCCTAAGTACCATAGACAAGTTATTATACCGTCATCACTTCAATTAGGCAAGGAACTATTTTAGGCTTGGACTATCCTAAGTACCATAGACAAGTTATTATAGCTTCATCACTTCTATTAGGTTAGGAACTATTTGAGGCTTGGACTATCCAAAATAAGCACCATAGACAAACGTAAAGGTTATTTAAAGTTATTAAATCGAATGTACTGAAGTGTGGCGGCAAAATGATTTACAAATTTACGGTAATAGGAACAAAATGCTACGAATCGTTATTAGTAGTGATTCACATTTTTCAGAGCTTAATTTTAAATTTACTTTCCTTAATTACTGATCTTGTAAACGGCGTGGTAGAAAATTTCAAGTCGAAAGTTATTAATTTGTTTAAGAGTTTATTAAACTGGGACAGTCCTATATAGACTGCTTGGGAGATTAACCTAGCAGCTTAACCTGTTGTAATGGTTTTGCTTTAATTAGACAGAGAAGCGTAATCTATTCTGGGAAATCATACATCTTGATGTTTCAACTTTATGCGAAATCAACCTGATGATCCTAAAGGAAATCTTAGATGGCAGCAATCTTACACTGTTTTTTTGTGATCAAACTCTATTTGTCCGCAATTTATATGAATACTAGCGGCCCGCCCCGGCTTCGCACAAGTATTTAACAAAAAATATATTTTCATGCAGATCCCTATTTTTTTAATATTCTATAGCCTACGTTCATCTGGGGAAATTAAGGATTTAAATGGTGATAAAAAATTTCAAATCGGTCCAGTAGTTTCGGCTTATTCAATTCAAACAAACTTCCTCTTTCTAATATTAGTATAGATACCACACATTTTAACTTTATTTTTCATTTTATTTTAGATTTTAGCTATAATAGGTGTTTATTCTATTCTAAAATAAATGTAATATTTCAGAATAATAAATACCAAGGAGATGACGATACAATCGTGCCTACAAGCGTGCAACTACATAAGTGTTCTGCGGCCCAACGAAGACTGCACCTTACAAACGATGTGCAACGTCACAGAAACCTGTTGCGGTAAGATCAAATTGATGAAGATGTCCGGTTAATCCTAGGTGGCCTGGAAGAGATCGCTTATAGCCATTAGGCCGCACTTTATACTTCCTTTAAGCATCACGTCATCATTTCAATTTCAATTCAATTTCAATTTATTTATTTAATTAGAACGGTCATACAACCACTTACACTGACTTATTAAAATTAATTAATAAGTACAATAAATATCGCATGAAAGTCACAATAAAATCTGGATTATGTTAGTTAAAATAATAATTCAATTTAAAATAATCCAATTAAATACACTCGAGAGCAATGAATCCGGGTCACTCAAAGAAAAAAAAAATCTCGGAAAGTAACACTTAGTTGCATTAACCTAGCATTCTTACTTTCCGAGATTTTTTTTTTCTTTGAGTGGCCCGGATTCATTGCTCTCGAGTGTATTATAATAAGTATTCGACCATATTAAGTACAATAAATAACAATAATAGATAGTAACCATACCATCATCACATCATCAGCCTATAATAGAAAGAAAGAAATTGTTATATTACTCCATGTCCATCCAAAGGTTGCCTGGTAGAGATCGCTTTTGGCGATAAGGTGGTATATTGTAACACGCAATTTATATTTATTATTTCATTGTATTCGTATTATAGAAAGGCGGTGCAGGTGGCACCGCCTTCCTATAATCTTCTATTTTATGCTTTGGTTGCCTGGAAGAAATCACTTTTAGCGATAAGACCGCCAATTCCGTTTCAACTTTTAGTTTTATTTCATCTTAGTCATAAGTTTTGAGAATAAAGAATTATTATCTAATCTAATCTCCCATTTTCGCATAACGAAATAAAACTATTTATTTTCCAGTTAACGAGGACTCTATCTTCACGTGGGACGAAGGCATCCTTCGTTACATGATCATGACGGTTGTTAGCTGCGTTTTGTTCTGGTCTCTCCTGATGGTCGTTGAATACAGGCTTTTGAACAGGGTAAGGTATCAATGTTATCTATACTAATATTATAAAGAGGAAAGATTTGATTGATTGTTTGTTTGAATTGAATAGGTTCCGAAAATACTGGACCGATTTGAAAAGTTCTTTCACCATTACAATCCTAAATTTTCCGTGATGAACATAGGCTATAGAATATTGTCAAAAAGATTAGGGTTCCGTATAAAAAAAAATATTATTTGTTAAATACCCGTGCAAAGTCGGAACGGACCGCTAGTAATAAATAAATAAATCATTATTTGAGGCAACATAACAACAGTTAAGTATGGTAAAAAACTTATTCTAGGGCCCATATCAACAAATACCTGACAGAACAACATACATACAAAAATAAAGGTTTTAATAACTAAATAGGTACCTAGTAGGTACGGCGACGTGTGACGCATCAAGGTGTCATCTGTCGACGGTGCACGGCGGTGTCCCCTAGCAGGCGGCCTGTGAACCTAAGTATTAATATTAATTTTACCTGATGTGCTAAGAAACGTAGGGGAAAATAAAACAAAAGGTACGCGATAAATGCCCGATAAAATATTCTTTAATGATGTGTCATTGGTTGTGCTGTTACCACAGATTAGGTAAACCTTCATGATTAACCTAATGTGGTAAGAGCTAAAGCCTTATAAATGTCCGTCTTTCTCTATTTCATCGTAATCCTTGGTTTTATACAGTGCGAGTCTACTCCCAACATTTCTTCTGCTATACAGGGTGGATATAGGTTTAAAGAACTTTATTTCTCATAAACACAATAGTTCACTTAAAATGAGATACAATAAGAAACATTAATCTAGGTTTAACAATATTTAATTTACCTCTGGTAGCTAAATGTTGATTTGATAAACATGCGATTGTGCATGAGCGCGCGGAAAGGCCAATCAGACCAATAAAAACGTTGACCCGTTTAGGAGTTATAGCTTAACCGATTTCGAAATAACAAGGAGGTTCTTTGTTCAGCTGTATGTGTTATTTTATGTATGTACCATCCGTGGTTTATGGACGGATTTGGGTGATTCTTTTCATTACTCTTACTCGGAAAGTAAGTCGGAAGTTGCCTGAAGAGCGGGATGAAAGTGATACTTTTTAAACCTAGGGAGAATCGTTTTCAGTTTCGTTATGCCTTGCCTCAATATCAATGGACATGGCCCTAATATTCATCTGATTGGTTTCCACCAGCTATTCACTCGGAAGAGGGTCCCAGCGCCGATAGAACCGGGCAGCCTCGACAATGACGTAGCGGATGAGCAGTACTACGTGAGTCGCACCGAGAAGCACAGCCTGAACCAACACGGGCTCGTTGCTAAAGGGCTGACTAAGTACTACGGGAAACATCTGGCTGTGGATCAAGTTAGCTTCAGTAAGTGATATATAAGGCTTCGGCGACGGATTAAGTGATGGTTGATTATTTAGGATCCGGCGGCGGATGAATTTCCCTTGCAAATGTTGTACCAATGATTTGTAATTTGAGCATTTTTTCACGAGATGGTCTGTTATTATTTGTGTGAATGGTATTTATCGAGGTTCCTGTCATAAACTTTTTGTCCAAAATACTTTTCTGAATTTAAATAAATCTAATTGCAATTTTAATCAAATTTTTGCAATCAAATTAAATAAATATATTTAAATATAAATATGATATTTATTTATTATATAAAACGTACAAACAGTTGTCAGACGGGTCAAATGTTTCAAACCTGTAACGTTTGATCGAATTGATTCGATTGAACACCTACCGCGTCACAGAGGTGGTCATCAATAAATTTATTGTATTGTTATTTTTCTTCAGGTGTAAACGACTCGGAATGCTTCGGCCTCCTAGGAGTGAACGGTGCGGGTAAAACAACCACGTTCAAGATGCTAATGGGCGACGAAACGATATCCAATGGAGAAGCTTTCGTCAACGGGTACTCGGTAGAGAAGCAACTGACAGCTGTCCACGATAATATTGGTAAGATACCACCAAAGTTATCGACATAGCTCAAAGAATTAGCAAAGTGAATTGGCAGCGGGTCGTCCAAATCTTGCGAGCCTCTCACAAATGGCCTCTGTGCCGTACCCAGCATAGTGGCCTTTTATGAGAGTTCATTTTAAAGGAGGGGGCTACACATAGCGTAATATAAAATCCTCGTTTGCACAATATGCTACAATAGAAGATGATATCCGCCAGGTGTAGAAACAAAGGAAAATGGTTATTTATTAACCATTTTCCAGGTTATTGTGATGGGTGGGTAGATGGACTGTGTATTATGCCTGCCATGAACAAAGTCTCATCATAAACTGTTAAAAGACAGTGGCTTGCAAATGCAAGAAAGCTTTGTCAAAATACCGGCGTGAAAGTGCCAGAAAGGAACAACACCGGTGCAAACGACTGAGGGTGTCGTAAAATCTCTTGCGACTCCACTCAGACCGACCAATGTAGGCAAGCAAGAGGGGATCTGGTTCTCTTGTAATGCCACTCCGCAAGCGGAGACGAGAACCAGAAACTTCCCCGGGAGCACTCGGTACCCGTGGCTTCGCTACTTTATAACTGCTCGCCACAAGCTGCTCTACAGTTTATTATTATTATTATTCCACTTCATTTATTTATATATCTCGTTAAAAAAAATTTTTTTTTACGAAGAAAATACAACAAAATTATTATGAAATTACTCTACAGTAAAAATATATGAAAACGGTAGATCACCGGTCGCGAAGCTAGGCGTCAAGCGGCCGGTGACTAGAGCTGATAGGAACTTCCTGACGATACGAGCCGAGTCCAGGAGTACCGCCTTTTGGATCTGGCCTTTGATCAAACTTCCTAGCGAGAATATCTTGATATGATGATCGAGACTCTTCTCGCTATTAGCCGCCGCCGTTAACTGAAATATAATTTGTATTAAGTGTATTGATAGATCGGTTAGAACGGAAGGCGGTGCTCGCTGAATCAACATCCCACATGCCGACAACCTCATTAGCTAAGTCAAGATATTTGCTAAGTTTAACTTTCTCAGCTTTAACGAGGTTACCATCATGTAGTATGGTGACATCAGCGAGCACCGCCTTCCGTTATAACCGATCTATCAATACACCGAACCGCCTTTGGGATCTGGCCCTTGATCCAACTTCCTGTTAACTATATCTGGCTTATTCGCAAGAATAGTCCTGTCAGTTATGAATGATAGATTGGTCCCAATAGAGCGTGGCACGGCCATTTTCGAGAACTGGCGTTAACTGAAACGACTATCGTAACGATGGTCTTATTATTATTATTTTGTTTCAGGCTACTGCCCACAGTTCGACGCGCTGTTCAACGAGCTGACGGGACGCGAGACGATCCGTCTGTTCGCGTTACTCCGAGGAATGCGTCCTGACACCATCTCACTGCATGCCGTGACGCTCGCCACTTCTCTCGGATTCCTCAAGCATCTTGATAAACGGGTAACTTGGATAAAAACGAATTCATACCTAACCTAGAAAGAAAGAAAAGATTTATATAGATAAATCACCAAAGGATAATCACCGGTACTTCAAGGAGCTGGGACGGTTAGGTTAGGTTTGCCTATTTAGGAAGGGGCATAATGCACTCCCATGCGAGATGTCAGGGCAGATCTCCGATCCCCCACATAGAATAGAATTAGAAAGAAAAGATTTATTTTTACCCACAAAAAATATTTAAAAAAACGAAAAAAAATCTAATGTTAGGCATAAAAATAGTGTAAAAAAGAGTCTCCACCTCAGCATGTGTAGGATTTGACTAGCCTAATGCTACGATCGTACGGTTTTTTTTGCGGCCTGGGCGTGGAGTAAGAAAATATATACAAACTCACCCTGAAGAACGTTGGTGTTCTTCCAACAAAAATAAGGATCATAGTTGACAAGTATTACAACATAAGTTATATATTTAACAATTGGTTACAGGTTGGGCAATACTCCGGTGGTACTAAACGAAAACTGAACACGGCGATAGCATTCCTCGGAAAAACTCGTCTGGTGTTCGTAGATGAACCCACGACCGGCGTCGACCCGGCCGCGAAACGACATGTGAGTATGACTTGAATATATCTACTGTAAATAGCCGAAATTGACGCTAAATGTCGATATCCTTCTCAGTTTATCAAATGTGAGAGAAGTTGAAGGTTTTTGTCAGCTTTATCCTTATAGAAAAAGTTGGTGGTGAATTCGGCGTCAATAAAGGCAAAAACAGCAAGAAAAACTATTCCTACTTACATCCCTTTCTAAATAACAAACGGTCCATCCCAGCTTCGCACGAGTATTTAACAACAAAATAATTATAATTTTTATACTCGATGGGATACATTATGGCCGTTGCCTCGTATAACGCCGCGAAGTTGTTCGCGCCTCCAAAAGCTTCCGGCCCGACGAAACGGTCTCGACATGTAAAAGTCCATTTTGGGAATACAATCGATTAAGATTTAATGATTTAATGGATGTCATAATTTGTACTGCTGGCATATTTTATTGTTATTTTCTTATAGTTAACTTGTTGTCATCTGAAGTAAATTCATATAAGAATAACATACATACTGTCTTTTATACAGTAAGGAGGTTTCGCTTGGTGACCCTTGCGCGTGTTGTCCCAACCTAACTTTACCAGCGTGGCGCCCTCTGCTCCCCCAAAAGTCTGGTAACGCTGTCATGGCCATTTGCGGTCAACAGCATTATAGTTCATTCGAAAAAAAAAATATCTTTGACAGTAAGTAGGTATCTAGACATTATTACTTATCTCAAGATGTCAACAAACTTTCTGGTAGGTTTGGAGGGCAGTCCGCAGCGTCCAAAAGTCGGGTCGAGGCGTGGTGCTGACGTCACACAGTATGGAGGAATGTGAGGCGCTGTGCTCGCGACTCACTATCATGGTCAACGGACGGTTCAAGTGTCTCGGCACGCCGCAGCATCTCAAGAACAAGTTCTCGCAAGGTAAGGGTCTAAATAAATAATGTCAGACAATTCACACAGCATCATCTAGATGGATTGTCCGATATGATTTATTTATTTATTTATACATGGCAGACCAGACAAGAGAATTAAAACCTGCTTTACGTTTAACGAAGTAAATGACTTCGTGACAGTGACAGTGATCTCATTTTTCATATTTTACACAGTTTATCCATGTCTATGACATGGCGCTCATAAGGGGAGACCTATGTCCAGCCGTGGACTAACATGGGCTGATGATGATGATCTATGTATATAGGTGATCATTTATTTTCTGCTCACACAGTACAAAACAGACTGAGGAAAAGGTTTGGGAAAAGTAATGATGTTTTGAGGAAATTTGGCACGAAATATTTATAAAATCGTTTTGAGATTAGTGTTCTTAACAGAATAATACTATAGCACCTATTCGTAAACGGCTGTGAAATGTCTGAACTGATCTCTCCACGATGTTTCCCACACAAACGTGGTACCAAAATGATTTGTATTTTGAGCATATTTTCACCTTGATCTGCTATTATTTGTATTAGAATAGTATTTATCTAGGTTCCTGCCTAAACATATATTTGGGAAATTCATCCGTGTCGCCGGAGCCAAAAAGCTACAAAATGGCGAACTTGACGTACTCGTATTATGTCCACAGGTTACACGCTCACCATCAAACTAAAGTTGGATGACAACGCGCGGAATTCTTCCTCTTTGACTAATCAAGTTAAAGAGTTCGTCAGTCATAGTTTTGGCAATTCCAAAATAATGTGAGTACATCATTGAAGTAAGATTGAAGTACTATTACTTACTAACTGGAGTACATATATTTTTTTATATGTTGCAGAATAGGTGCTTTTTGATAGATTTATAACCATAAACATTTATTATACTTATTCTTAAATAATATACAGAACAGCTCAGAAAGTAAGGCCGACATAGTATATACAACCTACGCAGTATTCGCTAACCGGAGCGATAGCGTAAAGCTTTGTTAGAATCTCGCGCGATACGCGGTGATAAGTCGACTAAGGGTGTTAGTACACCTTAGGGAAGGTACTCATACTACGTGACCCGTTTTTACAAATTTTTACCACGTGACAAGGTTCTAAGACAAGTGTTGGTTTTTTCGTATTTTTCAATGGAAAGAAAATTTATTATAAATTATGCAAGGTTCATGTTGCGATTATGTCTATACTAATATTATAAAGCGGATGATTTGATTGTTTGAATTTAATAGGCTCAGAAACAAACAGGACCTTTTTGGAAAATTCTTTCACCATTAGAATCCTAAATTTTCCCGGATTAACATAGGCTATAGAATATTTTCAAAAAAGTTAGGGATCGCCATGACAAAATAAAATTTTATGTATTTATATTTTTATACTTATATATTTAGGTATAAGTATTAAATAGTATACCTAGTTAACGTAAGTGCCGAAAAAGGAACACTAAGTAAACTATTCCTCGCGATAAAGACCATTGAAGATGATTAGATTGCTTGTTTAGAAAATGGTACATTACGATTATTTCTACTCCCGTTGTGTTCACGGTACAGACAGAAGCATTAATTGGTAACCCCCTCACAGAATATGTCATAGTTATCATTCAGTAGCATGTAGGTTCAAACCCGTGAAGATTTATATATTCATTTTAATTTACATTATTTTTTATTTTTGTTTTTTTTTTTAAATTTATGTAATTGTTTAAATAAAAAACAAATGTTTTTTCAACACCTACATTTCTTTTATCAGGAGTAACGATACTGAAATTTCGAGCCTGTATCACATGTAACTATGGTGTAGTGGTTAGTGTAACCGAGATTCTGTCACTGCACATCGTAATGATCGTCATCGAATCCTTGCAGTGGATGTTTTTGTTTTTTAATTCCTACTTAATTTTAGTAATGTAATGACATTTATTCATGTGTAATAGTGAAGTTTTTGTCTATTAGTATGAATTTAAAGTAATTGATAAAATAAAACAATAATAATAATTTCAGGTAAACAATTTGTTTATTTTTTTCAAAAATTTGCCTTAGATACAAACAACAACACAAAAAATGTAATTAATTCTGACATGTTTTATTTTATTATTTAGCCTACTTACAAATAGCTTCTTATCCTGAAAAATAATATTCCATTTTCGATTTAGTGCTCGAGAATACACATGTTTTCATTAGATTTTCGTTTACTTTGCTAATCTAATGAATTAAACAATTTGGATCTCTTGTAAATCATGGAATACTAAATAATCAGGTAGTTTTGAGAGTAAATGAGGTCAAATGGAGTTTTTCTGACAATGTTAAAAGGTAAAATTACATTAGGGTTTAGTAGGTAGTGATATTTATCGTCCTTTATATTTAGTGATACTTAATAGCTTAAGGGCTAACGGATCGGATCTCAATTTAAAACCATTTGACCCCACATATTTTCTATCGGATTTAGGTCCGAACTTTTAGATGTCCAAGAAATAAAAGTAATGTCTTCTAGAGATGAACAACCCTTGAGAAACCATCCGCGTACGATGCACTCCACAATTATCATGGACAAAATAAATTTGGGCTTCTGGATACGCGATCCGCGTAGTAACCTTCAACACTTTCAATTGCTCGTCATTCATGCGCCCAGTTATTTTTACTATTTCTCCAGGACCCATAGAGGATATCCATCTCCAAAACCTAAAAAGAAAAAAAATCAACTGTATAATGTTTATTTAGTTCGTGTAAATACTAACTTGTTAAAAATATTATTATTATGATGATAATCAGAGATAAAGGTGTTCGAATTTGTTGAGAATAATCAGTATTATCACTTACCTAAAGTTATTCATGCCCTGCGGTGGAGTTCAGCAGACAGTCCTATTTTTGCTGCTCGATAATTGTGTAAGTATATCAGTTGCATGCAAATGCCTTCTGTTGATGTTGATATCAAATATTGTTGAGCAGTAGAATGAGTGGATGCAAAAGGCGAACTAGTCTGAATGTCAACAATATTATTGTGGCGACTTCACTGATTTGTATACACTCCTGTTGTTTATCTGCCATTGCTTCTTACATTCACATCCCCACATTACACTCAAGCGCACGGTTTTTATCTGTAAGACAACAAATCAATACTTAAATGAAGTTAAAGATAACAAGGTTTTACTAAAAAAATATGTATTTGTTTCGTAACGATTATGACACAAGAATAATAAGTTGATAACTTACCGTAATTCAAAACGAGCAATCTCCTGATTACTCATTTGCTGTTCGAATAGCACCGCAATCTTAGTTCTCACAAAATTCTTAATTTGCATAATTTCCTTCAATATTCTTCAATTCATTTATGATTCAAACCAGTAAGTCAAGACTAGAATTGGAAATGGCTAGTGACCTTTTCATTGTTCACCAAGATTATATTTAAATCTACCCTCAAACACTTCTTTTTTTCTTATCCAGTGTAAAGAGATCTCATAAATAAAAATCCGCTGTCGAACACTTAATAACATAAAATTTCGACGCTCTGATAACTGGTTCGTTGGTTTAGTTGGTTGGTGCGTGGTCAACTTGTCATGTGAGCGATTGGATGTCTGGTTCGATTCCCACTGGGTGTTACGTTTTTGTTTCTTAGTATTTGAGTAAAAGATTTGTAAATCGTACAGTGATTTGCAATGTAAACTTTAGCTATTAGGGGGGTTACCAATTAATGCTTCTGTCTGTACCATAGACTAGAAATGCAAGTCAATGTGTTCAAAGTTTTCGTCACCACGGGTAGGTAGTATTTTGACATTATTCTAGGTAGCTAATTACTTTTTATATTTAATTATTTAACATTCATGATGATGATGATGATGAGAAATTCAATTTTTGTTAAATACCCGTGCCAAGCCAGGGCGGACCGATGGATATATTTTCAATTGATTGTTTTTGTTACCAGGGAGGAGTACCAAGGCGTGCTAACATACTACCTTCCGGACTCGAGCATGCCGTGGTCCAAACTATTCGGTACTATGGAGCGAGCGAAGCGAGACCTCTCCATCGAGTATTACAGCATCTCGCAGACTTCGTTAGAGCAAATATTCTTACAGTTCACGAAATACCAAACAAATGACGCGACATAGTCAACGTGGGTCAAATATTGCGGAATAGATACAGGGTTAACTTTAGTCAAAAGGGCACAAACGCGGTTACTGCCGTTATCTAGATTTTTCAAAGTTTAGTGCAAAAATAATATAAACTTAAGTATTTATTTTTATATATACTATCCATAATATCATAAAAATACAGTACCTATATATTATATATATATATACTGTATTTTTATACTTTCTACTTATATACACCTAGTTAACGTAAGTGCCGAAAAAGGAACACTAAGTAAACTATTCCTCGCGATAAAGACCATTGAAGATGATTAGATAGCTTGTATAGAAAATGGTACATTATGATTATTTCTACTCCCGTTGTGTTCACGGTACCATAGACTAGAAATGCAAGTCAATGTGTTCAAAGTTTTGGTCACCACGGGTAGGTGGTATTTTGATATTATTCTAGGTAGCTAATTACTTTTTTTATTATTTAACTGAGGAATAGTCACATTTAAAACTGTGTATAATTTGTCTATGTATATTTTAGTCAAGCTAGAATTACGTGAAATAGCTTTGCGAATTGTGATTGAATGAAAAATATTTTTTTATAGAAATGTTTATTGTTTAAGTAATTGCACGTAGCATATAGGTACGTTTCTGAAATAAGTTTAAGGTACTATATTAAAAATATTTATGAAGTGTAATAAATAATTAAGCATTTAACAATTTATCTTTTATGTACCCATATTTTCAAAATTACGACAATATCCTTCCTTATAAGTCTTAGTACTTTAAAGGCCACATAAGATGCTCGAACTAAGTATTTAGTTCCAGTATTGAATAGCGTAAGTACAAACACACAAACAGTAAGTACAAACTTATTATAAGTACAACTCATTCAAAAATACAATAAAAAACGAGCCACCAAAACGAAATTACAATGCTTATTTGGTACCCAATTAGTATTTGAGGTTAATAGAAATTGAGAACAAATTTAAAATAAATGTGGAAATACTGAGTTTTGTATATTTTTAACATTACTGAAATCTGTATATCTGCAAACATCACAATGTAAAAAAAATTATTTTATAATATAACTGTACAATTTTTATTTTATAATAATAACTTAACCTATTATATTGCTTAATTTTGATGCACACCATTAATTTTAAATAAACTATCATAAAAAAATTAATCGTTTATCTATAAATTTATATTTGTATACTTGCACCAACTTGCACAGTTGCACCCATGTAAGGGCACCTAACCAACATTTCATCACCCTTTCATACATTCTACTAATATTATAAACGTGGAAGTTTGTAAGTATGGATGAATGTTTGTTTCTCTTTCACGCGAAAACTACCGTTTAGTAGTTTTTGCGTGAAAGAGAAACAAACATCCATCCATACTTACTTTCTCTTTCACGTAAAAACTACTAAACGGTAGTTTTCGCGTGACAGAGTTAAATGAAACTTGTTACACAGATTGTATATGACCTGGAATAACATATGGGCCGTTTTTTATCCCGAAAATCCCTCGGGATCGGGGGTTACGCGGGAGAAACCGCGGGCACCCAGTTAGTCTTTAATAAAATAAAAGGTTCAATCCTACCCTAGGGGGTAGGTATACAACTAAGTTTTTGTGCCAAATAAAAACTACTGATTCATTTGTTCGACTATCACATACCACCACTCAAAAGGGTGTTAGTTACGACTGGTGGTATAGGTGATCCCATGGCTCTAGTCTTTTGGAGGTAAATACCTCGCCATAAGAAATATCCGCTTGCTATGGTATGTTCTATCACTTTCATATACTCAATTTATTCCAGTTATTCCTGCCGCATTTGATATGTTTCGAATAATTTGTAATGTCTCTATTGGTGCATTTGTGAACAAGGACCTATTATACCCTTTATTTTCTTAGGCACTACCGCTTGGCACTACCAATAGTGTAAAGGTAAATTATACTTTCCCGTGACACTACTGGTAGTACTACGGGCGATAATACATTTCCAGTGACTACACTGTTGCCAGTAGCTTCACGGGAAATTAATATTAGCTAAACAAACAGTGACTGAATTCAGAAGGCAGAGCATAGTAGCTTTTTCTTATAAATATAAATTGTGTTATAAAAATTGCTAAGTTCAGTCTTCCCTAGCGTGTATTCTTGAGAATCTGTGGAACACTTGTTCTAGCGTAGTCTGGGACACGGAGTAGTCTTCTATCGGGAACTGTTCGCGCGCGGTCTCCATCACGGAGAATACTCTCCACCACGGCAGGCCGACGTCGTTCAGGTAGTACGTTATTATGCCGAGGTGACTTTCGCTGTAACAAAGATACGAGGTTTGAAGAATACAAACAGGTAAAAATACAGTCATGTACCTACCTACTATACAAGTCTACTGGACATAGGCCTGCGATGAAAACCACCTCAGAGGCTCAAATTGGTGACCCGTACCACAGGTTTTATAGAAATAAATAATACTGGACAATCCACCCAGCATTATCTAGCCTAAGCTAAGCAAAGCTTCTGTTATCGGTAGGTACTAGATAACTGATATACCTACAGAATAATATACGATAACATAGTTATGTTTTATTTAATTATACCTAGAAAACTACCAGAACACCCTGAACAAAATATTAGCAGATCCCCACGCTGGGCAAGTGTTGGGATCGCAGTTCGCTGGTGGATTTGTTCTACAGGGTCGCTGCCACCCGGCTCTGGTGGATACCTCAGTTTTATGATCACGAGAGAGTTTTGGTGGTGTAATTAAAACTAGGTATGTGTATTCAAGCGAGTCGTATGTTGTCTATTATACTCACATAAGTTTAGCTTCAATAATGTTGTCCTTGATATAACTGTCGATTTGAGCTAAAGCAGTATCTCGATCTGCGTCAAGTTGACATTTTATAATGAGGGTGAATCCTGCAATAAAAAACAAAATGTAGATTTTTTTAAAACATATTTTTAACGTGTGATTTAGGAACTAGGTATAAGTACTAATACTTAAAACGTATTTCAAGTGCAAATCTTAATATAAGGGATATAAGGGAATCACTCGTAAACAATAATTGGATAAGACCAGGATATACTGTAACAACCAAATGTAACAAAATCGGTTAGAGGAAGATCGCTGTATCGTAGAGCATCTTTTAAATTATTTTCACAAACTAGAGGATCGAAAGAAGCCATTACTCGATTGTGCATTTGCTGGTGGCGTAAATGATGTACCTAATCTCACGCTGGTATGGCGCAATGGTAAGTTGAACCATTTGCGTTCGCGTTGTGCTTATTTAATTTATTCAGATGACTACATTGATCGAATGAGAGCGGTCGCGTTCGACGGAGATCACAACTATCTAGATGCGCGAGCGGAGCGATCCGCAAACCGTCACAATATGTCATGTGTGCAGCTCTCTAGCATTGTTTTCAATTGCGACGTCAACCACGCTACGTACCACCCGCAGTAAGGGGAATGGTCTAGTTACCCTGTGCGATGCTGCAAGGGTCCGAGACAGTGCAGAGTGCCGCTGACCATGACTGTGAGTCGCGAGCACAGCGCCTCGCACTCCTCCATGCTGTGTGACGTCACAGCACGCTACGTCCCGCCCGCTTGTTATAGTTAGGAGAATGGTCTAGTTACCCTGTGAGAACTTGTTCTTGAGATGCTGCAAGGGTCCGAGACAGTGCAGAGTGCCGCTGACCATGACTGTGAGTCGCGAGCACAGCGCCTCGCACTCCTCCATGCTGTGTGACGTCACAGCACGCTACGTCCCGCCCGCTTGTTATAGTTAGGAGAATGGTCTAGTTACCCTGTGAGAACTTGTTCTTGAGATGCTGCAAGGGTCCGAGACAGTGCAGAGTGCCGCTGACCATGACTGTGAGTCGCGAGCACAGCGCTTCGCACTCCTCCATGCTGTGTGACGTCACAGCACGCTACGTCCCGCCCGCTTGTTATAGTTAGGAGAATGGTCTAGTTACCCTGTGAGAACTTGTTCTTGAGATGCTGCAAGGGTCCGAGACAGTGCAGAGTGCCGCTGACCATGACTGTGAGTCGCGAGCACAGCGCCTCGCACTCCTCCATGCTGTGTGACGTCACAGCACGCTACGTCCCGCCCGCTTGTTATAGTTAGGAGAATGGTCTAGTTACCCTGTGAGAACTTGTTCTTGAGATGCTGCAAGGGTCCGAGACAGTGCAGAGTGCCGCTGACCATGACTGTGAGTCGCGAGCACAGCGCCTCGCACTCCTCCATGCTGTGTGACGTCACAGCACGCTACGTCCCGCCCGCTTGTTATAGTTAGGAGAATGGTCTAGTTACCCTGTGAGAACTTGTTCTTGAGATGCTGCAAGGGTCCGAGACAGTGCAGAGTGCCGCTGACCATGACTGTGAGTCGCGAGCACAGCGCCTCGCACTCCTCCATGCTGTGTGACGTCACAGCACGCTACGTCCCGCCCGCTTGTTATAGTTAGGAGAATGGTCTAGTTACCCTGTGAGAACTTGTTCTTGAGATGCTGCAAGGGTCCGAGACAGTGCAGAGTGCCGCTGACCATGACTGTGAGTCGCGAGCACAGCGCCTCGCACTCCTCCATGCTGTGTGACGTCACAGCACGCTACGTCCCGCCCGCTTGTTATAGTTAGGAGAATGGTCTAGTTACCCTGTGAGAACTTGTTCTTGAGATGCTGCAAGGGTCCGAGACAGTGCAGAGTGCCGCTGACCATGACTGTGAGTCGCGAGCACAGCGCCTCGCACTCCTCCATGCTGTGTGACGTCACAGCACGCTACGTCCCGCCCGCTTGTTATAGTTAGGAGAATGGTCTAGTTACCCTGTGAGAACTTGTTCTTGAGATGCTGCAAGGGTCCGAGACAGTGCAGAGTGCCGCTGACCATGACTGTGAGTCGCGAGCACAGCGCCTCGCACTCCTCCATGCTGTGTGACGTCACAGCACGCTACGTCCCGCCCGCTTGTTATAGTTAGGAGAATGGTCTAGTTACCCTGTGAGAACTTGTTCTTGAGATGCTGCAAGGGTCCGAGACAGTGCAGAGTGCCGCTGACCATGACTGTGAGTCGCGAGCACAGCGCCTCGCACTCCTCCATGCTGTGTGACGTCACAGCACGCTACGTCCCGCCCGCTTGTTATAGTTAGGAGAATGGTCTAGTTACCCTGTGAGAACTTGTTCTTGAGATGCTGCAAGGGTCCGAGACAGTGCAGAGTGCCGCTGACCATGACTGTGAGTCGCGAGCACAGCGCCTCGCACTCCTCCATGCTGTGTGACGTCAGCACCACGCTGCGTCCCGCGCGCGCGGCGGCACTTATCGACGACCAAACTAATCGCTTCGACGCTGGATCCATTCCTGTGTAACAAACGAAATCACAAATATGTAAACACTCTTAGGCTTTTTCTTCATATTTTAATAAAAACAAGCCACTTATAACACTTTTGCAATTAAATGCAATCGCGTCAAAGTCACTCTAATGAGTCAATCATAATAGTATTGACATTGATAAAGCAAGGTCACGCTGGTCATTGATTGTGCCTACCTGTTGTGGGCTCATCAAGATAAACTAGAGTTGAATCACCGAGCAGCGCCACGGCAGCGCTTATTTTCCTTTTCGTTCCACCGCTGCATTCATAAACCTATAAAAACATTGCGAATTTCCATTGAACTACTGGTACAAAAATACTAGCTATACCTGTATTTTGGCATTATTACATTATGCCTTTTTATTACAAACTTGAGTTCACCTTTTTATCGAAATGCTGTGCGAATCCTAGTGAGTTTGCTAGGTAGAGGGCGCTGGCGGCGCCGATACGCGCGGGGATTCCGCGCAATAGACAGAATATGTGTAGGGTCTCCCGCGCCGTTAGATTTTCGAAGAGAGCGTCGAATTGTGGACAGTATCCTGAGGAATTATAATTAAAATTACTTATTTATAAGGTAGAAAAAACTAAACATGTCGTATCTATTATGAGAGCAAGGATTTCTACATTGTAAATGAAAACGTCTTTCAAGTTAAAGTATTGTGATTAAGATGTGTAAACCAAGTATCCAAGGCATTCTTTCCCAGCAGGTATGCTACTTTTAGTAAATTATCACAACACTATTGACTAGGACAATTTTAGATCTTATTGCTCTTATTATACGGTCCGTAGTTTGTAATATAACCTCTTTAACTTTTTTAAATTGAAAACGTTGAAACCGTCACTGTAAATTTATTTTATGTTCCCGCCAATCCTACCCACACGTGGCGTATAATAAGAGACATAATTATCCAACGTATAAAGCATTTACAGGGAGATAGGAAAATAAAACATATCAAAAAAAAATATGAACTGTGTGTTATGTAATTAAGACAAGTTTTCAAAGTTACCAATATGCGTGTGAACCTCTTGAACTTGCGTCTTCAGACTCAGTCCGTGCACGAATGCGTCTCCGCTGCCGATGCGCGAAGCGCCCGTCAGCATTCTGAACGTGGTCGTCTTACCAGCGCCGTTGATGCCGAGTAGACCGAAACATTCACCTCGTTCTACGCCTACAAAGAAATTAAAAGGTTTATTTTTTAACCGCAATTAGAGGACACTGTTCTGGGCAGCTCGGTTTAGTTATAAAAACAGTGTCACAGAAGCAGTATTTTCCTCCGTTAACTTTCATCTATTCTTAAAACTATACGCAGTTCAAATTTTATAGCAATTAGATAGAATAGAACTCATAAGTGAGCAGCTCTACCTAGCAGCGGAATGGAACACAGGATGAATGGATAAAAAGATTGACTTGAAGAAAGGAGTATGTGCTCAGATGATGGCTAAAATCAACGTCGCTGTCTTCGTCAGAATATATGAGACTTACCAAAGGATAGTTGATTGACTGCTAACAAGCTGCCGTAGAACTTGGACAGGTCCTTGCACACGAGGCTGCTCTGCGCGAGCTCTATCCGCGACATGCCGTCCACTCGCACACGTTCCACGTCAACATCGCTGTCTTCATCAGAATATATGAGACTTACCAAAGGATAGTTGATTGACTGCTAACAAGCTTCCGTAGAACTTGGACAGGTCCTTGCACACGAGGCTGCTCTGCGCTAGCTCTATCCGCGACATGGCGTCTATTCGGGCACGTTCCGCGGCTACGTCGCTGTCTTCTGTTGCCAGCGGCGGTATGGTGCGGAGAGTGGATCGGTAGAATATCTGGAAGTGCATGTTGACATTGTTATATATCAGTGTGCATTCAAAAGACGATTGGGAGAAAAGGAATAAAATGTAATATCACAAAAAATGTGACGCGGTAACAAATACCTATCTCAACTTTTGATGGTGTCGATTTTGTTTCTTACAAAATCTAAAATAATATTTTGATGTATTTTTGGTTTAGTTTTGATAAACAGTGCTTTGCGGAGTTTTTTAACAGCAACACTGGTTTTGAATTGAAGTAGAACGCTATAGTCGCGATCTTTACCCCTCTTTAATATCTCAGCAACTTACGCAGCTTCTATAAATTTTCAGTACAAATTGTGATGTTACAATATTAACCCTTAACTGTAGTTGTGGGTCCAATGGACCCAGGTGCAATCTTTGAACGCGTGTAAAAATCACGGCGTGTCCCCCAGCGTCTCCCGCTCCTAAGTACCTTCCTACAGTAAGGTGAAGCACCCGTGAGGGGAAAGACGCGTTTCGCTCGTTACTGCTAAGGTGAGTATTGGTGTGGGAGTGGGTCCATGGGACCCACGACTATAATTACGTAACTTTTTTCGTTTATGTTATATAGTGGTTTTACTATTTTTTTTCAGTTATTTGTGATGGCAAACCAAAGGAATGTTTTTTCAATTACAAAAAAGATAGGTCTTACAACGAAAGACTTCCTACACAACTCCGGACAAGCATTGCTTCGGCTTTGAAAATTCAACCAGAGGGACAGTTTCAGCAAACGATGAAAGCCTGAAACTGGATAGGAATAAAAAAAAGAGATGCTCTTTTTGTCCGCCAAACAAAATAGCGAAGACTGTACATTTATGTCCTAAATGTAGACTGCCTATTTGCATGACTAGGGCTAAAACAGGGTGTAACTCATGCTTATAACTTGGCTCATCATTTGGTGATGTCAAAATTTTTTTTGAAAAAGATTTTTAGTTTTTGTTTTTATTTTCTTAAAATTTGCTATCTTATGTTTATGAAAAAAGTTTCATTTCAGATTTTTATGGTGTTTTTCCATTTAATCTGATTTTTTTTCTAAAGCATGTTATTAGGTTAAGTAAATAACGAATGATTAAAAGAAGTGCCATTATAGAGAAGAATAAAAGTTCCTATTGATGATTTTTTGTAAAACTATAATAGTTTAATACATAGTTATTAATAAAAAAGTGTAAAAATTTCATTCGTCTTTGTATTTTTTCAAACATAATAATCTAAAGTAGGTAGCTATAGACGTGGGTCCCGTGGACCCACGACTATAGAAACGTGACTCCGTCGTACCACTACAGTTAAGGGTTAAAAGAGCCGTAAAAGATCAAGTGGTAATTCAAATATTTATAAAATATAATATCAAAAGCAAATACTTCAAAAAAGTTTGAAAATTCTGAGGGATACATTTTGATATATGATATATTTAGAAAAAAGTTGAAAAATTCGTCTCTAACTGGTAACTATACTATATATTTGTAGAATTGACAAATGTTCGAAAGCCGATAACTCGGTGCGCGAGTTACACTCTCACTTGACGGATCTTATTTACCTTATTCGTGAGTTCATATTCCTTGATCAGTATAACGATGAAGGCAGCCGCCCCAACTAACACCATATAAAATAGACGTTTCCCGATGCCCGGATTATTCCACTGCAAAAACGGTTCTTCGGCGACTGAAAATTTAATTGAAAGAAATATTATACCTCGTCCTAAGTTATCCGAGTTATACTTAACTCAATGTACGACTTATTTTGACTCAAAATTTAAGATGAGAACAAATTAATTAACTAAATTCATAAAATCTCCGGTGACACGGATGAATTACCCAAATATAATACTAACGTAATACCAAAATGATATTTAAGCATATTTTCAGCATGATCTTCTATTATTTGTAGTAAAGTTGTATTTATAAACGTTCCTACATTCTTTTTTCAAATTACTGAAATAAAATTAAACCAATTTAAACCAGTATTACATAAGTATGGGGAATTCATCCGTCGCCGGAGCCTTAAGTCGAATTGTGTTCGTCAATTTAGCAGCCCAAAGGCAAGTCATAAAATACTTTCTTTTGCTCCTTCTAATCCTATCTAATTTGTATTATTTGAAAGTTTAATGTTTATTTACTTTTTGACTACAAATAACAATAAGTCAGACTCACTTACTACAACATAATGATATATCGAGATCTGTACAGATGGTGTGTCGCGTGCAGTTGTCTAGGCTCAACTGACTGCAGAGCCCGTCGCAAGCCATCATTGCGTATGTTGTCACACTCATGTCTCTGGAAGGTACAAATGGTTATTGTCTATCTATACTAGTATTATTGACTTATTGTTTCAACAAAATCAAGAAATTATAAAGAGGAATGATTTTATTGTTTGTTTGTTTGAATTTAATAGGCTCAGAAACTACTGGACTGATTTTTTTGCACCATACGAATCCTACATTACCTATCATTCAAAAGTTAGGGATCCGTATGAAAAAATTAATAATGTAACCCAACATGTATGTACAATGTGTAAAAAATTATAAGTTTTGATAAGTTTGTACAATCACCGTGCGAAGCCGGGGCGGACCGCTAGCTTTAATATAAGAAGAGGCCCTACTGTATTTTGAGAGTTACTGACTAAAGTTTGGGATCGAAAATTGTACTGAGCCGGAGGTTAAGTAAGTTCAAATCTATAGAATTAGTTTCTTATTCATTAAATTTGCACAACGTACCTACCTAATAAATACTCAGGTAGCTGGTCCTAACCCAAAAAGAAGGTTCAGTATGAAAAAAACCGAACAGATAGTGCATAAAATTAAATATTTACCTCAAACTTCGACAAACATTGTAAATGGGCATCACAGAAAATATTTTATCGAAAATTTCTGCATAATACGGATTGCCAATTTGTGGTATTTGGAGCAACTCGCTTATTAGAAACGGCATACATCCTGTAAAAAATATTTAGAAAACAAATTTATCAGTCAATAAGTTCGAAAACATTGGTAACGTGCTGTTATGTAACATACCAGAAAAAACATTGACAAAGCACATTTTCGTAAAACCCGTGGCGGCTTCGTTGAAGAAAAATGATGCCAGATAGTGCAGTGGTACAATAGCCACTGAAAATGCCATGAGGACTAAAAACGCTCGTCCTGGAATCATATAAAATAAATGTGTAAAATAGCGATAAATATAATGCCGGACAATCCACACAGCATCATCTAGCCCCAAGCTAAGCAGAGCTTGTGTTATTGGTATTAGATTAATAATATACATTCAGTTCACCATTCGCCAACCGTGCCACAGAGGTCAAAAATAAGTTGTCTATTTTTATGTCTTTGTAATATTGATTTAACCACAAAAAAACTGCGTGCAGATCTACTTTTGATCTGAGGTGCAAATTAAATGTTATATAATATTGGTATTTTATTTATTGTAGAAATAGAGTAAGGTAAGTGCTCAGACAAAAGTTAAGTGCTATAAAATGTAGATACATACGTTCATTTAAAATCAATCATTACAGAGTAGAAATCTAAAGAAAATACAAAAAAAAATCTATGATAATAACTTACCAACAACCCAACTAATTGATAACAACCCAACTAATTGAAGAACAATTGGTGCCTTATGTATTTCAAGTGGTCGGCGGTTAGTAAATTATTGTATGACCCCATAATCATAAACATCATTGCGCTCACGCAATGTCACAACTTTCAATTGAAAGTGTAACTGATTGTTGATGGTCTTTATATATCATACGGACATCGGTCGGGTTTTTTAAACCAGTATATGAAAGATATTCGAAATATTGTTTTAATGAAGAATATCGTCAGGTGCCCGGAAGACTGGATACAACTCGCACGAGGCCGAATTGAAAGTCATTTGACTTTTTGAAATTAAACATATCCGCGATACGCGATACGATATAATTATATATAAATATATAAAACATTATGTTGCCGTGTATGAATTCAACTTGTGCAATTAAAATGATTGTCTCTGTATTATTTACCACATAAAAAACATATAGTAATGCATTTTTTATGAAATATTATTATTTGTTATAATATAATAGGTTAGGTAGTTGTAATAAGCATAATATATATTGCTTCTAAACGACCGGAGTGTTAAAAATTCGGCCGGAACACAGCAATTGGTATTTACAAGTTGAATGATGGTGATAAGAATCAAGATCTTTGTCGTTGTTAATAACAAAAAGCACTGAGATTGTCTGCAACTACTTACCTAACTCCTGAGGAGTGGACAGCGTTTTCTCCTGGAAGCAGGCTAGAGTGATGATGATCAGCAGATTAATAAGCATCATCCACAGCCAGTCCCACATCCAAGCGGTGATCCAAAGCACTGACGGACGGAGACCCGATATCTTCTGGAGTAGCTTTGCACCGCTTGTGCGCTCCTGGTAACATAATGTCGCATGATTTAACTAGAAAATATTCTAAAGTACCATACGTATCTAGTAGTAGTAGTATGAAAATTTTCAATTATAACGGTGAAAGTATTTTTGAAATGAGTCTAGTAGTTTTGGAGCCTATTCAATTCAAACAAACAATCAAATATTTCCTCTTAATAATATTAGTATACGTAGATTCTATTAGATTTCTCATAGATCGGTTTCTACAGCTCGGGTAATTAGAGGAATCCACACATGATGTAGAAAACCCTCTCCAAAATCACAGTGTACATATAGACAGTGTGGAAACTACCTACAAACGCTCGAAACGGCTCACTCGCACAAGCATGCGCATCTACGAGAGCTCTAAGGGGTTTTCGCAGTGCTGTCAGTAGCGGTTGTCGCGTCGCGAAGAGCGGTCATGCGTAATTTAGTTTTTTGAAAAATGCTCGATAATATTGCGTTGTATACAGCTGTGTGAACTCAGTTTCATCGAAACCGGAGCTTTCGTATTTTAAACTTGCTACTGATTAATATTATAAGAAAAATGTACTATTATTATCATTGTTATCGAATAATGAGTCCGTGTAATTGATCATAATGAATTCTTGAATTTATTTGAAAATCCAGAATGAAGGCGGTTTAAAGGTTGTTTAAAGTCGATAGAATGAGTACGGTAGAATGAGAATATTTTATACAAAAATTCCTATAGGTAATAAAGAATTTCGACGTGTCGTAGTAGACGCAAGTACTTTTATGTGAATCATTTGTAATAATTAAGAATAAACATATTAAGAAATGTTTTTTAATTACTAGGTAGGAATCCCACGCATTTTCGTATTGAAACACGGTACGGTTTGCTGCCGCTCATGAGCGTTGCCCACGCGCCACCTGCGCTGCAGTGTCTGCGCGCGCCGTAAAGTTACAACCCTATTGCTATAATGGAGCGTAGGTATTTATTTCATCAACTAGGCTTAGTTTCGATAATGGTCATATGTGTACTGTGCCAAAATCATGCCTTCAAACTACTTGCGAAAAGCTGCGGTGAAGGCTGCGTGATGTTTTATGTGATGTGTGCGATCATCGAATACTTCATAACTAAGTAAGAGATGAACGTAGGTATCGCTAGCACTCTTGTGGTGAAAAAGTGAGTGTTTTAGTTGCCACTTCTATCTTCGTTAGTAAATAAAAAAATGTGCGACTTCTTCTTATTTTAGTATAATAATCTAGAAAACATTTCACAGTCACAGTTTTGAAACCTGTTTCAAACATTCGACAATCAATGCAGTCAAGGAAACAATGCGATTCGTATATGTAAGGAAAATAATATTGATTTGGAAAATATAAAATGTAAAAGATTTGCTTTTGAGAGAGTCAACATAATAACCTTTATTTAATTGATATGCAACCTTGATTGTAAACTTTATTCACAGATATTTATAGTTATTTTATAATAAAAGTAAATAACTTCAGTATCTAGTTTATAGTGATATATTTAGAAGGGAACCAGTCAAGTGTGAGTCAACTCACATGTGGAGGGTTTCATACCATCATCATCATCATCAGCCTATTTTAGTCCACTGTTGGACATAGGCCTCCCCTAATGAGCGCCATAGCACCCTGTCTTCGGCTTGTCGCATCCAGCATCTGCCAGCAGTCTTTCGCAGATCGTCATCCCACCTGGCCGGAGGGCGTCCTACACTACGTTTACCGAGTCGCGGTCTCCACTCAAGAACACGTTTCTTCGCGAAATATGGCCGGCCCACTGCCACTTCAGTTGGCTAATTCTCTGAGCTATGTCGATGACTTTAGTTCTCTGTCGGATGTATTCGTTACGAATCCTATCCTTCAGAGAAACTCCGAGCATAGCTCTTTCTATCTTGCTCTCGCTCTCTCTTTCTGTCTTGGATCAATGTGGGCATTGATCATGACTTTGGTTTTATCCAAATTCATCCCAAGACCAATACATCGGGAGGCTGAAGCTAGACTGTCCAGCATCCGGTTCAGCTCCTCTAGCGACTCCGCCATTAAGACTATGTCATCAGCGAATCGCAGGTGTGAGATGTAGTCGCCGTTTATGTTGATGCCCTTGTCTTTCCAGTCCAGCGTCTTAAACATATCTTCCAACGCGCTCGTGAACAGTTTCGGGGATATGACATCCCCCTGCCTCACTCCTCTGCGCAGTTGGATCGGTTTACTCGGACACTCATCGTAGCGGCTTCGTAGAGAAATCTCAGCACCTCTATATAACGATAGTCTACTTGGCATCGCTGTAAGGATTGTAGAACAGCCCAGGTTTCAACGGAGTCAAAGGCCTTCTCATAGTCCAGAAAAGCCAGACACAGGGGCTGATTATACTCTTCGGACTTCTGTATAATCTGCCTCACTGTGTGAATGTGGTCTATGGTACCATATCCTCAGCGAAACCCAGCCTGCTCCGGTGGCTGAAACTCGTCGAGTCTCCTGGCAAGACGGTTCGATATAACTCGTGAGAAAAGCTTATAGACGTGACTTAGGAGCGAGATGGTCTATAATTTTTAAGAAGGGTTTTATCTCCCTTCTTAAAAAAGAGCACCACCAAACTCCCACTCCACGCCTTTGGAGTTCTCCCACTGTGAAGGACGGCGTTGAAGAGGCTCTGTAACTCCTGTATAACAGGGTATCCTCCAGCTTTCAAAAGCTCTGATGTTATTCCGTCCTCACCGGGGGCTTTTCCATTTTTAAGCTGCCTCAGAGCTAACACGATCTCTTCTTGACTGATGTCTGGCAGTTCGTCGGTATAGTGGCGTATCAAGGTGGCTCTAGAATCGTGGTCGTCTCGTTGGGAACGGGGAGCATGTGCAGCGTATAAACGGCCATAAAAGTCCTCTATCTCGGCCGATATCTCCGGCTTCGACAATACGGTCCTTCCGTCGTGCGTTGAAAGCTTCGTCAGGTGGCTCCTTCCAAGCTGCTGAGAGAATACTTTGGACCCTCGGTTTCGCTCTATCGCCTCTTCAATGAGGCGTGTATTAGAGCTCCGAAGGTCGCGTCGTACCATCTTCGCAATTCGCTTGTTCAGGTCTGACCTTTCTGATGAAGTCGCTTGGGTGGTTTTCCGTCTTTTTGTCATCAGCCCAAGAGTCTTATCCGAGAGTTTGGACTTCTTACCAGTACGCTGCTTTTTGCAAAACTTGATGCCCTCGTCCCTCAGCGATTCTACCAGATTGTGTAGGGTCTCGTCAGCGTCATCAGTGGGTTCCAAGGCAGCGAATCTATCCCCGAGAAGCTGCTGAAGTTTCTCGGTGCCCGCCATGATTTGGATTGGGTTCGGTCGGAGCGTGGACTTCATCAGACGGTTTCTTTCAAGCTTCAAATTTATATTCAGAGAGCCTCGAAGGAGTCGGTGATCAGATCCGGTATTGAACCTGTTGATCACTGACATCTCTGAATATATGCTTGCTATCCGTCATGATGAAGTCGATCTCATTTTTAGTCACATAATCGGGACTCCACCATTTCCACTTCCTTTGGGGCTGTTTCTTAAAGAAAGAGTTCATTAGGAACAGCCCCTCTTTCTCAAGGAAGTTGACGAGCATTTGTCCCCTGTTATTTCGAAAACCATGCGGGCCTATTCGGGATTCGTTGCCAGTCTGGGTTCCCACCTTGCCGTTAAAGTCCCCCATAACAACGTTGAAGTGAGCCTTGGTGGTGTGATGCTTACATCACACCACCGACTGGAGGATATGTACGAAGACATATTTAAAGCCTTAGCTTTGGATATGTCTTCGTACATATCCTCCACTTCATCATCCGAGTGTGCCGAGGTCGGTGCGTAGACCTGAATGACCTTCAAGCTGTAGCGCTTAGACAGCCGAAGGATCAGGTACGCTACCCTGGTCGACACACTGGAGATTTCTTCGACGTTGTTAGAGAGGGCCCTATTGACGAGGAAACCTACGCCAACCTGGGATGTTTTATCACCCTCGCGAAAGTAGAGAAGATGGCCCCGAGTCTAAGGTTGCAGTGTCCTCCCACTCTCTACGGACTTCACATAACCCTAGAACATGCCATTTAATGTTCTCTAGCTCCACTTCCAACTGCGCTAGATGGTGATCAAGCCTCAGAGTGCGTCCCGTTCAACTGTATACCGTTGATACTTCACGAGATACAGCCCATCGGGTACGGATCCCTAAAAATTACATTGGCAGAGGCCCATAGAGTTTCATACCAGCACGGAACTCTAAAAAGAAGTTGTCAACTGTACCTTGATAACAAAAAGCACCAAGAATGAGCTGACAAAGCCCAAACAGAATCCTAAGTTGAATGAAAACTGGAACGCCATACTACTGCCCATCGCCACAACGCTGATCTGCAAGAAAACATCCATTACTGAGTTAATGAGCTGAAGGTAGGGCTTTAAAGAGGGTAGGCATCGTGATAAATTTAAAACAATGATTTAGTTTGTTGTTTAGATGATAGACCACGGTCATTGACCTTATCGGTCGTGGCTAAGCATCTACCCTTCCAACTCAGACTCCTGTTATATACATAAAACGTATGAAATTTTTGGATCAATATTAAAAGGATATTTTTTTTAGGGTAAGTAGAGCCTCCAAATTAGGTTTATCTATACAATAGAGTTCTCTTAAACAACCATAGAATTCTCTAATCCAACAACAGAGTTCTCTAATATAACAATAGAGTTCTCTAATCCAAAAATAGAGTTCTCTAATATAACAATAGAGTTCTCTAATATAACAATAGAGTTCTCTAACACAACAATAGAGTTCTCTAATACAAAAATAGAGTTCTCTCTGACGACCTCTGTGGCGCAGTGGGCCAAGGTCCACCTGCGACGTAGGAGTTTGCGGGTTCGATTTCCGCCTCTGTACGATCTGCAGATATTTTTTCAGGGTGTTCTAGTCGTTTTCTATACTCATACAATAGGTATATTATTATTATGTATATCAGTTATCTAGTACACATAAAACAAGCTCTGCTTAGCTTGGGACTAGATGATGCTTTGTGGATTGCCCGGCATTATTTATTTAATATGATTTAAAAACACGCAGTTATGCAACACGGCGTTGTCACCGTCCTGTGTTTTGTATAGCGCGGTATGCATCTTGTGGATGTGGTAAGCGTCGAATAAGATAATAAACCAGAGTAAACGCAGTATATTTAACACATTCACTGCGATAACCGGTCCGCCAAACTAGTCATCATCAGCCTACAATAGTCCACTGCTGGACCTCTACGCCTCCCCAAATGAGCGCCATAGATGGCATTATTCATCATTTGGGGGTTATTGCCCATAATCCCCACGCTGGGCATGCGGGTTGGGGATCGCAGTACGGTGGAGTTGTTCTGCAGCGGGCGCTGCTGCCCACCCCCCGGTGTGTTTCCCTTAGTCGCCTCTTACGACACCCACGGGAAGAGTTGGGGTGGTGAAATTCTTGGCCGGCACCACACGGCAAGCCAAACTAGTGATTATTGCAAAAGCTTCCTTATTTATGGGAGGTAGTTAACGTATGGAAACTTACCCAGTTTTCAAGCGAATAAGGTAGAGGATGGTTGACAAACTTGAGCGAGCTGCCGGGGGAAAGAGCTCGCAATATCGCGTTATTGACGAGTGAGAGCGAGATAGCTGAGTCGTGATAGCCGTAGTTGCTGAACCACGCTGTTATGTTGTGCTTCGTGAATGTCGCCCCGGCTAATGTCTCAAATCTTATTCTTGGAATGTCTGTTGTACTCTGAAATATTATATTAATTATTTGTCTATACTACATAATATTGTAAAGAGGAAATATTTGATTGTTTGTTTGAATAGGCACCGAAACTACTGGACCGATTTGAAAACTCTTTCACTATTAGAATTCTAAATTTTCCCTGATATAAGCTATATAATATTTTCAAAAAAGTTTGGGATCCGCATGAAAAATTTAATTATTGTTAAATAATTATAAAAAGTATAATGATATCCGCGCTACTAACTAGGTAATTAATTATCGAATTATATTACTAACTGGTTTTGAACTTGCGACTCATGATGTTATAGGTCAAATTATCTCTTTCGTTTTTAATTTATTTTGTTTATTAAGTAATTATTTAATCTACAGCTAACATAAGCCGTAATTTGTTCAGCCCGTAAGCCAATTATAGATTCGTAGTGTGAACAGATAATTCATAATTATCATTAAGTACCTATATTTTATAGATGTAGATACACGGATCGATATTACTCAATCTAATCTGCAATTAATTAACATCGTCTACTTTGTAATGAGCTCGTGTCGTTTAACTTATCTACCATGACCTCCGAGGCTGAAATAAATTCCTAACTCGTAATAAATCTTACCAGTTTCATATAAAATTTCCCCATATCCATAGTACCGATATCTGTGAGTGTCATACCAGGGTACTTCGAAGTCTTGAAGTAATCTTTGTAAGAATTCATCGCTGCTGCTTCTAAACTACCGTTAGATAAATCAGTGCTTTGGGCTAGAATCGTCTGCGTCCGTTTAAACCCGTTTTCAAAGTTCAAAGTCAACGGAGGAAGTTCTGATAGAAAGTCCCATGATCTCGATAGCACGACGGATATGATGATGTTGATGATTGGCCAGATCAATTGGATGGAGGAGGGCATTTTACTCCGCCATGTGTTGAACGCTTGCTTCATGAACATGGCTTTGAGATGGTTTAGGAAAAGCATCGGTCCTTGGACTTTTTTTGACGGCTCGTGTTCCACTGTAAAAGGGATTAAGTATGTCAATTATTAAATGGAGTATGAAAACGACCTACCAAATATTTTACCTACAAGAAAAGTGGTAAAATAAGTGGTTTATAAGTAGTATTTGCTATGATAAATAAATGATTTTTTTCTAACTCTATTTGTATGTAAATAAATAATGCTAGACGGGATAGTCAAAAAAATATTTTCTTTCTTTCTTTCAACGCCGATATCAAAAGTTTATAGTCAATTTAAATTGTTTGATCAGAACACAACTGGGCGCCGTACTTACTTGGATTGTAGTGGTTGCCTTGAACCGTGAGCTCGAATTCATCGTTGATGTAATTGCCGTTGAATTTGTTTGCCTTCGCGCTGTTTATTATTTCTGAATTGTCTGTGCCTGCCCTATAAATATATAATAAATCAATTATTAAAGAATTTAAAAGGTGCTTTACATATATTAATTCCTTTATACTTCCAACTATGATATTAATAATCAATGATAATTTATCATACATACCTACATAAAAAACAACCAGAACACCCTGCGAACAAGTCTGCAGATCGTAAAAATATTTATTACGAGGAGGAAATCGAACCCTCAACCTCCTACGTCACAGGCGGACCTTCGCCCAAAATTAATACTAAATAATAATAGTAGTAATAATAGTATCTATATAGTATTATAAATATAGTATAATCACTTCATAAACACTTCTTCTAGACTAGTGATAGACAGTCCGTAGCTGGCGACGTGCAACGACTCTCTGGTTTCCTCGAAAGTTCGCAGCATTTCTGGGAACTGGCTGACATACTCGCTCGACAGGATGTACGTAAGTTCAGAACCTAAAATATTCATGTTCATTTTAGAAGGTGAACCTTTGATTTGATACCGATGTTGAACACCTTTACTTAAATTAGAACATCTTTATTAATTTTTTTTCTCCAAATATGCTGGAGCACGAAAAATAATATTATTACAAATTTAAAGTTAATAGCTGCAGTATTTTTTTGGTGGAAAGATTGAAAAAAGGACAGACAAAGCAAGACCATAAGGGTTTTGAAACCGATCTCGAAACCCTATAAAAACCCTCTAGATATCATTAACTCACCGATATTAGTATTTTCCTTCAAACCCGGCGCATATTTCTTGAAGAAATTCGTAACTTCGTTTACATTGCAGTTATCCGCCTTCAGAATGGCGAGTTTGTATCCTATACCATAATGTTTCTTGAGGAAATACGGTGTCCCGTAGCATTGCAGACGACCGGACGCCATGATGGCAATACGGTCGCCTAAAACATCTGCCTCGTCCATGAAATGAGTCGTAAGGATTATCGTTCGACCTGTGAATCATTAGTGAAGTCAGTAAGTAATCAGAATATCTATAATATGACTTTATTTTGCCGTGTGGTGTCGTCATAGAATTTCACCACCCCATCTCTTCCCGTAGGTGTCGTAAGAGGCGACTAAGGGAAACACACCGGGGGGCGGGCAGCAGCGCCCTCTTCAGAACAACTCCACCGAACTGCGATCCCCAACCCGCATGCCCAGCGTGGGGATTATGGGCATTAACCCCCAAATGATAGTGCCATCTTTGGCGCTCATTAGGGGAGGCCTATGTCCAGCAGTGGACTATTATAGGCCGTTGATGATGATGATGATGATTATGACTTTATTTTATTTTTATAATCTGCATCGATAAAATTGAAATGAGAACATTTTGTGATTCATACGCTCGGTATCCTCATTATACTTAAATAAAACAAAAGAAGACCTCTCGCTAGTCGGATAAGAGGATATTTTGATAAGATATGGAAACCAGATCAAGCAGTTGTAGGAACGGCCTAATCAATGATGCATTAAATAGTACGCCGAAAAACAAATAAATATATTGCCCAAAACGTTTGTGGAAACCGTTTTGGTCCCTAAGTGAAATCATAAAAAGACAAAATGCATAATTTATGGTAAAGTTCGGCCGTTCGTAGAATGCGTTCGACACCTATCAGTTAGTCACGACTAAGGATGGGCACAACATAACACTGAGTTTGTTACCGTTCCTCCAAAATGAAGCCGCGTTATTTTTAAGATTATTTTCGTTTTAAATTGGCGGAATCATTTAAAATTTTTATTTTAGTAATTTAAGTGGAAACCAAAAAAAGGTAATATTAATATATCAAATTGTTTTATTTATTCTTTGTTACAAAGTTACAATCTGTACCTATATCTATGCAATAAAGTACCTACATTGAATTGAATGTGCGTACAGAATATTACACACCGGGGGGCGGGCAGCAGCGCCCTCTGCAGAACTACTCCACTAAACTGCGATCCCCAACCCGCATGCCCAGCGTGGGGATTATGGGCAATACCCCCCCAATGACAAGAACCGCCACAAAATGGCCCCCAGTTCCCGGCCGCCTCGCTATTCCTGGCCATGGTAGCGGCCACGGTAACGGCGGGGCAGGGGGTGCTAGGAATCTCCGGGCTACATTAGGCTACCACACCCCACACACACTGACCCTGGCAACGTTTAACGGACGCACTCTGAGGCTTGATCACCATCTAGCGCAGTTGGAAGTGGAGCTAGAGAACATTAAATGGCATGTTCTAGGGTTATGTGAAGTCCGTAGAGAGGGGGAGGACACTGTAACCTTAGACTCAGGCCATCTTCTCTACTTTCGCGAGGGTGATAAAACATCCCAGGGTGGCGTAGGTTTCCTCGTCAATAAGGCCCTCTCTAACAACGTCGAAGAAATCTCCAGTGTGTCGACCAGGTTAGCCTACCTGATCCTTCGGCTGTCTAAGCGCTACAGCTTGAAGGTCATTCAGGTCTACGCACCGACCTCGGCTCACTCGGATGATGAAGTGGAGGATATGTACGAAGACATATCCAAAGCCTTACATCACACCACCAAGGCTCACTTCAACGTTGTTATGGGGGACTTTAACGGCAAGGTGGGAACCCAGACTGGCAGTGAATCCCGAATAGGCCCACATGGTTTTGGAGTTCGAAATCACAGGGGACAAATGCTCGTCAACTTCCTGGAGAAAGAGGGGCTGTTCTTAATGAACTCTTTCTTTAAGAAACAGCCCCAAAGGAAGTGGACATGGCGGAGTCCCGATTCTGTGACTAAAAATGAGATCGACTTCATCATGACGGATAGCAAGCATATATTCAGAGATGTCTCAGTGATCAACAGGTTCAATACCGGATCTGATCACCGACTCCTTCGAGGCTCTCTGAATATAAATTTGAAGCTTGAAAGAAACCGTCTGATGAAGTCCACGCTCCGACCGAACCCAATCCAAATCATGGCGGGCACCGAGAAGTTTCAGCAGCTTCTCGGGGATAGATTCGCTGCCTTGGAACCCACTGATGACGCTGACGAGACCCTACACAATCTGGTAGAAACGCTGAGGGACGAGGGCATCAAGTTTTGCAAAAAGCAGCGTACTGGTAAGAAGTCCAAACTCTCGGATGAGACTCTTGGGCTGATGACGAAAAGACGGGAAACCACCCAAGCGACTTCGTCAGAGAGGTCAGACCTGAACAAGCGAATTGCGAAGATGGTACGACGCGACCTTCGGAGCTCCAATACACGCCTCATCGAAGAGGCGATAGAGCGAAACCGAGGGTCCAAAGTATTCACTCAGCAGCTTGGAAGGAGCCACCTGACGAAGCTTTCAACGCACGACGGAAGGACCGTATTGTCGAAGCCGGAGATATCGGCCGAGATAGAGGACTTTTATGGCCGTTTATACGCTGCACATGCTCCCCGTTCCCAACGAGACGACCACGATTCTAGAGCCACCTTGATACGCCACTATACCGACGAACTGCCAGACATCAGTCAAGACGAGATCGTGTTAGCTCTGAGGCAGCTTAAAAATGGAAAAGCCCCCGGTGAGGACGGAATAACATCAGAGCTTTTGAAAGCTGGAGGATACCCTGTTATACAGGGGTTACAGAGCCTCTTCAACGCCGTCCTTCACAGTGGGAGAACTCCAAAGGCGTGGAGTGGGAGTTTGGTGGTGCTCTTTTTTAAGAAGGGAGATAAAACCCTTCTTAAAAATTATAGACCCATCTCGCTCCTAAGTCACGTCTATAAGCTTTTCTCACGAGTTATATCGAACCGTCTCGCCAGGAGACTCGACGAGTTTCAGCCACCGGAGCAGGCTGGGTTTCGCGGAGGATATGGTACCATAGACCACATTCACACAGTGAGGCAGATTATACAGAAGTCCGAAGAGTATAATCAGCCCCTGTGTCTGGCTTTTGTGGACTATGAGAAGGCCTTTGACTCCGTTGAAACCTGGGCTGTTCTACAATCCTTACAGCGATGCCAAGTAGACTATCGTTATATCGAGGTGCTGAGATGTCTCTACGAAGCCGCTACGATGAGTGTCCGAGTACAGGACCAGCAGACTAAACCGATCCAACTGCGCAGAGGAGTGAGGCAGGGGGATGTCATATCCCCGAAACTGTTCACGAGCGCGTTGGAAGATATGTTTAAGACGCTGGACTGGAAAGACGAGGGCATCAACATAAACGGCGACTACATCTCACACCTGCGATTCGCTGATGACATAGTCTTAATGGCGGAGTCGCTAGAGGAGCTGAACCGGATGCTGGATAGTCTAGCTTCAGCCTCCCGATGTATCGGTCTTGGCATGAATTTGGATAAAACCAAAGTCATGATCAATGCCCACATTGATCCAAGACCGGTGATCGTACATGGCCACCTTCTCGAAATTGTTTCTGAGTACACTTACCTCGGGCAGATTTTGCAGTTGGGTAAAAACAATTTCGAGAAGGAAGCCAAGAGGAGGATCCAGCTAGGCTGGGCAGCGTTCGGAAAACTACATCGAGTCTTCTCGTCATCCATACCGCAATGTTTGAAAACGAAAGTTTTTAATCAGTGCGTCCTACCAGTTATGACCTACGGAGCTGAGACGTGGACACTCACGATAGGGTTGGTCCACCAGTTCAAAGTCGCTCAGCGCGCTATGGAAAGAGCTATGCTCGGAGTTTCTCTGAAGGATAGGATTCGTAACGAATTCATCCGACAGAGAACTAAAGTCATCGACATAGCTCAGAGAATTAGCCAGCTGAAGTGGCAGTGGACCGGCCATATTTCGCGAAGAACCGATAACCGCTGGGGTAAACGTGTTCTTGAGTGGAGACCGCGACTCGGTAAACGTAGTGTAGGACGCCCTTCGGCCAGGTGGGATGACGATCTGCGAAAGACTGCTGGCAGATGCTGGATGCGTCAAGCCGAAGACAGGGCGCTATGGCGCTCATTAGGGGAGGCCTATGTCCAACAGTGGACTAACATAGGCTGATGATGATGATGATGACAGAATATTAATCAGACTCCGATTCGCTTGTGGAGGTGGTGTCTTCAACATCATCTTCGCCTACATGGGGTTCGCCCATTTGGGGTTACCATTTTCAACCTAAATATAAAAATGCTACTTTCTTTCGCGCGTTTGGTTTGGTCGTAGTTTTATTTTTATATTTAATAAAAGTTGTCTTAAGTCCATTATTTTCAAATTGTTAAAAAGAAAAACAAAACGTATTATTTTATAAAGTATAACTGTATAAGAACAGATTACGATACTGTTATTGCCTGTTATTGTTAGCATAGCACAGCACTACAAATATAAAGCGCTGACATAACCTTGTAATAGCGCAGTATAGATTTAGAAAAATATTGTTTACCAAGTTATTTGACACTCAGTTTGGCACAAAATTATAAAATTCATTGATTATTGATATAATAATGTTGTTTTAATGCTCATCAATTGTTAAAACGGTAAACAACCAGCAAAAATATTTTTATCGTAACTGCAACGCCATTACAAAGTTACGTCGTCAGTTCAATCGCGACGTGTCAGGAACGCATTCTCTGAACGGCCGAAGTATATCTCTACGTAAATTATGTATTTTCTTCTTGGCTTGGCTATCCATGAAAATATTACATATATTTAACATGAATCCAATCTGAAAAACTAAGCAGGAATGAAATAACAGAAAATAAAAATAATAAATAATCCCGGACAATCCACACATCCATAAGGGTACTAGATGACTGATATACATAATACAATAAATCGGACTGAACCATGCCTAATTCAGCTATAAAGGCCTATTTTAATGTTATTCCTACCTTTCTTTTCTTTCTGCAGCAGATCCCACAACGCTCGCCTCGCGGAGGGGTCGAGTCCCGAAGTCGGCTCATCCAGTAGAACCACTCTGGAGTCGCCGCACATCGCCGCGGCTACCGACAGTCTCCGCTTCTGACCTCCAGATAGTTTTGCAGACACCACATGTCTCTATTAACAAAACGTACTTCAATTTTCCTATGCAAAAGACGCCTTCGTAGGACAGGATTTGCCTGTCATCGTTATGCCTATTGCGATAGCTAGAAGAGGCAGGTATAAAAAAACAGGTTTTATAAAAAATAATGAGGTATTACGAATACACCTTTGGCCTTCAATATCCTTCAAATAACCGAGCTACTTATAAGAACGAGTTCAAAAAACGTGTATAATTCAAACACAAATAAATTTTATGAATAGCAAAAACAATTATCTGATTCTAATCTCTCTATGTTTGGCTTCTAAGTATGAAATCTATATAATAACTCATATGAATATCATATTAAAAGGGATCAAATCTATCCCATCACTCATCATAATATGAATAGGTTAGGTTAGGTTATGTATGGTATGAGTAATGGTGTAAAAAAATTAAGCTTGAGGAAATACTATATTATGTTAATGTTGCTTAATCGAGCATTGGAGACGGCCGGATGCCATGATTGCAATACGGTCGCCTAAACTTCTGCCTCGTCCTTGAAAAAATTATGCTTAATTAAGCATATTTTTGCATATGCTAGTTCGAATCACTGCTACGACCAATCACGACTCACCTTTTCCTCTAATTCCAGTAATTTCACAAAATGGTTGACTTCCTGTTCTATCTTGTCTTTGGAGAGGCCTTTCAGTCTTGAGTAGAACACGATATGCTCAGCGACCGTCAAGTCCGGGAACAGAACATTGTGCTGTGGACAGATACCCAGGGATTTCCGGGCCTGTTCCGTTTCAGTCACTATGTTATATCCACTTATGGTGGCGGTCCCGGATGATGGCGGGACCATGCCTGCGAAAGCATTACTTTCAATTAATTTACTTTGGAGAACGTGACAACAATACTTAATATTATAAAGAGGAAAGATTTGATTGATTTTGAATTGAATAGGCTCCGAAACTGGACCGATTTCAAAAAATATTTCACTTTTAATTCTACACTATCTGTATCCTTCTTATCTTAAAACAATACACTATTTAAAAAAAAGTCCGTAAGAAAACTTTAATAATGTAACCTAACGTGTATAAATTTATAGTATTTGATTATTTTGTTAAATACTCATGCGAAGCCGGGGCGGACCGCTAGTTACATATAAAGTAGGTAATATAGGGAACTGTAATCTAACATTCGGAATAGGGCGTTAATACTTGCGACACAGTTCGATAAATATTGCGTTCATTATCGTTTTCACACAATTGCATGCTCTTTCGTATTTTCTTTAAAAAGATTTAAAGATATTTTATATTAAAGATTTATTATTTAAAGATATTTTTTAAAAAGAGTTATGGTTCAGAACCTGCGTTATTGTGGTGGTTAAACTAAATTACCCTGTCATAAGAGTAGTAAATCACATCTATGTATGCATTTAATCTTTTAAGCAATTTTGTCATAAACTACGTATTACTAACCTATCTTCTAGGGCAAGTCGCTAAACAATATTATATAAATAATAAATAAATATTTATTACTCCCTTGGTACGTTGTACTTAAATTGCCATTGTTTAATATAAACAGGTACAGGTAAAGTATATCGCATTATGCATATTGCATTTATTAACAAGGGGGATAACTAAGGTATATCTATGTATTATTCAATCTTTGTTTATATGTATGTATATATTCTATTCTATTTATACGTCAACAGTTCAATATCTGAACCTCACTACTTTAGCGTCTTATCATCCAAGATTCGGTATTCATGGTTGTGCCAATCGTTTATTTATAATTACTTGAGTTAATTACACTTTACAGAACAATTAAACGCTTTATAACTAGTAGGTACTTAATTAAAACATTAAATAATTTGTATTTCTATAGCATTAATCCAGATACATGACCCGTAATGATAACATGACAAAATAGGAGTAGGTACTTTGTATTAACTAAGACGGTCGGTTTGGGAATGCTAACCATAAAGACTTTTACTTTATAGATGATTACAATAATGGTGTTAATGCTTGACCAGATATCACACCACTCCACACCGACAATAAGAACCGAATTGAAGGTTGTGCTTAGCTTTGGGTATACCAATTTAGATAATTATTGACATGTATCTAAATCAAATAAAACGACAAACTGCGATAATTTTTATAGTAAAATAGAATTCTAATTTGTTTATACTCTGCTGCAAGATGTTCTGCCTACTTCACCGACGTATACACGTATCATGATAACAAGTCAAAAACCTCATAAAATCGGATTTACCTGTTAGCATAGATATCGTGGTTGTCTTTCCAGCGCCATTATGTCCTAATAACACAGTTATCTCGTCTTCGTACATTCTCAAGTTCAAATGGTCCACGACTCGCTTTCGTCCTGTGTATATTTTTGAAAGATTCTGTAATAAAAGTATTTTTAGACTCACGTATCGTAAACCTACTAAAACAATGTGCTCTTTTTAAACAATTAGTTTGAATTCTGAAATTGTGTATACACCAAATCGTTATTAAATCCATTTTAATCAATGGAACTTCACAATACAACTTAAGGAAGCCTTTTTTCTGTCAGTGAAATCAGCTTTTAGATAGTGATAATGATGCCATCATCATCATCAGATTATATTAATCCACAGCTGGACAAAGGCCTCCCCTAATGAGCGCTATACCGGCCTGTCTTCAGCTTGTCGCATCTAGTCGCATTTGCCTGCAGTCTTTCAGAGTTCGTCATCCCACTTGACCGGAGGGCGTCCTGCACTACGTTTGTCGAGTCGCGGCCTCCACTAAAGTACACATTTACCCCACCGGCTGTCGGTTGTTTGGGCAACATGGCCAGCCCACTGCCAATTCAGTTTTCTAATTCTTTGAGCTATATCGATAACTTTGGTTCTCTGTCGGATGTATTCGTTGCGAATCCTTTCCTTCAGAGAAACTTAGAGCATAGCTCTTCCCATAGCTGACTGAGCGACCTAGTAGGTACTTACAAAAACGTTTCGTAATCACTAGATCAGCTGAAAGTTTATAAAAAACAGTAAAACGATGCGTTGCGAGTATAATAGGTATTAATGGGAGCCAAGCATGCAAAAAAAACTGCGAAGTTATATTTTAACCTCCATTATACACGTAACGTGATAGATTTTTATCATAAAACATGAACTTTTCTGGTAGACTTAAGATTTTTGAAATTAAATTATATTTCAAGAATTGATTTTGGCGACCTTCCCTCAGTACGGGATGCGCCACGAATAAGATAGACAAGACATAGGTAGTTGTTCTAGTTTAAACAGGTTTGTTAAATTTTTTATTAGAAACATTCTCCATAATAACTGCAGGGTCGATGATGCATGATGCGTTAGAGCAACATAGCCAAATTTCCAGCCAAATTCACGTCACCTTTCTAACAATAAAACTAATCCGTTTGCGACCCACTATACCGTCAAACTGTAAGAATTTGCGCATCCCCACCCTCAATTAAGTTTGAATACCACTTAACTAAATATCAAATATCAATCGGCTCCTTAAAAATAGCGACATAGATAATTTCAAGAATACTGAAGAATGAACTCTCTGTCTTCACTACTAGGCTACATAAGATAAGTGTGTCTTGCTTGGGTTCTACAACAGAGCTCCATGTGAGTTGCAAAAAATATCTACATAATATTATGAATTAAAAAATATCCTTGCAAAAAGGCTTTACTGTGAAATTAAAGATTATCTAGAAAATAAAAAGGGTTGAAAAACATTTATATTATAGACTAGCTGTACCCGCGACTTCGTCCGCGATTGCCATAGTTATATTTGTTTCAGTTACAGTTTCTACTATTAAATAAAAACAAAACTTCAATGTGCTGTATTTGCCTTCTTACACTTTTAATGTATTTACATACATATATTAAGGTTAATAGCAAAATTGAATAAAACCCCTGTATGAATAGGATAGGATTAAAAATCTAAATCAAATGTTGATCTACGTGGGACAGTACCTATACTGTACCGCAGTTATCTTCATCAACATTCTGTACACGACTTATAATGGAAGAAATGTAAAAACAATTTAATGTTTCTAAATGCTGTTATAATTTGAAATATAACTTAGTAAAAATATACATACCTACCAAACTCGCAATTTGTATGTGATACTTGATTTTTTAAAATTACGCTTGACTTTTATATATTTAGGCAAAGTAGTAATAAACAAATAAAAAAAATAGTAATTTTAAATAAATTTTTACAAAACATTTAATAATTCAAACCAACTTAACAACACAAATAACAAAGAATAAAATAAAAAAAGCAATCAGTAAGGATAATACATAGGTATACCATTTGATGACCGGGTGGACAGTATAGATTAGAATTTGGACACGTCAGATGAGTAGCTCGCAGACACGCACCGCGCGACTTCACTGCAGCCACCGCCGCCGCCGTCTCCTCTCCCGTCTTGCTGGGGAGAGAAAGATGTTTTAAAAATGTACTTTTTATAGAAAGTCTGCTTAGCTTTCCTTGCTTGACTTGACTTTTTTAAGCCCCCATGAGCCCTCCTAACTTAAACTTTCATAGCCGCAGACGTTTTCCTCCTGCCCCGTGTAACGGGGCAGTTAGCGATGCAGGGCAGTAAAAGACCTTACAGGACTTTTGGACACGTCACCCAGTGTCAGTGTCCATAAATATGATTTATTTACTGCAAAAAATAAGAACATGATTGGTTTAGTATCTTTCTCGTAGTAGGTACCGTTCAAATGGAGACAGGACAGAATATGGTTTCCTTGGGTGAAAGAAACTACAAATGACCAGGGTCTCGCGTCAAGTGTCTAATTTTAAACCATCATAATATAAAGCAGAGTTTTTTCAGATCTACTTAGGAGAAGCGTGGAACCGTGAGAGTTAGAAAAGTAAGGAGTTACGTGTTAACCCAAGTAGCATTCGGGGTTCTATATAAGATGTCTAGTAGTTCACATGTACTCCACAAGCTGTATAAGTAAGCTGTATAAGAGCTGTATAGCTTGCTATAATGCTCTTATAGAACCAGTTTGGGCACAACTTAGACAGCCTTAAGTTCACATTGGCTGTACATTAGCAGTATAATAGCATTATAATAGCATTTTAAGCAGTAACATCGGACATAAGTCAGCCTTAAGCTGACTTACGGCACTATATGGGACGCAGTGTGAACCATACAACGTGTAATAAAGAGTAACAAGTGGCTAAATATACAGCCTTCACAGTTATAAAATCCCACAATAGTACTCCAGTGCTACCTAAAATTCACTTGTGTACTAAATTACTTCTTATTTCAATAATTTATTCCTTTTTAGTTTTGTTTTGTGTGTTGATGGCCATCAAAATAACTCCAGCGGATTAAATAGCAAATTTTATGATAATACGTAAGTATACTGTTTTAAATACTTAATAATAGTGTAAATGTCATGGGAATGCAACTTTATCGTGAAATGTATACATATTTACAGCTAAAATATTCACGCGCCTCTGTAAAAACGCGATATTCATTTTAAAATATTTAAAACTGGCTGAGAGGAAATCTAGGATTTTCAGTTTTTGATATTATATTGGCATTATAATTATACTACAGTAAAAAATTATAGCATGAAACCAAAAATCAATCGCTCTGTCTGCGTATTTTGTGTAATCTGCATTATAATTTTGGAGATTTATTTGGTAAATATTTTAGGTTACGTAGAACAAAATGGTGGAAATGAAATACGGCTATGTGAACTATTATAACTCCAATTTAATGCGGTGAGCGTATAATAGGTTCACATGTGTTCTGTTAGAATGCTGTTACCTATATTGAGTTCCACATTTATACCACTACAGAGCCAATGTCTTTATATGTATTCTAAAGTGAACTTAAGTACAGCTTTTAGATGTAGTTCAGGTCAATTGTGTCGTTCAATATACTGGAAATTTTAGAGATCCGCAATAATAATTATTGTCCGTAAAATCGCCTATCCCAGGTACCTGAAGTAAAATTAATATTTTGTAACAAACTAACAAGCGACTCATCAACCGCGGATGTAAATCCACCTATCTAATTCTATATAAAAATTTACATTGGAATAAAAATAACAGAACCGGCAAAGTTTTATTATCATCGTATAAGACAAGAGTTATGATTTTTTGTTTGTTTCAGATGCCGAGTGCCTTCAACGCGGGACGGACTCAAATGGATTCTAGGTACTGCTGCTACTGTTTCTTATGTTATGCATCATTTTTAAGATTTGCCTAATTATAATTACATAATAAGAATAAATAGAAAAAATATGCTGATTATTAAAATTATAAACTACCATTGATGTTTATTATTAATGATTAATAATGCCTTCATGTAGTCCACATTTAGTCCACATGTAGTCCTTTTAACAGCCTACAGTGTACATGCGAACCATTTAAACACTTCTGTACAGATAGTAAAAATAGGTTATTTTAATGATCACAAACAAGTCCTACTACAGCAACTAGCTGTATAACAGTCTAAAACAAGTAAACATAACAGCCTTTGGATTTATAAATGACCACGTGTGTTCTATTAAAATGCTAGCTCTATAACATCGTACAAGTAGGCCGTTAAACAGCGGTTGTCGTATCTCTACCCCCTTGTAATGCTCTTAGTCAGACGGCTGACTAAAGGATAGTTGTTAGAGTATTATAACGCCAACAGTCGTATAAAAGTATAACTCTAAACTCCTATAAGTCCCTTAAACAGCTATAGGTGTTATTAATTGCAGTAATGCAGCTTATACATCACGTGTGAACTGTAATAAAGCTTCAAGTACACTTGGGAACTAAATGTGTACTCTTAAATGGAGTAAAATGCTACTTGGGAAACGACTTCGACGACTTATGCTTAAAATTATTGGTACCTACCTACACCTTGCATATATCTCTCAGTGCAAATAGCATCGGACGAACTATCTGTAGTTTCTTTGATCTAAGGATTTTACATGACATTTGAACATGCTTATAAAGATTGCATGGACCATACTTTTTACATTTTACTTCGCCTGAAAAATTAATACCTAGGTAGTAATAGGTTCTACCTATTCAGGCGAAGTAGGGTGCAAATTTAAAGCAAATAAATACATCATAGAGTGGTACTTACCTATAGGATATTATGTACAACACATATTCAACCATTATGACCTTCCGTAACGTTCTTGGGAGGATATTATACAATTTATAATTAAACAACGGAAGGATGTCTTTGGGTGCATTCCGAATTACGCTAAAATCGATATTATCGCGCTCACAAGCGTTCCGAATTACTGTAAGCGCGACAACATCGCGACAACGATGTCGCATGTGACGTCATTACAGGGCGCCATTTTGCGATATCACTAATGAAATCACTGAACGCTCTGTCAAAACTGACACTCCACTGTCAAGGTCGTGATATCTAATTCGGAACGCAAAATATCGTTGAGATCGCTATCAGCGCTGTAATCGTAATTCGGAATGCACCCTTTATTATCTTCATTGATCACAAAACAGAAAATCGATTGTCACTTTGACTCGTGTCGTGGAGAAAAAGCTCAGAAAAAGGCAAAATGTCATGCCATCGAGAAAAAAATCTTGTCTATTAACTCTTTAGACTCCTTAGTCGAAGCGCAAGAGTGAACATCAGGCTTTAGTCTAGCTGGACCCTCGGTAAAAATAAAACCTAAATAAAACGTAAAATACAATAATATGTTTGATTAAATGTATCCTATGTCCTTACTCGTAGTATGAACTCAAATCGAGTCAAGTTTCATTCGAATACGTTCAGCGGTTTCGGTGTGATGCGCGGTCAAGGAACTTTACTTTTATTCCTCTCCCACGGGAACCTTACTGAGTTCCGGGATAAAATATATTAAATGTCCTTCCCCATAGTATGGACTCAGATTGTGCCAAGTTTCAATCGAATGCAATCAGTAGTTTCGGCATGATGGTTAGGTTAAGGAAATTTGCTTTCATCCCCTCTCCCAGGGGAACCTTACTGAATTTCAGGATAAAATGTATCCAATGTTCTTCCTCCTAGTATGACCTCAAATCACGCCTAGTTTGATTCGAATGCATCCAGCAGTTTCGGCGTAATGCGAGGTTAAAGAATTTTGCTTTCATCCCCTCTCCCAGGGGAACCTTACTGAATTCCAGGATAAAAAGTATCCTATGTCCTTCCTCGTAGTATGAACTCAAATCGCACCAAGTTTCATTCGAATTCATCCAGCAGTTTCGGCGTGATGCGCGTTTAAGAAACAGACAGACAGACAGACAGACAGACATGAATGAAAAAAAATACAGTTTTGGCTTCAGTATCGATAATAGACTGCTCTCCAATAAAAAAATTCAAAATATCTTCAATGTACAGAATTGGACCTGTTACAGTTTTATTATAAGTATAGATATAGATTCTTACTTTGATATTGACTCCAACTGGCACATCCTTCGGTTGCTCATCATGCACGACTGATAATAATGCGTCATTGTATTCCAAATGAGAGTCACCTTTACCCGTCTCGTCTAAAACAAACGTAAATATACAAGATTATAATCCTACTAATATTATAAACGCGAAAGTTTCTAAGTACGGATGTTTGTTACTCTTTCACGCAAAAACTACTAAACGGATTTTTTAAATAGATAATTGGAAAAGGCAGGCCCAGCTGTGGGTTGGTGTCCTTGTTATTGTAAGTTCACTGATACAAATGGGTGGTACGAAGTTCATACATACATCGAAATATGGATAAAATGTTAATGAAAATCAAACAGTTCTTGGGCTCAATATATGTGAGATGTAACAGATAAACATAATCTGGGTAGCGGGCGATTATGTATGTATGTAAATATGATCACATTTCGTACACAATACAAAAGCATGACGCATTACTCCTGATTTGATATACTTACATTACATATTTAGAGAAATTTTATTGACGTCATGGCCTGTTGTTAAATTATACAATCTGCCCAGACTCTCATGACCATGAGACCTTTAGTTATCAGACTTATATTGTTATCAACATGCTACTTTATTTATTTACATTGTGTACCTACTTTTACTTACATTTGCCTCCCACGGAATAATTACCCTGATTGATAACTGTGCTACAGGTATTTCATATACCTATAATATAACAGGTACCAGACTCTCATAACACAGGTAGATGCTAATCTACATACCTGTGTACCTTTTGTGCCCTGACAAAATGTCATTCTGATTACCTTTGAGAGATAAAATAAAAAATTTATGACTAGGGGGGTCATAAAATTACCTATTTATGTACAAGGGTCTCTAGTAAATAAATAGGTATTTTTCTGGTCCCAGCTTCGCACGTGGAATGCTGATACTAATGCATGTTATACATCTAACCTTTCCCTTTCCTCTTGAATCACTCTATTTATTAAAAAACCGCATCAAAATCCGTTGCGTTGTTTTAAAGTTCTAAGAACATAGACAGACAGAAAGTAAACTTTACCTTCAATACTATTTATCTGTGAAGTCCAAAAGCTCTTCGTGAATGGGAAGTACCAAGGTAAAGGCACCCCATATAGGCCAGGTCGTATCTTCTCCACGTAAACTGCGATGAGCATGTAGACCACGGTGTCAAGGACCAACATCAGAACGACTTGACCCGGTTGGAACTGGTCGTGGTACGATATCGGAGAGAAAAACTCGTCCCACTGCAAACCTGTTTTTAAATCATAAAGTTACAACACGTGTAATGTGAAGATGATAAGCTTTATTTACTGTTTATTTGGCGGACTTTCCAGTCTTTTATTGGGTGCATGGTTTTCTGTGTACATACCGGAAGACCGATAGCTAAATTCTCCCTTATTCATACAATACCAAAATGCTTTATTGTATACCTACTAGAAAAATAGCATAACAAAAAAGACATTACATGAGACAAATACAATGCGCGACCTTATCGCTTAGAAGCGATCTCTTCCTGGCAACCGTTGATAGAAAGAATTATTGAATTTAAGAAAGAACTATCAAAGATAATTTTAAATATGTATTTACCTATTATTAATATAACATGAATACCTACATAAAACAAATAATAAATACTTATATAACTAACTTAATATACGGGTGTGCTAACTTAAAACAGTTGCAAACTATTTATTTCTCACTCCGCTTTATGTCAATAGAAGCAGAGAAATAGCAATGACTATTATGAATAAGGGGGTAATAGTTTTAGTAGCAGGCCTTTGTCATGGAAAAGCTCTTTATTCAAATACCTAAAGGATGGATAGAGAAACCAAGCGGTCGTCTTGCTTAAACCATAAAAAAATATGGGTATTATTATTAGGAAGTTTGCTAGCCGCGCCGCGATTTTACCGCTTTTTTAAATCTATTTTACTCTATTTGCATCATCCGGTCAAAGTACATCAACATCACCATCATCAACCTGTAATATTCCACTGCTGGACATAGGCCTCCCCTAATGAGCCCATAGATAGCATTATTTATCATTTGAGGGTTATTTATTGCCCATAATCCCCACGCTGGGTATGCGGGTTGGGGATCGTACAGGTTAAATATCAAACACACTCTGTGTTCCTTATGCATGTTAACTACAAAGCTAGTTTGTGTTGGAAGAACATGATCGTACAAATATTTGTACGATCTGCAAATATTTGTTCAGGGTGTTCTGGTCGTTTTCTATGTATAATATAAAAATATCTATCTAATGTATTCGTATATTATTAAGTATATCAGTTATCTAGTACCCATAACTAGCTCTGCTTAGCTTGGGTCTAGATAATGATGACTGTGTGAATTGTCCCCTATATTATTTATTCAATTAATTAAAAAAATATATATAAAATTTACCTCTGCCATTTCCCTCACACCAAACAAGCATTTGGAAAGCGAAACCTACTGCCGTATTGGAGATAAGACTGAGAGCCAACTTGGTCCCCAAACTAAATTGTCCGTACAGCATCTGCGTGAAACAGAAGGCGGCATACGTCACGAACCAGATGAGTCCCATGAATGACGCCGCAGAATTTGCTAGAACACGTCAATCCTCAATTAGTTTCGCAAGTGTCAAGGCCCTTAACTACTGTAAACTTAGATATTATTACAAGATAATTGACGTACAGTGGCGTTTATCGGTAATCCTCTGACAGCTTAAATGGTTGATGGTAGGTACTTTAGTTAGGTTTTATATTTTACAATACAAACTATCGTAGTTTGACGAATTCATTGTGAATGTAAGCGGGTTAACTACGAACCTATTTTATGTTGTAAGAACACCAACGTTTCATCCCTTAACGAAGGAATCATCAAGATGTTCTTACAACATAAAATAGGTTCGTAGCTAACCCGCTTACAGGTTTTATATTATTATTTATTAAATTTGCCGGTTTGCATAGAACGGATTGATAACTTCAATTTACAGAAAGACACTAGTTCTAAAACTATTAAGTATCAATAGAAATTTAGTTCGAACTTATTTGTTGCTAAGTAGATCTTTGTAAACCATATTAGATAAGCTGAAGGCCTTCCATTAATTAATTAATCAATAGATAACTCTCCTGGGTTACCTTTCGATGGACGTCACTATACTTATTTTCTCTCTGGTAGGTATAAGACGGGGCAAGTATAAACTTTATGTGCTTGTGTAAAGAAATCAATTAATTTTTACTCTGAACTATACAATAAATAAAATGAAGGATAGCAAGTAAACTTTATTTTAACATGCAGCAGGAAAGTCCTGTCGATAAGAGAGACGTCAATAAATTATCTATAAAATTGTTTATCTGCTTGTATAAAGAAATATTTGCAGCGTTTAAGCGATACCTACTCACATCTTGAGAAGAAAACGCTGACCATAAACGAAAATGCAAGCGACGTGACCACGAAAAGAATCATAAAGAAAAGCACAATGCTCCATGGTGTGAATGTGAATACTGCAAACCAATCTCCGGTTGCAGTTTTTAAAATTGGTATCTGAAATATATAAAATTGTTATCATATCCGTTATTGTTTTCTATAAATAAATAAAAATATCAATTTTACTATTAAAAAAAACTATCGTAGTTTGACGGATTCATTATGAATGTAATCGAGTTAACTACGAACCTATTATGTGTTGTAAGAACACCAACGTTTCATCCCTTAACGAGGGACTTCATCAGGGTGAGTAATAGGTTCGTAGTTAACCCGCTTACATTCTTAATAAAAAGATCTAACTATCAAAAGATGTCATTGAAAATTTATGAAAAGGTTCCCTTCTTTTTTTCATAAATTCTTAATTCTTTATTGCACAATAAAAAATACAAAAATAGCATTAAAAAGTAAAAGAAATGGCAAAGGCGAGCTTAACCCTAAAAAGAGTTCTCTTCCAGCAAACCTTATTGTGAGAGTGAGATAAAGTTATAAACGCGGGTAAGTGTGCAAAAAAAAGGGAATACATGATTGAATTTTAAACTACTTATTTAATAGACTACTATATATATAATATACTACAATATACTATATATAAAATATAATATATACAATAAATAAAATACTATATAATCTACATATGTCACTCTTAAGTGATTGTATAATATATACAAACACAAGTATAATTTATATAAATACCTACACAAATATATATAATAAAAAAACAACAGAGTCATGAGGATAAATAATGCTCTTCGACTTTACGCTTGAAAATGAAAAGTGATGGGCTGGCACGAATATCATGCGGGAGAGCATTCCATAACCTAACCGAGTCTACAGTAAAGGAGCCGCCGTAGCGGCTGGATGTAAATCAGAATAAATCAGGATTTTTTTTTATAACATTGTATGGTATAAAAAATCCCTTTACAGTTATAGTTTATACATATACCACATATTGTTTAGAATACGTGTAGTCTATAGTTACGACTACAATAAATGTGAAAACATATACGTGAGTACCAAGATAAATTTCACAAAGGTTTTTATGGTACAAAATGGGTACAAATAGTACAAGGTGTAGGTATGTATCTTGATTGTTTTATACATTATTAAATAAAAAAAAACAATAATGAATATTAGTTCGTACCTTTAGTAATATAACCATGAGTACAGAAGACACAAGGAGGAATGATAACTGTTTTATGTACCAAGCTACCCAATGTAGCCAGGATGGGAGGCCCATTATAGCCATCGTTTCCTGAAACAAAAGCGTGCATAAATATAATAGTATAATAATAATAATGTTTTATTCAATCATAAAAGATACAAAGTCTTAATAATAATTGAAGACACCATTAATAATAATTGAAGATATGTGCATAGTTGCTAGATGCAATTTGTGTCCTTCAAGTTAACAAAGCGTATTTAAAAGAATAATCAAGCTGTACCAATAAAACAAGCTCTGATGACTTTGCGATGCGTGAAAATTCCAGCAATTCTCAAACACAGGCCGGAATTAAAAATTCTGAGAAATTAAATGTTTTTGTCGCAATAAAAACTAAAGTTTTAATGGACTAACGCAAGCATACGTTACGCAAGCATATATATTTCATACATCATGTATGTAGGATGTAGCTACCTAGTCGTTGTTTAAAAATTCTCTTACATTATATATAGTTTTTGCTTTAGTGCCTTTACTTTATTTAAGTTTATATTATTATTTTTCGTAAATCTAATGAAAAGTGTTAAATAGTTTGGAGCGTATAATGGCTTGCAGTTTTTTAAAGAAAATATGTTGTATGATTATTATTTAATATTTATCTATGTAATCTATTGTATTATGTATATCAGTCATCTAGTACCCACTAAACAAGCTCTGCTTAGCTTACGGCTAGACGATGGTGTCTGGATTGTCCAACATTATTTTATTTATTTATTATTTAGTTTTAAATACATTAGACGTCGATTAAAGCGTTTTTTTCGTTTCCATACCTTCAATTGCAGTTCCTTCTCCTCGGTAACCATTCTGACCGTATTCACAAACGTATACGCAAAACCAATCATGATAATCACTGTGATAAACCTCTCTAAAGCCATTAGCAACGGATCCTCCGTTGTTTTCGGCTGAGGCAGTCTCTGCATTATTACTTTCGTATGATTGGCTTTCGCAGATTTCTGCTGTATTATGCCTTGAGATATTGCATGCTGAATAGCAAGAAACATTTCTGAAGAGTAACCTGCAAGAGGAAGGATAGAGTTAAGTATTGACTCTCTATGGATGCGTGCCCCCTGTCAAAAACACCCCTACTGAAAAACGTATGCGAGAGTTAGGATGGAGACATATTTAACCTGCCTATGATAGTAAGAAATTAAATAATATCAAAGATATTCATGTCGTTGCGTCGGTTATTTTTATAACTATTAGATTTAGTGGAATAGTTGGTTAGCGCTGTCCCTTACTGAGGGAAGATCACCATCAGTCCCAAGAAATCTGAATTGACAGCTATCAGGATAAAATAAGATTTTATTCATTTGTTATTTTTATTTTTTTATTAAATAATATACGTACCCGGAGTTTTCCCACCATACTTGTCACCGGGTTCTCTAGGCCCCGACTGCGGGAATAGAGGAAACAGTAAGTTAGTCCTCCAGTTAGCAAACATGGGATGCTCATCGAAAGCGGTCCGCATTATCGCAGGGAACCTCAACGTTACCGTTATGTTGTCAGGCCATTCTGTAGCGTCTGCAAAACAAATGAAAATTGTCATAATACAAATGCGGGACAATCCACACAGCGCCATCTAGCCCCAAAGTTTAGCGAGCTTGTGTTATGGAATTCAGAGAGTATAGATTTTTTCCACACTATTACGTAGATACATATTATGTATTATACTTTATTATATAAGAAAACGATAAGAATACTCTGAACCGAAATCTGCAGATTGGGTATTCGGGAATCGAACCTGCAACCTCCAGTATCCCAAGCGGACGTTCGCTCTTCGAGGTCAACCACATAGGTCGTCGTAAATGTTATAAAATGTTCTGTTACAGTTACAACTTGTTATGTAAACAACAAGTATTGTATGCAAAGAATTTGATTGTAGTGGTGCCGGTTTTTCTAGTGTTCCGTAGTCAATTTAGATAACGAAAAAGAACACCGAAATAAAGCTTTATAGGTCAACCAAACGAATATGTCCGCTTTACATTTTTGTTTTACTTTAACGGTGCCCAATGGACAGCTGCTCTATTTATTATTTTAACTATTTTTAAATACAGTGTAGTGATTGTAGATAATGGGCAACATATGAGTAGGTATTTTGGTAAGTGGGAATTTTGGAAATTGTGAATAAAAGTAATTAGGATTCATGTACCGAAAGGTTCCTGAGCACCTTTATTTTTTTCCTTTTTTGTAGCTTTGAATAATAATTGAAGCACCCTGTGTTGTAATCAGTGTATCCGCGTAACTACGCTACAACGGCGACTAAATACCTATGAATATGAATGTTGTCTGGGCCCATCCCTAGTAAAGTTTTCCGATCGATATGTTTACCTATGAATATGAATGTTGTCTGGGCCCATCCCTAGTAAAGTTTTCCGATCGATATGTTTGCTAACAACTCGGTTTTACGGCGTCAATTCAAATATTATATAGCTACGGAACCCTGGCACAATTGCTAACTTCACTTACTAGACATGTTATCATCGAACTGGATACCAACTAGAACATCATCCATGGCATTCGGCCGGGTCAAGGCCTTTTCCATTTCAATAGCATTTTTGTATCCCTTTGGTTCTGGCACAGTTCCCAAGTAGAAAAATAAGCCGAAATTATCGTGTCCAATCGTTGCCATTGCGTCTGCCGTGATTTTCCTTGTAAGTGCATTTTCAGGCGAGAATGCCAATGTTCCTTTCTTGTCAGTAGCATCACCACCTCTATAAATAAATATAAACATTATGAACATAGACAAAATACTTAAAAAATATTAAAGTATGTATAAAATATTAAAGAAAGAAAATTACACTTAAATAAGGTAACCAAATTAAAAGTAGTATAATTACAATCGAAACAATTAAGCTAACTGCAGACTGTTCACCCAATCTAACGGTAGCTCAACTGATTCATAGCAATACCAGTCGGAACCGTCCTTAAAAAGCTGGCTGTATTGCCTCGCTGTATGTCATGGCAATGCTGATGCGCTGCGCCAGGATACTCACCAGCTCTCGAGTCGCGCGTGTCGCTACGACCAGACGACGACTCTCAGATAATTTAAAAAACCCTGAGTCTCGCTCGGTATTATATCGCTTTGACCAGAAAACGACGCGACGACGCGACGACGACGCTCAGATAAATAAAACAAGTACGACAAGTGCGAGTGTAACTCGCGCGCCGAGGGTTTTGAACTTTTGTCGTTTAGGTAGGTACGTATATTGACGACCTGTTAGCGCGGTGGGCTTACAACGCAAGAGGTTGCGGTTTGATTCCCGCCTCGGGACTAATATTTGTAAGATCTGCAGATTATTTGTTCGAGTGTTCTAGTCCTTTTCTACGTACATAAAAATAAATCATCTAATGTGATACTTATATGTACTTTATTAAGTATAACAGATATCGTAGTAGTACGAATTACACAAGCTTGCTTAGCTTGTCGCTAAATGATGTTTTGTGGATTATCCAGGATACTAATGTATCCTGGATCTCTTCTCATATTTTTTTGGAGCACGGTGGAATTCATGAATTCTATAATCTTATTATCTAAATATTCTTCGAGCGCAGTGGAATACATTGGGTATGGACTTTAAAATTTTGAGAACAACGGTTTCGTGGCGCTGTGGAACCCTACTATTACAGTTACTACAGAGATTAGTGGGTAGGTAAGTGGGTTGGTACCTACAATTAGTTTTTCGACTTTTTTCTACGTATTTCACTAAGTATGAAACTTAGACGATTTTTAAAACCTGTTTTGAATTGTCGAAATCCATACCTTTGATTTGATATTGCTCTCAATGAAATAGCCCCCATTGTATGAAAATTCGTTTTTTGACCATATTTCGAAAAGTATTGTTTTTACAGACTTCTCTATATTTTTCCTGTAAAATATAGACCTATATCTACAAACGCTTAGTACATTTTATATAGATCACTCTGCTATCTTCGGAGATAGAGGGGGGGGAACGGTCAAATTTTCGACCTTTTTCAAAATATTTCGAAAAGTATAAAACCTATCGAAATTTAAAAAACTGCATTAAAATGTAAAAACTGATACCTTTCATTTGATACCCAACTCGGTGGGGTAGTCACCCCTTTAGAAATTTTTTCCGCCCTTTTTTGACCATATTTCAAAAAGTATTATTTTTACAGATTTCTCTATATTTTTCCTGTAAAATATAGATCAATACCTACAAAAACTTGGTACATATCAAATCGATCGTTCTGCAATCTTCGGAGATAGAGGGGGGGTACCGGTCAATTTTTCGACCTTTTTCAAAATATATCAAAAAGTATAAAATCTATCGAAATTTTAAAAACTGCATTGGAATGTACAAACCAATACCTTTCATTTGATACCCAACTCGGGGGGGTAGTCACCCCTTTAGAAATTTTTCCCGCCCTTTTTTGACCATATTTCAAAAAGTTTTATTTTTACAGACTTCTCTATATTTTTCCTGTAAAATATAGATCAATACCTACAAACACTTGGTACATATCACGTCGATCGCTCTGCAATCTTCGGAGATAGGGGGGGGGGGGAACGGTCATTTTTTTGACCATTTTCAAAATATTTTAAAAAGTATGAAATCTACCGAAATTTCAAAAACTATTTTGAAATCTACAAACGAGTACCTTTCATTTGATACCACTTTCGACTTTGTACGTTCCATTTAAAATTTCGATTTCAAAATTTGTATGGAAAATCTTCATTTTGATTTTTCATTTATTTTCATTTATTTTTCTATAAATATGTGCGGGTGCACAAAATGTATTATTATTTCAAATTTCAAGTCAATAGCTGCAGTAGTTTCTGAGATATTAAGGATTCAAAACACAAAACAGACCCAAAGCGATTTCATAAGGGTTTTGCAACCGATGGCAAAACCCTAAAAACCGGGCATTAAAGCATTAATATTACTGTTCACGCATTATTTAAATAACTAGTGCATAGGACATTAACACAAGATATCAGATTTATCAGGTTCTTTAACCAGATTCGATTATCGCTATCAAGTGTATCTTTGTTTATCATATGTACAGTAGGTATTTAATTAGGTACTTTGATAGTCTTACAATGTAAGAACTTTTTATCGATGTTAATTTTGACGAAATGCACCTACCTACCGTAATACATACTGCAGGAACAGTAAAGGCGTTAAATCTTCGTTAATCGTTAAATATAAATAACTAGCGATCCGCTCCCGCTTGGCACGGTTGCAATACTGATACAAAAACTTTACTCTTGAATCACTTTGTCTTTATCTATTACAAAAAAACCGCATCAATCCGTTGCGTAGTTTTAAAGAAAAAGCATAATGTACAGTGCGCGTCACATATAAGTACCCCCCCTATCTCAATGTATGTGGGACACAATAGTTGTTATTGTTGGGAATTTCAGACTTTGAGTATTATGGAAGGGCAGTTCGATCCTGAGCGGCGGCCTGATAAATTCATGCATGTGAAAAATTGTGACAAGTAACAAGGGAATTAGAAGTAGTCGAAAATAGTTTGTATACAAGGGGGGTACTTAATTCTGACGCGCACTGTACTTATGGGCAAGCGGACAGATAGCGGGAAGCGACTTTGTTTTATACTACATGTAGATATTCATGATTATTATTATACATAAAGAACATCGATAAAATATAATATTATAAAGTTCATTTTGTTCACACAACAATGAAGGTAAATATATACGATCACTGTGGCGCGGTGGGCGAAGGTCCGCCTGCGACGCAGGAGGTTGCGGGTTCGAATCCCGCCTCGGGACAAATATTTGTACGATCTGCATATATTTGTTCAGGGGTTCTGGTTGTTTTCTATGTATAATAAAAAATATCTATCTATTTAATAATATTGTATTTGTATATCAGTCATCTAGTACCCATAACACAAGCTCTGCTTAGCTTTGGGCTAGATGATGCTGTGTGGATTGTCCAGCATTATTTATTTATTTATAAATGCATTCCTAGCCTCCTGCGGAGCGGTCGTCGCACGCCACCGACAAGGTTGAAAACGGTTTTATTCATTACATTAGTCCTTTAAATTCCAGGCCTCCAAATTCCACCAGAATTTAGAGGCCATGTACGCAAAGTTAACGATATTGTCTTTCATATGCGTTATGGTTAGTGATGAAAGTGTTAGTCACATATGAACATAGTCAGATATTTTTTTTACATCGTTACTTACATGCTCATTGCAGAAAAGTTGAAATAAGTCGGTTCAAAACTGGAATAAGATATATCAGGATGTGTTTTCGGGACGACCAGACATCTTAGTAATATAAGTAGTAGAGAAAACAATACAGGCGATGCTATTTCGAATATTGTCTGCCATTTGTGCCTCCTTTGTAATACAAAATTCTTCCAAATCAGCAGTTTCAGCTTACCCCAAGCAGACATTGTATTTATGATCAGCTGTCATTTATATCTAAAAACCAATTACAATATTTTGAACAATTACAAAGTCAAAAATAAATAATAGGTTGACGACATCTGTGCCGCGGCGGGCGCCTGCGACGCAGGAGGTTGCGGTTTCGATTCCCTCCTCGGAATCGGAACATACGTTATCTATCTATATCTATCTATTTAGTGTATTGTATTTCGTATATCAGTCTAAAGATTTTATGCATTATATAAATGTCTGTAGGTATTAAATTTATGTCATAATATCAATGGCATATTATGTAAAACTAATTTCCATAGATACTTATGCATAGAACATAATTAGATATTGTTTGCTAATTTGGTGCCATTAACATCGAAAACATAAACGGTAGATCAACATTTTATAAGGCTCACGATTTAGCCCTCTTAATAAGTTTGTGTTATTCTAAAATGTTGTTTCATCTCATCTTCACTAATATAGGGAACAAAAAAATATTTCGGAGTTTCGTTTCGATGTCAGAAATCGAGGTTAGTCAATTACGTCCGTATCGTACCGACCTTTTTTGTGTTGACCAGTTTGATATTCTTCTAAAAGTTGTTTCATGTTCACTAATAAAAGGAATTAAAAAAATATTAAGGAGTTTCTATGTCAGAAATCGAGGTTAGTCAATTATGTCATTACCTTACCGAAATTGTTTGCGTTGACCAGTTTTATACTACACTAGCGGCCCGCCCCGGCTTCGCACGGGTATTAAACAAAAATTTCAGAAATTATACACACTAAAACGATGGGTTTCACAGTTTTCATACGGATCTTTACTTTTTTTAACAGCATTGGGGTTTTTGACATTGAGTCGACATTCCAAAACAGACACTGGCCGTAGAGAAAAAGCAAGCACCGTGCGCTATACAACCTCTTTTTCTATTCTGACGCGCCATAATAGAAAAAGAGGTTGAATATACAGCCCACGGTTCAATGGTTCAATTATTGAATTTTTCATGCGGATCCCTAACTTTTTTGAAAATATTATATAGTCTATGTTCATCACGGAAAATTAAGGATTCTAATGGTGAAAGAATTTTTTAACTCGGTCCAGTAGTTTCGGAGCCTATTCAATTCAAACAAACAAACAAACATACAAACAAACAAACAATCAAATCTTTTCTCTTTATAATATTAGTATAGATATAGATTAATTAATTTCAATCATCATTGGTAGAATAGAATTACTCCGTAATGTAGAAAAAGATTATTTTTTTTAATTTCAGGACAATTCATACTAACAATCCAAATTGAGGCCGTTCACCTCGTTCTAACACTCATTAACAGTTATTTTACCTGAACGCTTAGAAGCCTATAAGCAAAGTGCACGGGCAAAGTGCACGGGCAGCAAAAAGCACGGGCCTCCGTCCGCCTCCGGCGGACGGAGGCCCGTGTTGCTCTATGCCTCTAAGGAATCTCAGGGCCTTACCTTAGACTAAACATAACCTAATATTTACCTCATAAAAATAAACAAAAGACAAGCTTACCATTTACTCCAACATAAATACGTTCGCGTACCTAATTCGATAACAAAACAATGACAACTCACTAATTTTATAACATAAACCACACACTGATCAAAACACTGAACTGTTAATTAATCCAGGGCCGTGTATTTTTACTGAACTGCACCTCTCAGTACACTTGCACTCATTTACGCATTTGAAGTACACTTTGCTGCACTCACTTTCATCAAACATCTGTGTATACGAGTATTATTTGACGTGCGTGCGTCCTCGATTAGAGCCAAGTTCGAATGAAACAGAGACTATTATAATACATCGGAATGAACGCTGCTGGTGTTTCTACACTTTCCGCACTTTGTTCGCGACATACGTCAAACTATTCGATTGATAGCAGCGTTCTAATATTTTTTTGATTTATTTAGATTTGTTAGTTAAAGAAATAGACGACGTCAAAAAACTTTTTTTAATTCTAAAAATAGTTAAGCCTTAAGGCCTATGCATACCGTTGGTTGCAACTTGCACCGATATAATGTACAATGGATTTCGTCCGATTACTTTTGATGAGACTGGTCTGGGGCATTACTGGCAATTCTGATGACTTCTGTGATGCAACGGGAGTTCATCTGCTATATCTCTTCCTGCCGCGGTACGAAAATGTATTATATATTTTCGATTTATTCGTTTCACATAATGCAGCACTTTACCATCATCTTAGTAAAATACTGACGTCGATTGTTGAAACATTTGGCTGGAAACATATAATCTGAATCTTTACGTACCTACTACCTAAACAAACATATCTTAACCAGCGCACTGATCTTATCTTAAAATTCAGGAAGTTGATTTGTTAAGGCAACACAGCAATGCTCTTTAGTTTATATACTATAGTTAATTAGATTGTGAAGGGACTGACCTGACTGACTCTATTTATGATTTACTGTTTACAGTAGGTATATAATACAGTAGATATATAATACATGTATGATAGGTAGGTAAATTAAGATTATATTTTTTTGTGTTAATCTTATTTAGTTTATGTATATACTGTTTGTTATTTTTTGTTTTTAATAGTATAGGTAATAATAAATGTAGGTATTTTCTTTCTTTTTAAGTATATTGGTGTCAATTGTAAAATGTTTTTTTGAGACTGATTTTTCAAAGATATTCAAACGACCAACTGATTAGGTAGGTAATTAACTATATGGAAAACAATGCACATTTAAAATATGTTCCTTTTATTATTCGAAGCTGATGAATAAGATGGAAATTGTGGAATATACATAATTATTGCTGTAGTGTAGGATTTATCTGGTCATAATATTGTTATATAATAATTATAATAGAGGGGATTATAAGATTTGACTGTTTCATTGTTTAAATTGAATAGTATCTACATTTACTGGACCGTTTTGAAAGATTCTTTCACAATTAGTATCCTACGTTATCTCAGGTGATATGCAAATATTCAAAAAAGTTTGGGAACCGTATGAAAACCTCAATAATATAACGCAACGTGTGTAAAAACTTATATTTTTGGAATTTTAAGCAATCGAAGCCGGGACCGGCTCCTGGGATATTTTTATCGTAATACGTATGCGCGGGAGCTCTTTATTATTATGAGACAAAATATTTTTACATATTAACTCAGAGTAAATATTAACTACGCAAATTAGGTATTGAATTCATTTTATTTCATATTCACGATCACAATACAAACACCATTCTTATAATGTAAAATACTAAAATACTTAGAAAAAATTGTATTGTACCTCAGGTTTTGAAACAATCAAAGCGTAATTAATGTTTTTAACCAAGGAACTTATACCCAACCTGGAATGTGCACAAGCTGCCGATACGCGGTCCGAGCGAGATAGCTTCGCGAGAGCCCTCTGTCCCTTTCAGGATCAGGATCACCATTCACAATTGATTCACAACAAATGAATATGGCTGACGGGCTGCCAGTCTAAATTATATTCTACTTATAATCTTTTCTTTTTTTATTGACATTTCAATATAGTGTCCAAATTATTGCTAAAAAAATGTTATCATTCTAACAGATACTTGGAAAATATTAGAAAATATAAAGAACGAAAATTAATGCTTTTTAGTAAGACATGTTAAATTTATTTGTTCCTACCACTTCTACTAAATTCGGGAATAATCCGCCCGGCAACACTTTAGAAAGGGACACAGGGACCGGATTTCTCTCTGACCAAGTGATTGTCTGTAATAGACTTAGGGTCATACACATAAGGTTTATTTTATATTTTTTCTAAAATATCTTCCATGTACAGACAGCGTTCCGTTAGATTTTTATTATATGTATAGATTGGTGTCAAATTGACAATACACATTCCAGGTTGGGTATAAGTTCCTTGTTTTTAACTTACTGTACTTACGAATTTGACAAAAGAGCGGTATATTCACTGACAGTAATGCCGACAATATTCTCTGAGCAATGGCTTAAAACCATAGTCCATTTAAAACTAATCAGTGAGAAATAACACTACTTAGCGACTGTTTTAAGTTAGCAGACCATTTTGATTAAGGGGGGTACCTATGTATTTTTGATACTTCGTATACCTACTTAGAGTCAAAAATACTATTTAGGCTAAAATCATCAAAAAGCACAAGTATTCAGTTTTCTATAAACAAATCACCCATATTAAGTACTCCATTAAGTTTTTGAGGTGTTTAGTTTATTTAACATGCATATTTATAAAATAGATGTATTTATTATATTAAGTAGGCAAACATTAGCATATTAATATTATATATTACATAGCTATTACTATTAAATATTAACTAATAATACAATAATCATGTTTGGTAAAATCATACTTGATATCACAATTCAATTAAATTATATTTGTTTAACAATTAAAATGACACTTTGAAATTTATATCACAAGTTAGTTAGGTCTGTTAGAAATTATAGAATCTACCTTAATTAAATTTTGTAAAAAAGTTTAAACTTTTTTGATTTGTTGACATATTCAAGAATATTTATCTGGTATTTATCGCGTACCTTTTGTATTATTTTCCCCTACGTTTCCATCGCGTTGCAGCGACTCACGGTGACTCGTGGTCACGGGGCGACTTAAAAATAAAACAAAAGGTACGCGATAAATATTCTTTAATAAATAATTTGTAAAGTTGAAACGAAAATCTCCATGCCTCCTAAATATAGGAGAATAATTTTACGAAAAAGAGGTGTAATATAAATTAATTTAAGTACTCATATATAAAGTAATTTCTGCTCGACGCCTCTCATGCGTTGTTTATTCACTTTATTTCCGAAAAATTAGAGGGCTCAGTCCTGCGTCATTTAACTAAGAGCCATATAGGTGACTAAACCAGTATTTCGGTACCTAAATAAATTTTATCAAAATCGCTTTAAAATTAAAAATTTTAAAGCGATTTTGATAAAATTTATGCTTGAAGATAATAGCGTTCAGAAACCAAATGGAAACATTCTACATAACCACAGATAACCCACGATTCGCGAGTAAAAATACAAGACGGCAAGAAAAGTGTCGACATATTGTGTTTATAAAGTAAATATTTAATTATTTTGTTCAATAAACTTACCTACTTGTAAAAATTTATTTTATGAATCCTTGTTTGCAAACGCAACTTTTGTTGTAGTAAATGCGTGAGACAGCATTATTTTTTAATTTAAGTATAACTTTAAAATAATATGAATTACACAATGACAAAAACCTAACAACTATTTGAATAAATTATAAATTTGAATCCGCATTTTACTTCGATGTTGTACTATCATTAACGTTTCACGTTACATTTTTAATTACAGTTTAACATATTATATTAAAAAATATTAATAACATAATTATACATAAATAATGGGATGTTTATAATATAGCACAAAAAGCACCATTACAATAATATTCTATATAAAAAAAACTATTCAGATCTATCTAACTAGAAGACCTATTATTAATATCCAATATTATTAAGTACCTACCTAGGATTTTGAGGTCTCATTTTTAGACTTCGATGACAAGGCGTCATCGAAGTCAAAACGTCACACAGCTTTTACATGATTTTAATAAGCAAGAGTCAATAAAACTTTTCCATTAATTTTTTGGTTGAGATTCCATGCATTGGTTTATATTATGCATACATAAATAATTTTACAAAGATAAAATTAAATTGCCAAAACGACTGTTTTCACCAGTAACGGTATGCAAAATAGGAGATGGCATGCGACATTAAATACTAACTACAATTTATATTTTTACTTTATACTATATTATTATAAAAATATTTTATTATCTATGATAAAGGTGAAAAATACTGTGAGTTGCATATTTGTAAAGTCGTTCGCTTAAAAATAATAAATAACCTATAAACACGCACCTGCAGAACCACTACCAGTGTATTGTTCGTTTCATTATGAACTTGGTGGCAAGTCTACTGTCGAGCCTAGATGTATTCTAAACTTATTATCGAAGAAAGTATGCATTTGCTTTCACTCGCAGAAATTATTAGGAAAGTAACTTGACGAGTCAAGTGTAATTATAGTTGATAATTGGTGTAAGTAGAAACTGGACTGAGTGAGGTTTGATATTATCAACAGCTTTTATCAGATCATGAGTTTGCTATCTATGGATATTCATTGGTTTTAAATAATCGACCTTGCAGGTTATCTACTTTACAGAATTTATATAATATCAGAAATGTGCAGTTTCGTACAAAATATTTCCAATATGGCACTACATTGAGGACATTTTTGAGAGCGTTTCACTAATTTTCAGTCTTAGGACGAACCGAACACTGTAAACGCGTAGCAAAATGACGTTTAACAAGTATGCAGTAACAATTTTATCATAAACCGTTATAAAATGGTAAAGTTACGTTAAATATGTGAACCAAAAGGTACGTAATTACAATCACAGTAAAATTGTAGGTAAGTATTCTAAATTACAGTTCGAAAATACTTTAGGTATAATAATTTAAGATTTCTCGTTAAATGTGAGATTATTTAAAATAATATTCCTATCTTTCTACTCTTTTAAATAATAATAAAATCAGATCGTTTATTTTGGGTCGAACTAACATTGCTATACAATAAAAAACAGCTCAAACAGTGCCAAAAAACAGTGCCGAATTGGGTTATATGTATATAAATAAATGAAACTGATATATTCAGTTACGTTGCTCACTCGATCAATATCAAACAGTAGTTTATATTCACTATCCTTAAAAATAAATAATTTTGTATTTAGGAAAAAATCCTAGTTAACCTTTTTAAGTAAGTACGTATGGTAGTTATTACATAACGAAGTTACTGAATAAACTTAGTTTCGTGGCCGCTAAATTAAGTTAGTACGCCTATAAGAAAATATGAGAATCTTTGCCGAGATTTCACGTACGTCACAAATTGTGACTTAGAGGTAGGTAATAAAACAGGACTTAATATTATCCCCACAAAGTTAATCTTTGTCAATCTATCGCAATTTACCTATAAAACATTCAACTTAACGCTATCTGAGCGGAGTTTTTCTTCCATAATTCCATTGACGGTAACCAAGTTGACATTGTACTAGTAAATATGTTCAAAAAGAGTTCAAAGGGGCACCTCAATCCTGCTTCGTGTTTATTCTTGAGAATCTGAGGAACACTTGTTCTAGCGTAGTCTGGGACACGGAGTAGTCTTCTATCGGGAACTGTTCGCGCGCGGTCTCCATCACGGAGAATACTCTCCACCACGGCAGGCCGACGTCGTTCAGGTAGTACGTTATTATGCCGAGGTAGCTTTCACTGAAAACATGAACACATTACAACCGTTGAACACCAAAATATGGATGAGCCCTTACAAATAGCACATCTAAGTGCCATGCCACCTTTATTACAGGTACAAATCGAAATTTATTTACAACAAGTACAGTGCGCGTCAGAATTAAGTACCCCCCCTGTATACAAACTATTTTCGACTACTTCTAATTCCCTTGTAACTTGTCACAATTTTTCACATGCAAAAATTTTTCAGGCCGCCGCTCAGGATCGAGCTGCCTTTCCATAATACTCAAAGTCTGAAATGCCCAACAATAACAACTATTGTGTCCCATATACATTGAGATAGGGGGGGTACTTATATGTGACGCGCACTGTACATTCCGAAATAGATTTTGAAATTTTAATGGATTTTATACTTTTTGATATATTTTGAAAAAGGTCGAAAAATTGACCGGTCCCCCCCATATATAGTCAAAAAAGGGCGGGAAAAATTTCTAAAGGGGTGACTACCCCACCGAGTTGGGTATCAAATGAAAGGTATCAATTTGCACATTTTAAAACTAGAACAAGTTTTTGAAATTTCGATAGGTTTTATACTTTTCGAAATATTTCGAAAATGGTCGAAAATTTGACCCCCCCCCCCCCCCTATCTCCGAAGATTGCACAAGTAAAAAAGTACTCACGTCATTTTAGCTTCATGAAGATTTTGAAGGATATATTGATCAATTTTTGCTAATTGTTCATCTCTGTCTGGAATCATTCTGCACTTTATAATGAGGGTGTAGCCTGTTGAAGGAAATAAAATATAGTTAAGAGACAATAGAAAAAGGCGAGGCATTTGCCCTGCAGTGGATAATAAACGGTACCACGTAACAAATGAATCATGCGGGACAATCTACACAATCATCTAGCCCCAAGCAAGTAATAGTTATAATAATGTTGAACAATCCTCACAGCATCGACCCCCCCCCATCCCTAGTTGTATGGAAGAACAGCGACTCCAGTTGCAGACTCCTGTTGCATTCAACATTATGCTGATTGTGGCTGTGAATCGCCAGCACAGCGCATCGCGTTCCTACATGCTGTGTGACGTCACAGCACGCTACGTCCCGCCCGCTTGTTATAGTTAGGATAATGGTCTAGTTACCCTGCGAGAACTTGTTCTTGAGATGCTGCAAGGGTCCGAGACAGTGCAGAGTGCCGCTGACCATGACTGTGAGTCGCGAGCACAGCGCCTCGCACTCCTCCATGCTGTGTGACGTCAGCACCACGCTGCGTCCCGCGCGCGCGGCGGCACTTATCGACGACCAAACTAATCGCTTCGACGCTGGATCCATTCCCGTCGTGGGCTCATCAAGAAACACTAAGGTAGAGTCCCCGAGAAGCGCAACGGCAGTACTGATTTTCCGTTTCGTTCCACCGCTGCATTCTTGGACCTACAAAGAATACGATCGATGTAATTGCGATGTCAAGAGTGCGTTCAAATAATTATTTATAACGTAATTTTGAGTTCGCTGGCATAAATAATAGCTAGTTATCACCTTTTTATCGAAATGTCTTGTGAATCCGAGCTCGTTAGCAAGTTGTACTGAGCTGGCAGCGCCTATTCGGTTAGGGATTCCTCGCAACAAGCAGTAAATCCGTAGTGTTTCGCGCGCTGTTAGGTTATCGAATAGCGCGTCGAACTGCGGGCAGTAGCCTGTACAAAATGAAAGTTGTAAATAGAGTTGTTGTTTATTTTATTGTTCCTTGTATAGGATTTTTTCGAAGAGAACCCTTTTTCTTATTATTTGTGTAGATAGGTATTTTCAGAGATTTTTGTGATAGGAACGTAGATAAATACTATTCTAATACAAATAATAGATGATCATGGTGAAAATATGCTAAAATTCAAATCATTTTGTTAGGCGTTATAACCCATTTCAAAAATGATTTATATTATAAAACTTATGTTTAAAAAATTAAATTGGCTTTACAACCTTTTGTAGCTTCACCACCCCTAATCAAATCGTATATTGATTAGCACTCACCAATATGTCGGTAGACTTCTTGTAGTTGAGTCTTGAGCGACAAGCCGTGCACAAAAGCGTCGCCTACGCTGATGTGCGAATCGCCCGTCAGCATTCGGAACGTGGTCGTCTTACCCGCGCCGTTGATGCCGAGTAAACCGAAACATTCGCCTCGTTCTACGCCTGAAATAAAACTTATAGTTTACGTTTTGGTGTATTTGCGTATGGAACCGCCTGGTATGGTATGGTCGCCTACCGAAAATAGTGTTTTTAACTAAAATCTACCTCAATCAAAATTCTTCGATTGGTACACACAGAATACCTCTTTTTGCATCGAGGATTAACTAAAAGAGAGCACGATTAAAAATACTAAAATACTGTGGATATATCGACGAAGCAAAAAATTTGTTGGCTTAAATACCTACTTGCTAAAATTTTATTGAGATTAAGCTTTAAGATATGTATAGAGTCATTTACCGAAGGTAAGCCGATTCACAGCTAGAAATGATCCGAAGAATTTGGACAAGTCCCTGGTGACGAGACTGCGTTGCCTTAACTCGGTTCTTGTCATTGCTTTCAGGCGCCTACGTTCTTCATGGACATCGCTGTCTTCGTTTTCAAGCGGATTGGGGATTGGCCGCGAGCTAGATTTGTAAAACACCTGAAAAACCGTTTGTATTACCGTAAATAACTTTTTAAAGTATTTAGTTTAACAATATACTTAAAAAATTGAGAAAGGACTTCAACAAATGCGACGATATAACACAACCAATTAATATAATAGTTTGCTAAGGGCATTAATTTCGCCCTTACTGTATCCAGGTCCTCTTTCTGACGCTAAAATTAAATCTAGCACATCCTAGCAGGCTATTGTAGAACATATCATTTTGTTATCACACTAACAACTTATTTATTTCTTTTTTTAAATAATAGACTGTATGTTTTAGTTTTATAATTTTACTTGTCTAAGTGCTTATTTTGTAAGCCTAAATAAATTAATTAATTGAAGTATGACCGAATTATGAGTCTGCCAGACTGATGCGGACTGAGACGGCGATTAATACAATTTAATAAAAAATATTAGTAAAATTCAAGGCACCAGTGACCTCAATTCTTGTGTATTATAAAAATAAATAATGCTGGTCAATCTACACAGCATCATCTAGCCCCAAGCTTAACAGAGCTTATGTTACGAGTACTAGATGACTGAAATACTTAATACAATATTATTACATACAAAGATTTTTTTATTATACATAAAAAACGACCAGCACACCCGGAACAAATATCTGCAGTCGTACAAATATTTGTCCCGAGGCGGGAATAGCAACCTCCTGCATCACAGGTGGACGTTCGTCCACCGAACGATAGGTCGCTGACGTCACTGCAAACCCCGTTTATCTGGGAGACCCTTAACGCGACGAACTTCATGCTATTGCAATAGAAGTGGAATAGATGACGATGTCAACAAACCTTATTCAACAGCTCGTACTCTTTGATGAGCAAAAAAGCGAAAGTAACAACTCCAACCAATGTCATGGTGAACAAATATCTGCCTATGCCAGGTTCATCCCATCGCAAGTACGGATCTCCGTCCACTGAAACAAATTCATAATTAGAAGCTTCTTACGATCCGAGTATAGTTTGAAATGAATGAAGGTCGATATGAAGTTAGCCGCGGGAGAAATGTTCGTATGATCTACATAATTTTGTTTTAGAGTCTATGGGTGTTCGAAACATAAATTTTAAAATATTGAAATAAGAAGGACGAAGATTTCGTAGCGAAGTAGTAATACGCTTCATTTATGAAATTTTATACAAAGCTATTTTATGTGTTACATAATGTTATGCGTAAATGAAAGTACATGCATTGGAACCAATCAAACAGCCAATTTCCAGACCATAAAAGCGTAATCACTACATAGTACAAAACAAAGTCACTTCCCGCTGTCTGTCTGTCTCTGTGTATCCTTAGATCATTAAAACTACGCAACGAATTTTGATGCGATTTTTTTAATACGTAGTGATTCAAGAGGCTTATATGTATAACATGCATTTGTATCAGCATTGTACCCGTGCGAAGCTGAGGCGGGTCGCTAGTTTATGATATTCTATGTACGACACGATTCGACTAGTACGGAAAACACTCACTGATAAAACTCACTTACTACAACACACGGTGATATTCAAATTCTCGCAGATAGTTCGGCGTGTACAGTTCTTTATACTCAATTGATCGCATATACTGTCGCATGCCATTAAGGAAAATGCTGATACGCTCATATCCCTGAAAAAAATAAACACTTTTGTGACACATTTTATAATTATAGTAGTAGTTTTGGGTTGAGATTAACAAAATTTTTTGATATTAAAAGTACCGTCTTTAATTGTTTCTATATGACTTAATCAGTGTAACATAAATAAAAGCTACGAACACTAACTAATTAAATTAGTCTGTAATGGAAGGGCGTATAACTACACGCATAATCTTCAATGCGAATTACGAAAAAAAATTCTGGCCACGTCTACTACCAAGAAAAAGCTACGGGCAAACCTAAAACTAACCTCAAACTCCTGCTAATACAGTAGATAGGTAGCAATGAGAATATCCAATCAAATATGTGCGCATGATACGGACTGCCTACTTCAGGCAGACGCAACACTTCGGTTATAAGGAACGGCATGCAACCTGCGAAACAAACGAATTTCAATTGACTTGACTTCTTTGATATGGCAATATGTGTCTGGTTTGCCACTTTTCTGCCAGTGTCCAGTTCATGGAAATGTCTTAGTCATGGAATGGAGGCAATTTACAATAATAATATGAGCGGTAATTTTGAAAAACACCATCAGATTTTTACCACGCAAACAATAGGTAACTATTAAATTGAGAATGAAGAAAATAATAATAACTAAATTAAATACTCGTTTTGAGCTCAGTGCGAAAGAATTGAATTTGAAATAAGAAGAGTTTTGTGAAAATGAGGTTGCTGATTTAACATAAAGTATTTAATGCATTTTCAGTGGACTTGCGGTGTAGAAAAGTATGGAAAAGAAAGGTTCGAATTTTAAAACTCTTTCCACGCTAGAGGACAAAATGCACGTTTACACCTCGTTTACACTCAGATTTCTAATGACAAACAGAATCTTTCCGAGGTTGTGAGGTGGAAAAACTATTTTCATGCCCTAGAAATACAAAAGATAAAATTAAAAGTAGTTTTAATCAATAATAAGAATAATTTTATGAGAACGTAATAAGTGTGTCACATAATATTGTGATTAATAAAATATACTATCACTCGATGTGGTGGAATCATTTTAATTTTTACAATTATTCTTGAAGAATGATGAATTTAATTATTTCTTGAAAGAAGTTATTTATACTTTAGACTTTTAGAGGATACTTATCCTTACCAGTAAATATGTTTATAAAGCACATTTTCGAGAATCCTGTTGCCGCAGCCTCAAAACTGAAGGCAGCGAGGTAATGTACCGGTATGATGGCTATTGAGAATACCGATAGAACTAGAAGTATTCTGCCTGCAAAAGAAAGAACAATCTGTAAAGATAGATATTTACACGATAATTTTAAATTTAGACCACTTAATTACCAGAAAATAGTTTTAGACCAGTTGTCAGTCAATCTAAAATTCATTCGCAAGTTTTATCCCACATATTCGAACATGGCAAGTTATTTGTAATACAGAGTTTTAAATAAAATCTTAAAGGTATACCTACAAGATTTTGATCAAATTTACCGAGAAACATTAGTTTTGTGCGGTACTTGAATTTCCGATGTATGTTTTCAGGTCATATGATATCGCTATGGTTTTGCGTCATTACAGCGACCTTTGGGCAAGGCCTCTATCCAACAGTAGAAATCTTTCGGTAGAGATGACGATGATTATAGCTTTGTATTATTCACTGTCAGATTTACTGTACGAATCACTGTACGATTGTTGTATGCGATGTAAAATGATCTGAAGACTGGAGGTTATAGAAGCAAAAGTTACGCTTATGTGAAAGGTATCATACCTAATTCATCCACTGTTGACAAAGAGCTCTCCTGGTAACAGGCCAGCGTTACTATAATGCACAGGTATATCATGAACAGCCACAACCAATCCCAAACAAATGCAGTTACCCACATGACTGCGGGGCGGACGCCAGATACCCGCTGTAGGAGCTTCGCACCGCTGATGCGTTCCTAATAAAAAATATAAATAAATATTGCTAGATAATCCACACAGCATCATCTAGCGCTAAGTACGCATGGGTTTTGCAACCGATGGCAAAACCCTAAAAAGACCAGAAAATCCGAAACAAATATCTACAGACATTTGTCGTGAGGCGGGAATCGAACCCGCAACCTCCTGCGTCGCAAGACGATCATCGCTCACCGCGCTCGTCGTAGGTTTGAGAATTAATATAAGTAACTAATTATTATGCTTCAAAATCACGCTTCTTTAATTCGTGCATGGATGGGGGTAAAAGTTGAAAAAGTACCTACTTTTAATCGAACGCCTACAAACTTAGCCTAAAATACCGATACCGCTACTTATACGCTACTTATACTTATACGCGCTGATTTTTCTTACCTTAATTACAAACAGAACCAGAAAGGCTGTTACAAATGCCATACAAAATCCCATATTAAATGCAAACTGAAAACCCATGCTGTTGCCTGCTGCCATAACTTTAACCTTTGAACAAAAAAAAAACAAAATAAATTACAAAAAATAATTGATTCAATACCTTCATCGACACCCTTCGTAAATCTTACCAAGTTCTCAATAGAGTATGGTAGAGGATGATTCACAATTGTCAATGTGCTATTGGGAGACCGAGCGCGTAGTATAGCGTCATTTGCGAGTGCGAGCGAGATAGCAGAGTCGTGGTAACCATAGTTACTGAACCACGCTGTCACTTTTTTCGTGTCAAATGTTGCTCCAACTAATGTTTCATATCGCATTCGGGGTAGATCATATTTACTCTGAAAAACATTCAAAATTAGACCGTATTCCGAAGAAGGTAAAGCTGAGGTTATGACTTCAGAGACATACCAGTTTCAGATAGAATTTCCCTACGTCCATACTTCCAATATCAGTAAGCGTCATACCGGGGTAGTGCGACGATTTGAAGTAATCTTTATAAGCTATCATGGGCTCTAAGCCATCAGTGGAATTGGGACTTTGTGACAAAATTGTTTGGGTATTAGAAAACCCACTTTCTAAGGATAAGATAAGGGGGGGAAGTTGTGACATGAACTTCCAAGATCTCGCTATCACAACAGATATACTTATGTTGATAATAGGTGTAACAAATTGTATAATTGCAGTGAACTTATTTCTCATAGTATTGTACACTAGCTTAAGGAACATCGCCTTTATGTGGTTTTTAAGCAATTTAATTCCCCGAACTTTCTCTTCGTTTTCTGATTCTGAAATGGTAAAATATAAAAAGCTGATAATATTTTTTTAGAAAATGAACGAAACAAACGAATTATAACATTTATAAGTGTTACACACCAGAAGACTGTGAATGTCTTTCCAAGGGGACTACCGTCGAATCTTTGAAAGATCCGGCAGTATGGTTGTTTTCTTTCGCTGGCATTACACTTACGGTGTTGTCCTCTGCACCGGCTCTGTAAAATAATTAAGGTTTTACTTTATAAAGGTTCTAAATCAAATATACATTTTAAATACGTATGAAAACTTTAAAGAAGCGTTTGTATTATCTGCGGCAAAGTAGGGAAGACAAATCCAATGAACCCAATCACGACAGGGTTACAGAGACAATACAATTGAAACAATTGAGCTAACTGCAGACTGTTGCAAATAACAGGTAGCTCAACTGATCCATATCAATACCAGTTGGTAGTGTACCCAAGAAGCTGGCTGCATTGCCTCGCTGTAGGTACAACTTACTTCATAAACACTTCTTCGATGCTCGTGACCGACAGCCCGTAGCTGGAAACACGTAGAGATTCCTTGCTTTCTTCAAATTTCTTTAACATTTCCGGGAATTTACTAACATGGTCATTCGGCAAAATGTACGTTAGTTCCGAACCTGAAAAGTAATACTTCCATTTTAGTTTTACCGTGTGAATAATACCTTAATATAATTTAGATTATTCTGATCTTTAAATCTATCCTAGGTACTTTATTGTAGGATAAAATGTCATCACTTTTTGTCCTGCACGTCTTTATGGTTTATGTTGAAAATCAGCGTTGTGGGGTTACTCGCAGCATTGAGCTGAGCATGAACCTTTTCTGATAGATACCGAAGGAATAGAATAGAAAATATTAAATAATTAATTATAGACACAGACAAAAAAAGGAACACGGCCTGATCTAAATAATATTATCTTTTTAAATCGTGTGTTATAATTTTATTATCTACATTTTGTTTTCTTGTATATATTTGACTCTATCGATCAGAATGAAAATATACTCTTTCTTTCATCTTTTTATTTATTACACCTCTACTACGTTCGCCAAACCGGCCAATCGTAGTCCATATGACAAGATCAGTAATTTTAGCAGCTGACTGTTGTGTGGTGATGAACATGTATTGTAAAAATTATCAGTTACAACAATGATCCAACTAATTATCAGTGACAATTATGTAATAACATCGGTAATAGTGCTAATGAAGTGTAATTGACAGGATGATGCACATAGCTTTACGACCGTGCCATCTTAATTTTTCTCGCGAATGCTTGCTCGTAAAACAATTATAGTTATTACTCATTACTTCGCATACGTATGATAATTTATTTCAATCGTTTTGGTAGTTTTAGTATCCAGTGGTAAAAATATACCGATAAAATAAGACTTTTCAGGATTAAAAGTAGCCTGTTTTCCCCCGGGCTACTTTCAGTTCGTGCTGCAGTTTAAGAGTTGCATTTTGCATTGGTAGGAAGGGTTGGCATGATTAAAACAAATGGTTTTAAAACACATGTTTAAAACAATGTTTAAAACAGTTTGATTTTAAACCGTGTTTGTTATCACACGTTTAAAAACACAGATTAAAACAAGTTTTAAACATTGTATAAAACGATGAGAAAAAAACAAGCTTTAAAACTACTTTTCATTGCGAATGAATGATATAAAATGAAAGTAATATTTTTTTGATAAGTTATTTATTCAGTCAAACAAAGATCTAAGTACCTACCAAGTACCAGGATTTATATGGGTAATGGGATAAGATAACACGTATTTTTGAAACATGCATTAGATAGTATAGAATATTAAAATTTTCAATTTAAAATCAATCAAAAACAAAATTATAACAAACAAAATTACCTATATTTAATAAACATTATAAAATCAAAATTGTTTGTCATGTCATGTCAGTCAGGAGAGAGAGTAAGACAATATGACAAGATCAAGATAACAATTATTTTTTCTTTTCCTTATTAAGGTATTTAAAAACTGTAACAAGTTTTGCAGCTTTCTCTGTACCCAGTTTATTTCGTACGTCAGAATGAATAAATCCAAATGTTGAAAACAGTCTTTCAATTCCAGCACTTGAAGCTACAGCAGTGTGAAGCTGAGCCACTAAGTTCATTGTTTGACCATTAATTTGTTTTTTAATGACTGCCACCATTCGAGAGGTCCGACCTGATTTACTACATGATCTTCAAATAGAAAGTTATGAAAGGGATCTGTCACTGCCCTGTATTTAACAACATAGGGCATCGCCTCTTTGTGATAAGCTTCTATAAATAATAAAGCCTCAGAAATATCTTCACTCGTGAGTTTTTCACCCCTGTACTTAGGATGTAGTAAGTTTGCTGCAAAATGAGCTGGAGACATTGCCATTTCATAACGAGCTTTGAACTTCCTTAAATCATCCAATGAATACTCGGTCTCACGCAGTCGTACATTCTCTCCCTCAAACATATTTTTAAGCTCTATCCATGCTTCAGTCACTTCGCCAATACAGCAGGATGTCTTTTGGGAGATGTCAAGTGTAACTGCGATGTTTTCCAGTTTTTTGTAGAGAGCCTGGACTTGTTGCTTCAGCGCCATGTCATTTACTTTCAATGAAATTGACAGATCTATAGCAGTTGAATGATTTAAGCATATATCTGACATTATATGCCAATTTTCTAATAACACTTTTAAGCAGTCAGCCATTGTGTTCCACCGTACCTGTTGTGGTATAACAATTGCTTTTCCACCAGCTTCTTTATATTTGGCAGATGCAAAGTGAGTGTATTTGAAGTACCGCATTATCGACTTAACTTTATCAGTAATATCTTCTGCATTCAAATGCTTTGCTAGAAGGTTTAATATGTGTGATGAACAGCCGTATGTAAGTATATCCTCGTGAGAAGCTAGTTCTTCCTGTTGGGCTAAATCTCGTCTCATACGGCTCATATTTGCTGCGTTGTCTGTCACTACACTTCGCACCGTACATTTGTAAGTTTCACATTGTTTTATTGCCGCAGTAGTAACTTTAACCAAGTAGTCAGCTGTATGGCTTTCGGCTCCTGTGTCTATTGTATCAATTAAATGAGTTGAGTCTGTCAACACATCGGTAACACAGACACAAACTATCGAGTCCTGCCTGACATTACTCCACCCATCAATTGCCAGATTAACAACTTTGTTTTTCAATTCATTTTTTACGGCTTCTTGAGTCGAGTTGTAGACTTCGTCGAGTAGCTTGCTAGCAATTTGTTTGCGGTTTGGAGGTTTATATCCTGGGCGTAAAATTTCTATTAATTTCAGTAACTCTGGGTGTTCTACGTGGTTAAAAGGCGTGTTAGTAGCAAACATATAACGAGATAATTGTAAATAAATTTTCTTCTTATCTTCTTGACTTGTAGCAATAATAAATCTTTTCATTGAAATGTTCACGCTCGCGCTGCTGCTGGTACTGGCATTTTTAGATTGAAGAGTAGTAACAGAAGATGTGGGTGTAGCAGAAGAATTATCTGAAGATCGGGAAGAACCAGCATCACTCAACAACTCCTCCTCCACGTCCCTGTCCGCGTCAAGATTTGCGTCAGTGTTAGAACCGGTGGTGGTGCTACATTGCTGGAAGTGTGCCTCCATTCTTTTCACAAGTCCAACTAGTTCTTTCTTACATTTTCTGCAACGCACCCTATTGGTCTTCAGTGTGGTATTTTCTTGGGGGATCGATGTGAATTGTTCCCAAATTGCATGCTTTTTGCGTCCTGGAGTTGACATTTTTATGAGGTGTTATCAGGAAAGGCATTCGTATTTATAGAATTCATATTAAGTAATTCCCCGCCGGTAAAGTCCCGTTAGGAAAGTCCCTAATGGATGGCTGTCGAATGGAATAGTGGTTATTTTATTCCCCTCATTTAAATATAAATATTAGGGATGGGCCTAACTTCGGCATTCTTCCGAAATTCGGTTGAAATGCCGAACATTCGGTATAAGAAAAGAGTGAAATAGTTGCACAATTTTGATTTTAAGATTAATAAAACATAAAAAAAATCTAATCTGTCATACTCACTCATACCTGATTAAATAAATAAGCCTTTTACATAATTTAAAATCATAGTAATTTATTTATTAATCAAGTAACTAACTGTCATTATCAGTTTCCTTTTTCGACATTTCAATCTTAAGTTTTAGAATTAAAAAATCAAATTCAATAAGTTCTTATTAAATTAGGAAGTCTTATGATTTGAATCAAATAAACTTTTTGAAAATTCAATATATTAATTACTTATAGGTATATTTTATTGTTGTTTGTTAGTTGTTACCATATAAGTGCAGAATAAAAACCGAACTTCGGCATTTTTTATTTTTACCGAATGTTCGGCCGAAATTCGTATTCGGTTCAAACCACATTCGGCCCATCACTAATTAATAAATATTGGGGGTGCCCCTATTCATAGAATAGAATTTATAGTTTATAGGTATTTCCCCGCCGGTATAGTCCTGCTAGGAAACATTTAGGGTGAATGTAAATCGTTTAGTAGTGATTAGAGATACGCAACATAAAATAAATGTTTATCCATTGATCGTTTTTTGTCAATATTTATTTTACTATAGAAAATTTGAAAAGTCAAAAGATCTAGTCTGGAAATGAAACATTATAGGTCGAATTAATTTAAAATAATACCCTAAACTAAAAAGGACAAAAAAAAAACAAAAAAAACAAAACAAACACTTGTTTAAAACAATTTGAACTGTTTGTTTTATAAAATTTAAAAAAACTGTTTTTTTTCCAACCCTGGTAGGAATGGATTTCGACCATTATAAGATTAATTTTGTTATTGAATTTATAAACAAAGAAAATTATAAAACTTAACATTTCTCTATTTCCTAAAAATCTAAGTCGTCACTAAAAGGCGTGCTCGGAATTCTAGGAGCATTGCAACGAATGATGTCGATGCTAATTAAAGAACCGAAATAAAAGACAGCATTCTGCCCACCTATGGACACTATAAGTGATGTTTTTATATATTGTGTGTGGCTCAGGACCCCAAAGACCAAACAAATCAACTCTATCACTGAAATTACGATTTTATCACTGAAAAAAAAAAACTAATTGCTCCCGATTATTCCATGTTAAAACTGTGACCTCAGACAAGGTTCGCGAATTTTCGCCGTTTGAGGGACTGTTGATATTTCTGCGGAGCCTTACTGAAGTTCCTGCAAGATAACAAGATTCATCGCCATTGTCAGCCTATATCAGTCCGCTGCTGGACATAAACCTACCCTAATGAGAAGATGACAAGATTACCTTGTATTCATTAGTATGGGTATATATAAATTGTTCTCACCTATATTAGAGTTTTCCTTCAGATCCGGCACATAATCTTTGAAGAAATTAGTAACGGCTTCCACGTTGCAGGCTTCTTCCTTCACAATGGTGAGTTTGTAACCCATTCCGTAATGTTTCTTGAGGAAGTACGGAGTACCGATACACTGCAGTTTACCTCCAGACATGATGGCTATCCTATCGCCCAGGATGTCTGCCTCGTCCATGAAATGGGTCGAGAGAATCATTGTCCGACCTGCGAAGAAGATTTGCGTTGAATACTCGGAACAAGTTGGAAACTTACTGTATGACTTTATTTGTATATCAGCAAAGAACACAACCTCTGCTTAGCTTGGGGCTAGATAATGCTGTGTGAATTGTCCAGCATTATTTGTTGGCAAACAATCGTGCGTCCCGCCTGATAGAAAGCGATTACTGCAGCCTATGGACGACTGCAACATCAGGAACGAAACCAACACAAGGACATTACACGCGCGCTGTGATTGTAAATACTACTAATTTGTTTATTAGTTCGTATACCTTTCTTTTCTTTCTGCAACAGGTCCCAGAGCGCTCGCCTCGCCGCGGGATCGAGTCCCGACGTGGGCTCGTCTAGTAGGACCACGCGTGAGTTGCCACACATCGCCGCGCCGACCGATAGCCGACGCTTCTGCCCGCCAGACAGTTTTGCCGACAAAACGTTCCTCTGTAACAAAGATTTATTTAATTACTAGCACCGTACTAGTCTTCGCACCGGTATTAAACCAAATTTTTTTGTGTCTAACCTAAGTGACAAAACTAAAAAAAAATATCGTCGACAATAGTAGTCAAATACTAATTATTTAAAAATAAAACTGTAAAGTACTAATTATTAAGATCAACTGCATAGTTGACAAATGTATTGCGTTGATCCTTTATGTACTTAACTAGCGGCCCGCCCCGGCTTCGCACGGGTATTAAACAAAAATATCAGAAATTATACACACTAAAACGATGGGTTTCACAGTTTTCATACGGATCTTTACTTTTTTTAACAGCATTGGGGTTTTTGACATTGACTCGACATTCCAAACCTGACACTGGCCGTAGAGAAAAAGCAAGCATTGTGCGCTATACAACCTCTTTTTCTATTCTGACGCGCCATAATAGAAAAAGAGGTTGAATATACAGGCCACGGTTCAATTATTGAATTTTTCATGCGGATCCCTAACTTTTTTGAAAATATTATATAGCCTATGTTCATCACGGAAAATTAAGGATTCTAATGGTGAAAGAATTTTTTAACTCGGTCCAGTAGTTTCAGAGCCTATTCAATTCAAACAAACAAACAAACAAACAAACAAACATACAAACAATCAAATCTTTCCTCTTTATAATATTAGTATAGATTAAACAGAATATGATCGAGAATTTGAGAATTTAAGAAATAAATTAAGAGCAGTAAAACTGTCGCTGTTCTATTTATACCGGAAATAAAGGATAGATTGACGACCGATGAGAAGCGGCGGACGAACGAGCGACGCCAACGCAAGAGTTCCATGTGCAGGTTCGATTCCCGGCTTTTTCAAACATTCGTTATGTTTGTATGTTTTTCTGTACATAACTAGCGACCCCGCGCTCCGGCTTCGCACGGGTGATAAAAAAACACACCAAAATTCGTTGCTTAGTGTTAAAGATCTAAGCATACATAGGAACTAACAGACAGACAGTTGGCGACTTCGTTTTATACTATGTAGTGATAAAAAATACCTATCAACGTAATGTACCTATTGTATTACATCAGTCACCTATAAGACAAGCTCTGCTTCGCATGGGGCTAGATGATTGTGTGGATTGTCCAGCATTATGTCTGCTTATCAGATAAGGTCGGTCACAACAGAAACCATACCATTGACACAGTTAGAGGGCAAAATCTACTTTACAATCTATAAATAAATAAAGCCGGACAATTCACACAGCATTACCTAGCCCCGAGCTAAGCAGTGCTTGTGTTATGGGTACTAGATGATTGATAAAGATAATATACCTAATATTATTACATACATAATATATAGATATTTATATCTGCAGATCGTACAAATATTTCTCCCGAGGCGGGAATCGAACCCGCAACCCGAACCCGCTCCTGCGTCGCAGGCGGGCCTTCGCCCACCGCGCCACAGAGGTCGTCGATAATTCAGTATAATTTAACTTGTTCACCAAAATAGACTACACACAGTAGAATCGTTGACGAGGTATAGGAACTTAGCTGAAAAACGTAGTTCAAAGCATAGATCAAAGAGTGTTTGTAATCTATACTAATATTATAAAGAGGAAAGATTTGATTGTTTGTTTGTTTGTATGTTTGTTTGTATGTTTGTTTGTTTGTTTGTTTGTTTGTTTGTTTGAATTGAATAGGCTCCGAAACTACTGGACCGAGTTAAAAAATTCTTTAACCATTAGAATCCTTAATTTTCCGTGATGAACATAGGCTATGTAATATTTTCAAAAAAGTTAGGGATCCGCATGAAAAATTCAATAATTGAACCGTGGGCTGTATATTCAACCTCTTTTTCTATTATGGCGCGTCAGAATAGAAAAAGAGGTTGTATAGCGCACGGTGCTTGCTTTTTCTCTACGGCCAGTGTCAGTTGGTACGGTCAATGTCGAGTCAATGTCAAAAACCCCAATGCTGTTAAAAAAAGTAAAGATCCGTATGAAAACTGTGAAACCCATCGTTTTGTATAATTTCTGAAATTTTTGTTTAATACCCGTGCGAAGCCGGGGCGGGCCGCTAGTATAATATAAACAACAGAAGCTGGGCTGAGTATGCAATGAGCACTTTGACCTTTATTTTTTAAGACGATTTAATATTCTTGTTTATTCAAATCATTAGATCAGCCAGTTTATGTGTATGTCTTTACGTTAATTAATGAATCAGTTTTGTCTACAAAACTTATTTTAACAGCCTTGTGGATAAAATACTCGGGCACAGTTTGTATAATACCTATTTTATTATGACTTTACCGGAACCAACTCATGGTGAGGACAAGGCCGTTTTGTGGCTTTTGGGTTTAAAGTTTATAACTAATTTATTAATGTTGTCAACTGTAGTACCACTGTAAGTCTGTTAGCGCAAATATTTTATTTTATTTATATTCTATTATTATTATTTTTACAAATAACAAATATATTATTTACATAAGAAACAGCACATAATAATATAAGAAAGGGTATTTTAAAACTTACGCGATCAGAACACATAATGATTTGTACTATTGTTGAAACGTCGAGAAAAAAAAACGCGATAAATACCCGTTAAAATAGTACTAATCATTATAAGAAAAGGTATTTTAAAAATAATGGCGCAGACAAAATATATTGAGAGCATTATCTATGTTCATACTTTTATTGTATTTATTCAATTTCTTCTGAATTAATATCTTATTAGCAGTTTAGGTTTTATAGAATTTTATATTTTGTATTGTATAAACCTAACATAATATGTATAATCTATTAAATAAGTTGGTCAACATTATCCACTTTTATGCTCTTGTACCCACTGTTATTTATAACCTTGTCTACCTCACGTTATAACATTTGCTTGAAGAGAACTCTTTTTAGGGTTAAGTTTGCCATTATGTTTCTAGGTTAATACTTTATTGTATATTTTATCGTGCAATTAAGAATTAAAAATATTTATAGTTGATAATAAAAACATGGAATATTTATGCGATGATGAATTCATCTCTCAGATAAGAGGCATAACAGCTATTATTTAACTTGTTACTATGACATTTTAATTTAGGATTATATTTTTTATATTTTTAGGATTCCATACTGTAAAAAGGGTTCCATACAGACAAGAGTGAGCATGGTTGTGTTTTATTGCCTTCGAGTTCGGTGTCCGGTCAATTCTCTGAAACTCTTCGTCACTTGTCAGCAGCGGTCATTATCCGCGAATTTTTATGATACGAAACCAATTTTCAACTCATTGATTTCCGCTACTGACTGTACCATCTATTTCTCAAATAATTTACATTGTATTAAAATATAAGATATAAGAAATTACATTGACACAGTTAACATACATAATACTTGTACCTATATAAGTTAAACAACATCCGTAAAGTGAGTAATGTGAAACCGCAACGATCTCCAAACGTCAAACTCATACTCTTATCTATCAAAGGTGGGTTAAGCCATTATGGAGCAGAATCCAGAACACAATTAATATTGCATAATGGATCTGAATTCCATTCAAAGTAGCAGCACGCGGGAATTGCGAATCCATCTGAGTATATTTTTAGGGTTTCGATATCGGTTTCGAAACCTGGGTCTCGGTTTGTTTATCCTTTCTTAGTTATTAGTACTATTTTAACGGGTATTTATCGCGTTTAATTACTTATTTTTCCCAACGTTTCAACAGGTTTACACACTGTCGTATTTATTCCTTTTCTTAGTGTTCTTTTTACAAACTAATTAAATTTTTTTTTTTTTTTTTTTTTTTTTATTTCTTTATTTATTATAATTGCTTTGTTAATAAAGGTTTCACCCCTGTACGTACATTGCCTATAACTTATTCTTACCTTTTCCTCCAACTCCAATAGCTTTACGAAATGGTTCACTTGCTCATCTATCTTCTTAACGGGCACTCCTTTTAGCCGCGAGTAGAATATGATGTGTTCGGCCACAGTGAGGTCCGGAAACAGTACGTTGTGTTGCGGACATATCCCGAGGGATTTCCGGGCAAGTTCCGTTTCCGAGACTATATTATAGCCGTTTATTATGGCGGTTCCTGATGTTGGGGGAACCATACCTGGAAAATCATCAATAAGATCATTATTATCAATGCACCGGGGGCGGTGTTATCACCAACCCCCATGCCCAGCGTGGGGATTATGGGCATTAACCCCCAAATGATAATGCCATCTATGGCGCTCATTAGGGGAGGCCTATGTCCAGCAGTGGATATTATAGGCTGGTGATGTGTGATGTGGGGGCGGGCAGCAGCGCCCTCTGCAGGACAATCTCTCCGAACCGAGATCCCCAAACAGCATGCTCAGCGTGGGGATTATGGACAATAACCCCCAAATTATAAATGATGCATCGAACTCTATTGTCCATTATAAACCTTATTTAGGATTGATTCTACTTTATTTCTTTTCAATATATGTTATATGCTATACATATATCTACTTTATGTAACCTATAATTTAAAAAATAAGTAATAGGTACTGGACAATCCACACAGCTATTATTGAACGCTAGCAATTCGTGCTTGATTTAAGAGAAGCGAGATTCCTGTATGAAGTTTTCCTTGACCGACCGCTCGAGAAAACATGTAAAATGCTTTGCTCCTCTATGTTATGGCAACCTCTAGCTAGTGCAAAAAGAAGCTAAGACGAAAATTCCACTCGGCAAACACGCTACTATGATTACAAATTTGATAGGCGTAAGCAAATACAGTTAAAAATAGGCGGAGATAAAAAATCGACAACCTCTGTGGCGCGGTGGTTGAACGTCTGTTTGCGATTCCCACCTTATAACAAATGTTTGTACCTGATCAGCAGATATTTGTTTCTGGTGTTATTTTCTATGTATAGTAAAAATATCATGTAATATATTTATTATTGTATTAAGTATATCAGTCATCTAGCACCCATAACACAAGCACTGCTTAGCTTAGGGCTAGATGATGCTGTGTGGATTGTCAGTATTAAAAATAGTAACGAAAGGATAAATACCTGTGAGCATAGATATAGTGGTGGTTTTCCCCGCCCCGTTGTGACCCAATAACACCGTTATCTCATTCTCATAAATTCTAAGGTTTAATCCGTCCACAGCCTTCTTTCGACCTCTGTACACTTTGGACAAATTCTGAAATCAATAATGCAAGTATTAATACCGTAATGAAATGACTGGATAATTCTAGTTAAGTACATACTTCGATGACATGGAATTTCAACACATGTCTAATGGCTTTCAGGGCCGATTGACCTAACATTCAAGAGTGAAATCAATAAATACGAACAAGCAATAAGCAACTTTATTGACAAATAAAGTACAATGAAACAAAAGAGCTACCAGCAGACAGTTGCGAACATTTTACGGGTAACTCAAATAAATATGTAAGTAGCAAGGTGTATCTATACTAATATTATTTTTAAGTAGAGATAGTGTTTGGATTTAGAAGGTAGTCTGTGACACTATAGGTAGTTCAACTGAATAAGTAGCAAAAGTATCTTTACTTATAATAATACAGTAGAGGTAGAGATAGTGTTTGGATTTAGAAGGTAATCTCTGAAACGATAGGTAGCTCAACTGAATAAGTAGCTAAAGTATCTTTACTTATACTAATACAGTAGAGGTAGAGATAGTGTTTGGATTTAGAAGGTAATCTCTGAAACGATAGGTAGCTCAACTGAATAAGTAGCTAAAGTATCTATACTTATACTAATACAGTAGAGGTAGAGATAGTGTTTGGATTTAGAAGGTAATCTCTGAAACGATAGGTAGCTCAACTGAATAAGTAGCTAAAGTATCTATACTTATACTAATACAGTAGAGGTAGAGATAGTGTTTGGATTTAGAAGGTAATCTCTGAAACTATAGGTAGCTCAACTGAATATGTAGCTAAAGTATCTTTACTTATACTAATACAGTAGAGGTAGAGATAGTGTTTGGATTTAGAACGTAATCTCAGAAACTATAGGTAGCTCAACTGAATAAGTAGCTAAAGTATCTATACTTATATATACTAATACAGTAGAGGTAGAGATAGTGTTTCTATTTAGAAGGTAATCTATGAAACGATAGGTAGCTCAACTGAATAAGTAGCTAAAGTATCTTTACTTTTACTAATACAGTAGAGGTAGAAGTAGTGTTTGGATTTAGAAGGTAATCTCTGAAACGATAGGTAGCTCAACTGAATAAGTAGCTAAAGTATCTATACTTATACTAATAAAGTAGAGGTAGAGATAGTGTTTGGATTTAGAAGGTAATCTCTGAAACGATAGGTAGCTCAACTGAATAAGTAGCTAAAGTATCTATACTTATACTAATACAGTAGAGGTAGAGATAGTGTTTGGATTTAGAAGGTAATCTCTGAAACGATAGGTAGCTCAACTGAATAAGTAGCTAAAGTATCTATACTTATACTAATACAGTAGAGGTAGAGATAGTGTTTGGATTTAGAAGGTAATCTCTGAAACGATAGGTAGCTCAACTGAATAAGTAGCTAAAGTATCTATACTTATACTAATACAGTAGAGGTAGAGACAGTGTTAGATTTATAAGGTGTTCTCTGAAACTATAGATCTGATTTCATAAAATAGTTTACGATTACGAATAGCTAGATCCCTGAGTAAACCGATTGCGTTTTGTTCAAGGACTACGCAAGCGAAGCTACGGATAGAGCTTGTCTATACGAGTACTAATAGGTATTATAAAGAGGAAAGATTTGTTTGTATGTTTGCTTGGTTGTTTGAATTGAATAGGCTCCGAAACTACTGGACCAATTTGAAAAATTCTTTCACCATTAGAATCCTAAATTTTCCGTGATGAACATGGGCTATATAATATTTTCAAAAAAGTTAGGGATTCGCATGAAAAATTCAATAATTGAACCGTGCGCTGTATATTCAACCTCTTTTTCTATTGTGGCGCGTCATAATAGAGAAAGAGGTAAAAAAATTAAGGGATCCGTATGAAAACTGTGAAACCCATCCGTGAAACCCATCGTGTTAGAGTGTATAATTTCTGAAAATTTTGTTTAATACCCGTGCGAAGCCGGGGCGGACCGCTAGTATACTATAAATAGCGTTGGCAGCTTTTAATAAATATGTAAAAATGTATGAGAATTTATACAAACAATTATAGGTACTAAAGGTTAAAAGTTCATCTTTACTCAATTATAAAGTGGAAAGATTTGTTAAATTTGAATAGGTTCCGAAACTACAAAACCGATTATAAAATATATAGCTAATATGGCGGTTCAATCCTATGATCAAATCTATTCAAGGTTGTCTGGGAGTGATCGCTCTTGAGCGAAAAACCTGCCAGGAGTCGCTTATTCCTTTGTAAATTTTATTTCCATGTTAAAGTGGGCAATAAAGTATATCTATATATAATAGCTACAGTGAGCTAAATGTTGAGGAAGGTCACGCATAACTAGTTACGCTTTAGATATACATTATGTATGTATATGTATATTTATCCGAACCTCGATTCATTCATGTTCTTTTTTGTCTGTCTGTATGCACGTGTAAGGACTTTTCAAATAGGTACTGTATTATTTTTTCAAGTACCTACTATATTATTTTAATAAAAGAGCAGTTAATTCGTTATTATGAATGTGTGAAAGGATGAAAGAATAAGCACAAACGCTCTCCAAATTAAAATGTATCTTTGCAAAAGTAAGTATTTAGTTATAAAACACCATACATATCAAGTCACTCATAGGTGCAAAGACCCATAAATATATTCAAGGCATGCTTTTACTCTGTAGACGCAGATCAATAAATCAAAAAGGCCTTGACCTATCCACTTCTACGCACGTCATCGTCTAAGAAGTAACAAGTAACTGCCGAAAAAATGAGTGAAGTTATCAAGTCGGCGTGTAATATTTTCCGCTCGACTACTAAGTAAGAAAGAAAGAAGACAGAAAATATTATTTTTATTTACCTTAATCAAACAACACAATAATATACACAGCTATCTTAAAATTAAGTTGTAAAGTAGGTTATTTAAGGCAAATATGGTCGTCACTCAGCGTTATACTGGGTGCACACTGATGTGTCCACCCAGCGCTGATTTTCAGTGAAGACCAGAGGGGTCGTGTCACGTCACGAGCGTCGGATGCTTCTTGTACACATTACAAACCATTTTGAATTTCACACATGTAGGTAACTAAATATAACAGTAAACTTAAGGCTGATTTATAAAACGAATTAACTACATATATGTATGTAATAATGTTTTTTCTATTTCTTTTTGTGCATCTATAGGTTTCTTTTTAAACAACCAATTCGGAAAATATAACATAGGGGTCTATCATCTCATTAAATAAAATTGGTTTATTAAGGTAACCACGGGAAAATAATTTGCCGCTAATCATAAACTATGGATGAATATCTATGAACCCACGATAAAACCAACTTCGGTTATAAATTTTGTATTTTCCCAAATGCTTCAAAAATACCAGTGATCCAAAATTAGTTTTACCAAGTTATTCATAACTTGGTATAACTTGGTTAGATGTTCACATCTAAGTTATTAACTCTCGGTAAAATACACAAAATCAGTAATCAATCATGCAACAGAATTACAGAACCCTTCGCTGTGCGTGGTCCGACAATCTCTTGCCGGATTGAATGAACCAGGCTAAACAGAACTGCTCTAAATTGATATTAATTCGTACCATACAGTTATATTGAACACAATTTATGGTAGTTGTTGTCACAAACTAATAAGCAGTAGCTGCGCCCCGCGGCGTTACCCGCGGTCAATAGCAATAGTGATTTTTAAGTTTTTTCTTACATAAGAATCTACCGATGATACATAAACAGAACAAAAAATTGCCAAAATTGGTCCAGCCGTTCATGCATAATGCCGCATACCGTGACAAAGGGAAATAGGGTTCCTTTTTCTATCCTAATATTATAAAGAGGAAAGATTTAATTGTTTGTTTGAATTGAATAGGCTCGGAAACTACTGAACCGATTTGAAAAATTCTTTCACCATTAGAATCCTAAATTTTCCTTGATGAACATAGGCTATAGAATATTTTCAAAAAAGTTAGGGATACGCATGAAAAACGCAATTTTTGTTAAATAGCCGTGCGAAGCTTAGCCGGGGCGTACCGCTAGTTATGTATAAGAAGGTACCGCTAGATATAGAAGATACTGAACTATGACCCGTTTGGAACCGGTTATTGACTTACTTGTATATCTACACCCACAGGCACATTCTGCGGTTCTTCGTCATGCACGACCTTCAACAAGGCGTCGTTGTACTCTATGTCCGCGGCGTCTCTCTGCGAGGCAGCTGTAAAACATCCAATGATAAGGAAACAGACTCTTGTTCAATATGATTTAGTGAGATCTGCATTATCATATCAAGCAAGAAATAAGTCTTTCTTAATCATCATAGTATACATAGTATAAAACAAAGTCGCTTCCCGCTGTCTGTCTGTTTGTCCCTATGCATGCTTAGTTTTTTAAAACAACGGATTTTGCTGCGGTTTTTTTAATAGATAGAGTGAACAGGTTTTTGTATCAGCGTTAGACCCATGCGAAGCCGGAGCGGGTCGCTAGTATACTATACTATAGAAGAACGCACAATCTTCGAAAAGATAATCTTGCGAAAAGATTGACATTGTTGACAGCAGTTATCATAAAATAATGCGTCAAATTAATAACAAAATCAGCGAAGCTCCTTTTTGTCCGATCATCCTTCCAAGAACACCACGCTAAGGTTGATGGTGACGTTATTTAAAATGGAACGTCAAGTGCGAGTCGCATTCGCACACCGAGGGTTACTTACAATATAAGACTAGTCAACGACTAGTAGGTATCAAATAGGTTTTGGTTCATTGTGAGATTTTTTGTAACGTTGAAAAATTTAGGTACTTACCGTTTTCGCCGTTTTCGAACTATTTTCTTTATTTGTATGTATAGCTTTCGTTCTTGCTAAAATTTATTACTTTAACGGAAAATACCCTATAGTTTTCGGACCATGGCGAGAATGTGAAAAATGGAAAAAAACTACAAATTTACGATTTTCGTATTTTTCTCTGTACCTGACCTATGAATAAGACCTTGATTCTTGCAAAGATAAGCAACTTTTAATTGGGTTGACTCAGAAGAAGTTTTAACAAGTACGACAAGTGCGAGTGTAACTCGCGCGCCGAGGGTTTTGAACTTGTGTCGTTTAGGTAGGTAAGTACGTATATGACGACCTGTTGGCGCGGTGGGCTTACAACGCAGGAGGTTGCGGTTTGATTTCTGCCTCGGGACTAATATTTGTAGGATATTCAGATTATTTGTTCGGGTGTTCTTGGCCTTTTCTGTACACAAAAATAAATCATCTAATGTGATACTTATACTTTATTAAGTATAAAAGCTATCGTAGTAATAACACAAGCTCTGCTTAGCTTGTGGGTAAATGATACTGTGTGGATTATCTAGGATACAAATCTCTTCCCAAAAATTTTGAGAACAACGGTTTTGGTGCGCTGTGGAACTACTATAACAGTTACTACAGAGATTAGTGGGTAGGTAAGTGGGCTGGTACCTACAATTTTTTTTCGACTTTTTTTCAACCTATTTCACTAAGTATGAAACTTAGACGATTTTCAAAACCTGTTTTGAATTGTCGAAATCCATACCTTTGATTTGATATTACTCTTAATGAAATAGCCCCCATTGTATGAAAATTAGTTTTTTGACCATATTTCAAAAAGTATTATATTTACAGACTTCTCTATATTTTTCCTGTAAAATATAGATCTATATCTACAAACGCTTAGTACATTTTACATCAATCACTCTGCAATCTTCGGAGATAAGGGGGGGGGGGGGGGGAACGGTCAATTTTTCGACCTTTTTCAAAATATTTCGAAAAGTATAAAACTTATCGAAATTTCAAAAACTGTTTTGGAATGTACAAACCAATACCTTTCATTTGATACCCAACTCGGTGGGGTAACTTCAGAAATTTTTCCCGCCCTTTTTTGACCATATTTCAAAAAGTATTATTTTTACAGACTTCTCTATATGTTTCCTGTAAAATATAGATCCATATCTACAAACACTTGCTGCATATCATGTCGATCACTCTGCAATCTTCGGAGATAGGGGGGGGGAACGGTCATTTTTTTGACCTTTTTGAAAAGATTTTAAAAAGTATAAAATCTACCAAAATTTCAAAAACTATTTTGAAATCTACAAACGAGTACCTTTCATTTGATACCAATTTTGACTTTGTACGGCCCATTTAAAATTTTGATTTCAAAATTTGTATAGAAAATCTTCATTTTGATTTTTCAGTTATTTTTATTTATTTTTCTATAAATATGTGCGGGCGCACAAAATGTATTATTATTTCAAATTTCAAGTCAATAGCTGCAGTAGTTTCTGAGATATTAAGGATTCAAAACACAAAACAGACCCAAAGCGATTTCATAAGGGTTTTGCAACCGATGGCAAAACCCTAAAAATGAATCACAGGTCCAAGAGTTTACGGAGATTTGAATTTTCAACGTGTTCTTAAGAAAAGAGGTTTGACAGACGGATAGACGGACAACAAAGTCATCTTACAAGGGTTCCTTTTTTTCCTTTTGAGGCACGGAACCCTAAATAACAGGTTTTTGTGATTTCTACTTTTACAAGTTATTATAGCTAGCAGTTGTGTTGTTTTGCTTATTGTCAACCATTAAAAAATTGTAAAAACCTGATTTTTTCATTGCTTGATTCTGGGGTAAACAAGCAGTACCTACGTATTATTTACAGATAAATAACATTTTGGCAAGATTAAACTCGTTTGAATCTTAACATCTTGGCCGTGTGGTGCCGGCCATAGAATTTCACCACCCCAACTCTTCCCGTGGGTGTCGTAAGAGGCGACTAAGGGAAACACACACCGGGGGGCGGGCAGCAGCGCCCTCTGCAGAACTACTCCACTGAACTGCGATCCCCAACCCGCATGCCCAGCGTGGGGATTATGGGCAATATCCCCCAATGATAAGAACCGCCACAAAATGGCCCCCAGTTCCCGGCCGCCTCGCTATTCCTGGCCATGGTAGCGGCCACGGTAACGGCGGGGCAGGGGGTGCTAGGAATCTCCGGGCTACATTAGGCTACCACACCCCACACAAACTGACCCTGGCAACGTTTAACGGACGCACTCTGAGGCTTGATCACCATCTAGCGCAGTTGGAAGTGGAGCTAGAGAACATTAAATGGCATGTTCTAGGGTTATGTGAAGTCCGTAGAGAGGGGGAGGACACTGTAACCTTAGACTCAGGCCATCTTCTCTACTTTCGCGAGGGTGATAAAACATCCCAGGGTGGCGTAGGTTTCCTCGTCAATAGGGCCCTCTCTAACAACGTCGAAGAAATCTCCAGTGTGTCGACCAGGGTAGCGTACCTGATCCTTCGGCTGTCTAAGCGCTACAGCTTGAAGGTCATTCAGGTCTACGCACCGACCTCGGCACACTCGGATGATGAAGTGGAGGATATGTACGAAGACATATCCAAAGCCTTACATCACACCACCAAGGCTCACTTCAACGTTGTTATGGGGGACTTTAACGGCAAGGTGGGAACCCAGACTGGCAACGAATCCCGGATAGGCCCGCATGGTTTTGGTGTTCGAAATCACAGGGGACAAATGCTTGTCAACTTCCTTGAGAAAGAGGGGCTGTTCTTAATGAACTCTTTCTTTAAGAAACAGCCCCAAAGGAAGTGGACATGGCGGAGTCCCGATTCTGTGACAAAAAATGAGATCGACTTCATCATGACGGATAGCAAGCATATATTCAGAGATGTCTCAGTGATCAACAGGGTCAATACCGGATCTGATCACCGACTCCTTCGAGGCTCTCTGAATATCAATCTGAAGCTTGAAAGGAACCGTCTGATGAAGTCCACGCTCCGACCGAACCCAATCAGAATCATGGCGGGCACCGAGAAGTTTCAGCAGCTTCTCGGGGATAGATTCGCTGCCTTGGAACCCACTGATGACGCTGACGAGACCCTACACAATCTGGTCGAAACTTTGAGGGACGAGGGCATCAAGTTTTGCAAAAAGCAGCGTACTGGTAAGAAGTCCAAACTCTCGGATGAGACTCTTGGGCTGATGACAAAAAGACGGGAAACCACCCAAGCGACTTCGTCGGAAAGGTCAGACCTGAACAAGCGAATTGCGAAGATGGTACGGCGCGACCTTCGGAGCTCCAATACACGCCTCATTGCAGAGGCGATAGAGCGAAACCGAGGGTCCAAAGTATTCACTCAGCAGCTTGGCAGGAGCCACCTGACGAAGCTTAAAACGCACGACGGAAGGACCGTATTGTCGAAGCCGGAGATATCGGCCGAGATAGAGGACTTTTATGGCCGTTTATACGCTGCTCATGCTCCCCGTTCCCAACGAGACGGCCACGATTCTAGAGCCACCTTGATACGCCACTATACCGACGAACTGCCAGACATCAGTCAAGACGAGATCGTGTTAGCTCTAAGGCAGCTTAAAAATGGAAAAGCCCCCGGTGAGGACGGAATTACATCAGAGCTTTTGAAAGCTGGAGGATACCCTGTTATACAGGAGTTACAGAGCCTCTTCAACGCCGTCCTTCACAGTGGGAGAACTCCAAAGGCGTGGAGTGGGAGTTTGGTGGTGCTCTTTTTTAAGAAGGGAGATAAAACCCTTCTTAAAAATTATAGACCCATCTCGCTCCTAAGTCACGTCTATAAGCTTTTCTCACGAGTTATATCGAACCGTCTCGCCAGGAGACTCGACGAGTTTCAGCCACCGGAGCAGGCTGGGTTTCGCGGAGGATATGGTACCATAGACCACATTCACACAGTGAGGCAGATTATACAGAAGTCCGAAGAGTATAATCAGCCCCTGTGTCTGGCTTTTGTGGACTATGAGAAGGCCTTTGACTCCGTTGAAACCTGGGCTGTTCTACAATCCTTACAGCGATGCCAAGTAGACTATCGTTATATCGAGGTGCTGAGATGTCTTTACGAAGCCGCCACTATGAGTGTCCGAGTACAGGACCAACAGACTAAACCAATCCAACTGCGCAGAGGAGTGAGGCAGGGGGATGTCATATCCCCGAAACTGTTCACGAGCGCGTTGGAAGACATGTTTAAGACGCTGGACTGGAAAGACAAGGGCATCAACATAAACGGCGACTACATCTCACACCTGCGATTCGCTGATGACATAGTTTTAATGGCGGAGTCGCTAGAGGAGCTGAACCGGATGCTGGACAGTCTAGCTTCAGCCTCCCGATGTATCGGTCTTGGCATGAATTTGGATAAAACCAAAATCATGATCAATGGCCACATTGATCCAAGACCGGTGATCGTACATGGCCACCTCCTCGAAATTGTTTCTGAGTACACTTACCTCGGGCAGATTTTGCAGTTGGGTAAAAACAATTTCGAGAAGGAAGCCAAGAGGAGGATCCAGCTAGGCTGGGCAGCGTTCGGAAAACTACGTCGAGTCTTCTCGTCATCCATACCGCAATGTTTGAAAACGAAAGTTTTTAATCAGTGCGTCCTACCAGTTATGACCTACGGAGCTGAGACGTGGACACTCACGATAGGGTTGGTCCACCAGTTCAAAGTCGCTCAGCGAGCTATGGAAAGAGCTATGCTCGGAGTTTCTCTGAAGGATAGAATTCGTAACGAATACATCCGACAGAGAACTAAAGTCATCGACATAGCTCAGAGAATTAGCAAACTGAAGTGGCAGTGGGCCGGCCATATATCGCGAAGAACCGATAACCGCTGGGGTAAACGTGTTCTTGAGTGGAGACCGCGACTCGGTAAACGTAGTGTAGGACGCCCTCCGGCCAGGTGGGATGACGATCTGCGAAAGACTGCTGGCAGATGCTGGATGCGACAAGCCGAAGACAGGGCGCTATGGCGCTCATTAGGGGAGGCCTATGTCCAACAGTGGACTAACATAGGCTGATGATGATGATGATGAATCTTAACAAAATTGTATGCTGGCGACGGTGTCAAATTCTCTGACGTGAGTAATTCACGACGGTGTCAAATTCTCTGACGTGAGTAATTCACGTCACAGAATTTGACACCGTCATCGTCGTCAACAGCCAGCGCCTTTCAACGCTGTTGTAAGGTATCTCTCCTAATCCTTAAAGGTAATTTACCTGTTACAATATTTTTCCGGTTCGGTGGCAGCCAAAAGTTCTTCGTGAATGGAAAATACCATGGTAAAGGCACGCCATACAATCCTGGGCGTATCTTCTCTACGTACATAGCGATCAACATGTACAGAATAGAATCAAGTATCAGCATGAGTGCAACATGGCCTGGTTGATACTGATCGTGGTATGATATCGGAGAGAAAAAATCATTCCATTGTAAACCTACAACATAAAACCAGAGGTTAAACAATTTACACTTATATTATAAAGAGGAAAGATTTGATTATTTGTTTGCATTGGATATTAGGCTCCAAAACTACTGGACCGATTTGAAAAATTATTTCACCATTAGAATTCTTAATTTTCCGTGATCAATATAGGCTATAGAATATTTTCCGAATATTAGACATCCGCATGAAATATTCAATTTTAGTTAAGTGCGAAGCCGGGGCGAACCGCTAGTTATGAATAAAAGACGAATAATGTCAACAGCTGAATAACGTCGGCCTTATGACCTTGTTAGTCTTTCTAGTAACAAGCATACACCAATCAATAATTTTCGATTTAGGACAGGTGAGTTTAAGTACCTCGTGAAGTTCCTTCGCACATAATAATCATCTGAAACGCATATCCCATAGCCGTATTAGATATCAAGCTGAGCACAAATTTCGTGGTCAGGCTAATATCTTCGTAGAGTACTTGCGTGAGCATAAATATAGAGTAGGCTGAAAACCATGCCAGTCCCATGAAAGAAGCTGCGGTATTCGCTGTGGAATAAAGACGAGAATAGACTGTATTATAAAAGTTGCGGGGCTCCACGAATTCAAGGTCGGCAGACGTAATTACACGTCAGTCGACGTTGCATAATATTAACTGGTATTTTATTTATCAGGAGAAGATCAACGCACTCATTTGTGCTTCTAGAGTTTTTTAAGGTGTAGGTACACTTTTTTTGTTGCTGATGTGCAAAAATAGGCTTTGCACAGTTTGCATCCATTGACCTACATTATATGTATTAACATAAAAAAGGAAAATTTTACAACATTTTCACTTGCAATTGTGAAAAATATTAATGCATATTCGTATAATGCATGCGGCAAAATCTGAATTTGCTCCTTTTGTTTTAATTTTATTCGTTCTTTAAGTTTATATGTAATCTCATTGTAAAATAGTAGAAGTAGTTAAAACAATAACTTTTAATATAACTTTATATGTAAATCGCAAGTCTCATTGTAAATTATTATACTTAAAACAATAAAATAAATCTATTTTATTCCGAAAATGTTATTTGTCGAGATTGAGGCAAAACCTCGAAACCGCATGAATTAAACAATATAGTTTTAAACCGTAACAATTACCAGATTCAATAACTTTATTTCTTTAGGCTTACAAAATAAGCACTTAGACAAGTCAAATTTCAAACAGATATTCATTATAAAAAAAAGAAATCAGTTGTTATTGATTTCTCTTCACTTAATTTTTTTGTCTAACGTAGTAATTATTATTTTTAAACTTACGCGATCTGAACAAATAATTATAAGTACTATTTTAACGGGTATTTATCGCGTTTATTTACCTATTTTTCCTTTTTTTTCAGTCACCCCGTGACCACGACAGTGTGTAAATCTGTTGGATCGTCGGAAGAAAACAAAATAGCATATTAACGCAATACATACAAAAATCAAAATCAAAGTGCTTTATTTCCTTTAGACCTTACAGGACTCTTTGTCTTTCTAGTAACAAGCATATACACCAATCAATAATTTTAGGTTTAGGAAAGTTCCATCGCACATAATAATACCCGTTAAAATAGTAGGTAGTAACAATAACGTAGTAATTGAAATTAGTAAAAAATGGTGGCAAAGGTGTCTTTACCTTTAGAAAAAAACACGCTGACCATAAATGAGAAAGTGATCGACGCTATAACGAACAGCAGGAGGAAAAACATCAGAACCGACCACGGAGTGAACGTCAACACAGACACTCCATCGCCGGCCTCTGTCTTCTTGAATGGGATCTGAAACAAATTAATATTAAGTACCTCAATTATGTTTTATTAACGCTGTCTCTCACCCATGACAACGGTATTTTAAACAGTTTGGCTATTTACCAAATTAGGACTAGTCCTAATTTGGTTAAATAGCCAAAAGCCAGTTTAAAAAATACTAGGACACATGTCATTAAGTTACCTCCATAAAGTTTTTCGTAAGATAGATCGATAGATCATTTTATTCATTATGAATGTAAGCGGGTTAACTACGAACCTATTATATGTTGTAAGAACACCAACGTTTCATCCCTTAACGAGGGACTTCATCAGGGTGAGTGCGGCTCACGTCTCACGTCGCGCCCGTACCGCCTCAATGCGCTCACTGACGTTGGTGTTCTTACAACATATAATAGGTTCGTAGTTAACCCGCTTACATTCATAATGAATTCATCAAACTACGATAGTTTTTATAGTAAAAGATCATTTTATTGTTGTTTTATTTTAAGATGGACAAACCCATCCTGTTATTTAATCTTAAGTATGGTTGTTATACAATCGATAATCAATCTATTTAAATCTGTTACCTATACCTCTATGTTATAGACAGAATCGCCTACACACTGTCAACTCAAGAATACCCTCATGGTAATAAGTATAGTCGTCTAGTACAAGTATAGCAGTAATAAGTATAGGTAGTACCTAATAATTAAGATTTACCTTAAAGAGTATAACCATAAGTATAACTGAGATCACATTGAAAGAGAACTGCTTTATGAACCAAGCAAGCCAGTGTAACCATGAGGGAAGGCCCATTATTGTCATAGTTTCCTGAAAAGACATTAGTATGTAAATATTACGCAAAAATTGGGTAATTTGCGAGCGAATACGATAATATCATATGGTAAATACCTTTAGTTGAAGCTCTTTTTCTGATGTCACAACTCTTACAGTGTTCACGAATGTGTAGGCAAAACATAGCATAATTATCATGGAAATGAATCTCTCAAGCGCTACTAGCAATAGATCTTCTCTATAGGGTCTTTGAGGGAATCTTTGCAAGTAAACTTTAGTATCAACTGGTTTTCCTGTCTTTTGCTCTATTATAACTTGTGATATCGCATGCTGGACAGCTAAAAACATTTCTGGAGAATAGCCTGCAAAATACATGCAATTTTTATATGGTACATTTCCATTTTTGTTGATGATCTTAGGTTATGATTAAGGTGGTGAAGGGCAGACAGATGGCCAGGTTTTTAAATAATATTAAATGCTGAAAAATAGATTTGTATTGAATCTGTTTTTCATTTAATTTTAGGTTTAATGTGTTCAATATAAATAATTAAGTCTCACACTATCTCAGTTTGCGATTATTTATTTAAATTATTGATTTTTTTAAATTCCTAAAGATTAAATTAACAACCCAACTCACATTTGTTAAGGCTCTGGCTACATTAATGAATTTCCCAATTTTTGATTTTTTCTTAGGGATTGTTAAAGCCTCACATAACATTAGGTTTACCTAAACATTTATAAATACCTGGTGTCTTTCCTCCATACATGTCCTCAGGATCCCTAGGTCCTGATCTCGGGAAGAGAGGAAACAACAGGTTGGTTCTCCAGCTGGCCCTAATAGGGTGCTCTAACATAGGGGTCCTCATCACTGCTGGGAACCTTAAGGTCACTACTATGTCATCGGGCCATTTTTCTGCAGCTAAAAAGATAAAGTAATAAGTATTTTTTTACATTTAAATAATTATTTCCATTCAAAAGTTCCCTGGAAGATATTTCTTCTAAGCGATAAGGCCGCCCATTGTATTTGTCTTGTGTAATGTCTATTATTATAGCCTATTTCTGGTGTGCAATAAAGCATTTTTGTATTCTATTGTTATTTGATGTACATTTCCATTCTGTATAAACATGGGATCTCTTAGATTAGGGCATAAAGTATGGGCTGCATCTACTACCTTGGTAGGACTATATGGCTAAATACAAAACAATCTATCTATACCTTCAGAATAATAAATATATATATAATAACTTACAGGCCATTTTATCATCATATTGTATACCAACAAGTATCTGATTCATAGCATTTGGATGAGACAGTGCAAGCTCCATTTCTTTTGAATTATTGAATCCTTTAGGCTCAGGTAAAAAGCTTAGATCAAACAAAAACAGTAGGAAACTAAAGTTATCCTGAGCAACCTTTGCCATTGCATCTTTAGTAACTTTCCGTGTCAGTTCTGTGTCTGGTGAGAATGCTAAAGTTCCCGTTTTAGCTGACGTGAGATTTCCCCTATGACAAAAAATATATTAAAAAGGTAATATATCAATTAAAAAATATAAATGACATTCCCATGTATATTATTTATATATACTCACAAAGCTCTTCCACTTATGTTGAAGTATGTTGGCATGAAAGGCTTGTAGGATACCTCTGGCTTTGATTTTGGATTTACAAGACATCTTATGAGGATCAGAAATAGTGAAAATATAACAGGAGAAGCTATTTCGAATATGGTTTGCCATTTATGCCGCTTCTGGAGAAGGACATTCTTCCAAATGAGAAGCTTCAGTTTATCAAAGGCTACCATGGTTTTTGTTTATATGGTAAACTTCTGAAACAAAAAACAATTATGTATACTCGTGTAGTGGGTTGGGGTTGAGGTTGAGCTCTACTAAAATTTAAAGCAAGCAGAAAAACCCAATTAATAAATTAGATTATACTTAGATTTAATTTGTTTTCATTTTTCTTTCATAACTACATTTCAAATTTAATTGTATCGATTTCTCTAAACTTATTCTCAGGTCAGATATATAGCATATTTATCCTACCTGCATTTTGATCAGTCTAATCCGAAATATAACAGCGCATTTTATTTGATCTGCAAGTCTAAAAATAAAATGGATATTTAGAAATACGTAAAATCCACGGCAAACCCACAGCACTCGAATCTTTTCGTAAAACTGAAAATGAAATGACTGGACTTTGACTGACTGAACTGACTGTAGAAATTAAAAAATCAATGAGTCTAATCCTCAGACAGTAAATATTCTGAAATGTGACAGCTGACTGTCACAGTAGCGATTGAGCTTAATTTTTCGTGGGTGAAGTTTTCATTCTAGTTTTTTTTTTGACTTGACTTGACTTCTTCGATATGACAAAGATTTTTTTTTTAATGCATACCTATCGATAAAAGTAGCTGCCAATGTCAATGACAAGACTGACTGAGTAAGAAAATGGCTTGCTTGAATGCTTGCTTGCTTTTCTTGCTTCGTGCTTGTCAGTCAAGTGACTATGACATTCGGTGCTACCAGCGGCGGACCTTTTTTTGTCTGTTACGGATTTCTATAAACACCTGCGGACCTTTTTCAGACCATGAAGCTTTGTGGATCATTTCGGACCTAAACTTCAATAGAAGTGGCATTTGTAAAAATTGATTTTGAGTACTTTACATGAGTACCTTCTTACATTTCACTTTTGGATCAGAGATGGCTTTGGATTAGAAAAAAGGATGGTGTAGCCAGATTTTTTAATAAATACCCGCACCTTTTTTTTTCTATAAATATTTTTTAAATGTTACCAACCTACAAAACTTTAACCTAACCTAAAAAAGCACAAATATTTTTGGAAATAATAATTTGGAACGTATCCAATGTTCATTATGTAATATGAAGAAGTAGAAGAAGAAAGTAATACCTACATGTATTTTAACCCATTTTATAAGAAATAAATAAAATCTATTTATTAAATCCCGAGATACCCTTTGAAACTCTAATACCTTTCCTTAAAAATCTTCAATCGAATAATTTGTAACTCTATGAACTAAAAATTTTAAAAAGTCTAATTCTAGCTTTACTATTGAAATACTCTACTACCTTTTCAAATCTCTGGTAACTGGTAATCGTAATCGGCTTCAGTTTGTTATTTCAAACCTAGCCTGGACTTCGATTGTCACTTTCGTATTGTGTAAATAGCTGAAACCGAAGACCAGTTGAATACCATAGACTTAGACAATACCGACAACATTTTGACTGGGTCTACTACTGGTAACCGGTTTGAAGTTCACTGGTAATGGATTTCAAGTTAGACAATAAGGCTGCTGGTCTCTCTTGGTGTTGTATTAGCTTTTTAAACTTATTTATTTGGTTTGCTGATAACTTTTTGTGAGTCTAAAGGTCAAAAAGGTAGGTCTAAACATATTTGTGGCTCAATTTGCTCGTTGTCGTTTTCTTTTTCTTTGTATAATGTAATGTAATAAAAAATATCTTTAGATATAGGTATGTAATAATATGGTATTATTATGTATATCAGTCATCTAGTACCCATAACACAAGCTCTGCTTAGCTTGGGGCTAGATGATGCTGTGTGGATTTTCCGGCATTATTCATTATGACTTTTTTTTTGGTCCATCTGCTTTTATTCCTGGTTCTCTGTGGTTTTTCAGAGCTTGCCCTCTCGGTGCGGAACTTTTTAATTAGGACTGCTGGCAGCACAGAAATCTGTGATTCAGTGATTGATTGACATGAAATTGTCTAGTTATAGAGGAATTGTGAAATGTGAACGAAAGATCTGAGTGAGTGAGTGAGTGAGTGAGCCTAAGGTACTTACTGTACTGTTCTGTCTGCTGTATTTCTTTATAATTTGTAATGGATTTATTTGGTAAAATTGTAATATTTATGTAATCATTGTTCAAATTTGATCTATAATGTCGACCAATAATTTATCTAGCGTTCTAAAATCTTGCTCTGAGAGCGAACTAATCAATGAAGTGTCTGAAACAAGTGTGACTCAAAAGCAAGTGGAAGGTTCACGATTGAAGCGAACATTTACATTACCTCGTAATCCTTTTGGGACGGTCAAGCCGAGTTCTAGTAAGAATAAGTGTAACGACAGCGATATCAAACCAACAAGTGCAAGTTCCATCATCGGGGATGCACCCAAAGACGAAAACGTAATTGAGAGGAAGTTGTTCAGAAGGCCATCATGGAAAAGGTTTCTGAACAAAATAGCACAACATATGACCACTGTTCATGTGTCTGGAGTAAGTATATTTATAAAGATTATTACATTTTACCTTGTAAGAACTTCTTTCTTCATGGAAAGAGTGTTAGAAAAGTTACTGATAAATTACTGTTTTGAAGGTGAAATCAGCACCATCAATAATGAATGGAGAGCGAGTTCCATCCAGCGGTGAGCCTCCATGGCCTCCAGGCACTACTCCTGCAGCAACAGGAATTAAAAATCATGGAAATACTTGCTACATGAACGCAGTTCTTCAGTGCCTTTCTCATACTGATGTTATTGCTGAGTATTTTGTATTGGACCATTACAAGGTCAGTATAAGCATATCAATAAATGTTTTTGTGTTGCTGTTACTATCTCAATAACTATTTGATACACATACCTACTGACATGATTCATATTTCTGTTTTTGTCATCACATTTACATTACAGATGGATTTGTTGAAAAGAAATAAAATAAATTCAAAGAAATATGGAACTCGTGGGGAAGTGACCGAGCAGCTGGCAGCATTACTGAAGGCGCTTTGGGCTTGTGGATATACTCCTGACATGAGTACTACTTTCAAGGTTTGCTAATAGTGTTATACACTTACGCACTATCTGTACACACATGCACTGCCCAACCTGCTGTGCGATTTGCTAGGGCATGCCTGTATACAACTAGAACAATTATTATCTATGTCCACCAACTATCGTGTGTTCTTGTTTTAAAACAATAACAAAATATAGATTGTCACATATGTATATCAAAATAAAATAAGCATAGCTCAGTAGTTTCATAATTGGTTGTGCAAGGCAACATGGTAAGTTAATATAAACAATTTTTATTCTTATGATGTTGGATAATCATCAAGTAAATATTTTTCGATTGTTTGAAGCATTCCATAAACTAATATCAGGCCCAACACGGAATAATCTATTTAATTTCTATAATAAATCTATTACTTTTCAATAAAGTACCAAAATGTGTATATAGTGACAAATATTAAAGTGAAGCGATTGGCATATCTAAATGTGCCCATAATTAGCACCCTATAGGTTACCACCCTATTAAGGGTATTCTAATTGTTAACTATATATAATAAAAAAAAACCCTTGTACCCATAAAACAAACGCTGCTTAGCTTCTGGCTAAGATAATGTTGTGTGAATTGTTCAGCATTATTTATTTTTATTTTATTTATTTATAGACCCATTGACTATTTCTCATATAATTAATAATTCAATGAATTTCAGGGTGTAGTTGAAAGGCATGGGACACAATACAGAGGCAGCAATCAACATGACGCTCAGGAGTTTCTTTTCTGGTTGCTAGATAAAGTTCATGAAGACTTGAATACGGCAACTAAAAAGAAATACAAAACTATCAAGGTAATCATGTACTTTTAATAATAACTTTTACACAATAGATACATAGATAGAAAATTCTTTATTGCACACTTAACAAAACAATTAATAAATAAAATAAAAATTACAATATTTGTGACAATTGGCGGTCATATCGCTCAAGAGCGATTGGAGATCGGAGATCTCTACTAGGAACCGTGTATGGATAGGATCGTTGGACTTGACATGGGGATCTGTGTGCGTCACTATGTTCATACACTATGTGTCAATACATATTTTTATATTAGAGATCTATTGACGACCATAATGGTGCAATAAGCTAAGGTTTGCTTGAATGTTAGCCGATTCCCGCTATATAGCAATATGTATGCGGATTTTATTTTTTCGCTATTTAGGAATATTGCCCACTAGCGGCGCCCCAGCTTCGCACGAGTATTAAACAAAAAAATATTTTTCATGCGGGTCCCCAACTTTTTGGTAAATATTCTATAGCCTATGTCCATCAGGGAAAATTTAGCATTCTAATGGTGAAATCATTTTTCAAATCGCTCTACTAGATTCGGAGCCTATTCAATTCAAACAAACAAATAATTAAATCTTTCTAAAATATAGGTATAGTTGATCATCATCACATCACCAGCCTATAACAGTCCACTGCTCGACATAGGCCTCCCCTAATGAGCGCCATAGCTGGCATTATACATCATTTGGGGATAATATATATCAATACTGTAACAATATGTTTTATGTTTTAGAACACCTGTGGAAAGTCAGATGAAGTAGTAGCAGCGGAGACCCTCGCCAACCATGCCAGGCGGAACAGCTCTTTTGTTCAAGCTGTCTTTCAAGCTCAATACAGGTAAAGATTTCTAGAACATAATAAATAATAATAACAGCTCTATTTATTTTATCAATATAAATTAAATAAGCTAGTCTTTATCTAATAGGCTCTGCCCTACCCTACTTAGCTAATTAGTTAGATGGAAACAATGAATTTACAGTTACTCTAACTAAATGGGTATAAATCCTTACTATATTGTTATTATAAATGCGAAAGTAACTCTGTCTGTCTGCCGTCTTTCACGCCTAAACTACTGAATCGATTTTGATGAAATTTGGCACAGACATTGTCTAGACCGGGAGAAGACCCGGGGTCATATTTACGCGGGATAGTACAGAGAAAAGCGATATAACCGGATCTATTTTTCATAGGTATGTAAATGTTGTGCATGTCTATTATCAGCACATGCTCTATTCTAAGATTTGTATAACTGTATTAAGTGTTAATATATATTGTGTGTATCATTGCCTTATTAATAAATAAATAAATATGAAAAATGGATCCGGTTATATCGCGTTTGACTTCTACGTGGACGAAATCGCGGGCAAAGCTAGTAACATGTAATAAACTTATGTTAATCAATTGAGTGTAGGACGCCCTCCGGCCAGGTGGGATGACGATCTGCGAAAGACTGCTGGCAGATGCTGGATGCGACAAGCCGAAGACAGGGCGCTATGGCGCTCATTAGGGGAGGCCTATGTCCAACAGTGGACTAACATAGGCTGATGATGATGATGATAATCAATTGATGTGCAAGGCAATAATGAATGTTCTAGGTCAGCGTTGACGTGTGCGAAATGCGACCGTACGTCGTGTACATTTGATCCGTTCCATTGCGTGAGCGTGCAACTGCCGGCGAGACCGGCCGCGGCGCAGCCTTCCCCTCTGCCTATCAATGTAAGTTAATACTTCAATTCAATTCAATTCATTTATTGCAAGAAATATGGTCATAATACAAGGTCACATCAGAATAGGTAGTGTCACATACTTCACCAAAACATATTGGCATGCAAACAATTTCTAAAACTAGGTAAAGCTACAACGTAATTTTAAAATTATTTAAACTAATAAGGTACATAATATTTTATAAACATGTCAATAATTGCTATTTATTTTTCAAATTGAGGTCCATGAGTTCTTTGACACTATAGAAAGCTTTTCCAATGAGCCATAGTTTTAACTTTTTTATAAATATTGTTATAGGTAATACTATAACCATATAATGGGAATTATAATAAAAAAAAAACTCCTTTTATTTCGGACAACATAGATCCATTATAAAAGACCATATTGTCTTTTATATTTATTAAGCATTTATCAGTAGGATAGCAGCTTCAGAAATGATTTGTAAAGGTTGATGTAAAATATTATTAACTAGCGGTCCGCCCCGGCTTCGCACGGGTATTAAACAAAAATTTCAGAAATTATACACACTAAAACGGTGGGTTTCAAAGTTTTCATACGGATCCCTTACTTTTTTTAACAGCATTGGGGTTTTTGACATTGACTTGACACTCCATAACTGACACTGGCCGTAGAGAAATAGCAAGCACCTATGCAACCTCCTTTTCTATTCTGACGCGCCATAATAGAAAAAGAGGTTGAATATACAGCGCACGTTTCAATTATTGAATTTTTCATGCGGATCTCTAACTTTTTAAAAATATTATATAGCCTATGTTCATCACGGAAAATTTAGGATTCTAATGGTGAAAGAATTTTTCAAATCGGTCCAGTAGTTTCGGAGCCTATTCAATTCAAACAAACAAACAAACATACATACAAACAATCAAATCTTTCCTCTTTATAATATTAGTATAGATCTTACGCGCCTGTACACATTGTTAGTACTAATTTAAAAGGACGGTGTTGAAACTTCGGGGGAAAATAGGTAAATAAACCCGATAAATACCCGTAAAAATAGTCATAGGGAGTTGAAATTATATTTTTTATGTAGGTACAATTTATAAAAATATATTTTTCTATGAATCTTAATAGGGTTATTATTATATTCGCTGCTATAACTCAGAGTGCACTAATTTGTTTAATTCTTGATTACCTGCGGTAATAGCTGCTCCGATACAGCTTACGGACAAACCGAATCATGGTTTGAGTAAGCTACATATAGAGGTAGATTGAATAAGTACTTACTGTAAAACAAAAATAAATAAAAAAAACACCAGTTCCTTCTTTACTTCATTCATCAACTTAGTACTAACTAGCGGTCCGCCTCGGCTTCGCACGGGTAGGTATTTAACTAAAATAAAATTTTCATACAGAACCCTAACTTCTTTGAAAATATTCACTAGTCTATGTTCATCACGGAAAATTTAGGATTCTAATGGTGAAAGAATTTTTCAAAGCTGTCCATTGGTTTCGGATTCTATTCAATTCAAACAAACAAACAATCAAATCTTTCCTCTTTATAATATTAGTATAAATATAGATAATGGAGCGTTACGTTTATCGCGTTTTTCAGGTTGTATACGTGAACCAACAACCCAGACAGGTTCGGATCGGAGTAGAGCTGACGCAACCCAACGCAACCATGGACGACCTGCGAACAACTCTTCACAATGACACCGGAATTGATCGCGATCACATTATACTGGCTGAAATCAACGAAATGGGTAAGGAGTCATTGTTATGTGAACAACCCGAAGAAAAGTTCTTAGCAGCTGTAGGTTAAGTGGCGAAGTATAATGCCGCAGCTTCAGGGTGGATTATGAAGTGGCGATCATCATCATCCATTGAACCATTTATTTTTTTACTATTACTTTCATCATCAGCCTATAATAATTCACTGCTAGACATAGGCCTCCCCTAATGAGCGCCATAGATAGCATTATTTATCATTTGGTGGTTAAGTGGCGATCAGAATAGGCCTATCATGGCCGCAGCGATATAAAAGCAACCAAGTCAAAAAATAAAAAAGAAATCATTCTGACTTCAAACCAGAGTGCTTGCTATTATCGCTTCTCGGCCGCTGGCTAAGATCAAATTGTAGTGCTTATTGGGAGTTGTCAAATCGAAGTTTGCATACGAAAGTGTGATCGAACGTTTTTGGCTCTTCTTGATATTATTTTTCTGTCATATAAATTAAAATAAATAATGCTGGACATTCACACAGCATCATCTAGCTCCAAGCTAGGCAGAGCAAAATGTATTATGTGATCGCGAACGAAAAGCACGTAGACACAGACTTGTGTTTTAAAGCCAGTCCAGCTTACTTCATATTCGTTCAATTGAATTTTGATTCCTTGATATTCATATTGTTCTTATCATAAAATCTAAACTGAACTTTTTGTTTGTTCAAGGCTGGTGCAACGCTCGCGCTAGCTGGGAGATGGCCGGCATAGATTTCGGAGCGCTGTACTGTGTAGAAGCGCCGCCACTGCTGCAAACTCCGACCACACCCTACCTTTTGATATTGTGGGTCAATCTGCTTGAAGGGGAAAGGTTTGGTAAGTTACTGCATATCTTATTTATATAAATATTACTCTTAAAAAATTTGCAATTAAAACAAATCACGTTTGGTTCCTGGTTCGCAGATGGATAACTTAATACATAGTACAAAACAAAGTCGTTTCCCGATGTCTGTCTGTATGTCCTTATGTATGTATACTTAGATCTTTGAAACTACGCAACAAATTTTTTGCGGTTTTTTAATAGATAGAGTGATTTAAGAGGAAGGTTTATATGTATAGCACGCACCCGGGGCGGGTAGCTAGTATCTTATATAAATTTATATTACACTTAAAATATTAGCAATTAGAACTAATTAGTAAAAATAAATAATGTTTGGTTCCTGCTTCGCAGACTCAGATAACGAATTTGGCTAAATATGGATCATAAATCACTATCATTTTCTCTATGTATATCTATGTATGTAAGTGCCGTTAGAGAGTTAATCTCTTAAAATCAGTTGACCCAAATGGAACGCATTCTAATTCAGAGAATGAGTTACATTTCCGTCTGGGAAAGACGTCTCATCTTCACTAAACATGTGCTTTTTAGTTTATCCGACATAGTAGAAAATAAAAAAAGTAGAAAATATTTAAAAAACCATCAATTATAATATTAGACTGCAGGCAGATTCTGAAGAACCTGAAGACAGTACATAATAGATAAGCCACAGAATATGCACTATAAGCAGTCGCACAACTCTTATTCCAGGCTCGCCATACGCAATGCAGGTGCCCCGTGAGATCTCCTACGAAGATCTGCAGAAGTTGATGCTGAAAGAGATGTGTCAAGTGATAGCGGAGAGGGTATTGGAGAACGCGCAGGCGGCGGATATCTTCCGCGCTAGGATCGCTGAGGCGCATCGGCCGAAGGACCCTGCGTACTTACAGCCTGAGGTTAGAAATTAAAAATATATGCAAGCTTCTTTCTTAAAATATCTTGTAATGCAAAATTAATTTTATAATTATCAAGATCTGCATCAATCCACTCAACCAATTGTTTAATTTTCATTCTATTTTTTTATATTATATAATTTGTCGTACAAGCGTGTCCGCTGCGCCAATGTTTTAAAACAAAATTGTTATTGAATCTAACGAACATTTCCGTCCAGCAGCGAAGCACTGAAAATGTTTTGTTAAAATCTTCGAAACACTGTTTTGCCCCTAATTTATGTATACTAACAATGCTATATTTTCATTATGAATGCATGGGTTAACTACGAACCAATTTTGGGTTGGAAGAACACCAACATCCCTTAACGAGGGACTCCATCAGGTTCGTAGTTAACCCGCTGACATTCATAATGAATTCGTCAAACTAATCGTTTTTTGACGAATTCACTATGTTAAAAACTATTGAGTTTTTATAGTAAAATGCTATATTTTGTTTCAGCTTCCCCACCCACTGTTCGCGCTCGACGTGGAACAGGCGCTGTGTGCGCACGACACACATCCTCACCTCAGGCTGGAGCTGCTGTGGGATCCCGCGCATAGAGACAGGTAGAGGTTTCTTGTTCTCTTCTTTACATTACCTTTAAAAGATTAAAGTGAACAAAAAATTACAGTGATCTTATCTATTACTCTTAAAATAATAGTACTTAATAAGAAGTCATTAGTATTGACGTGACGACCTCTGTAGCGCGGTGGGCGAAGGTCCGCCTGCGACGCAGGAGATTGCGGGTTCGATTCCCGTCTCGGGACAAATGTTTGTATGATCTGTTAATATTTGTTCAGGGTGTTCTGGTTGCTTTTTATGTATAATAAAAAATATCTATATCGTTTGTAGTATGTATATCAGTCATCTAGTACCCATAACACAAGCTCTGCTCATCTTGGGGCTAGATGACGCTGTGTGGATTTTCCAGCATTATATTATTTAAAAAACAAAAAATCAAAGTGATCTTATTATTTTACTCTTAAAATCGGCGGATCATTGATGATGTTAAATTCAACTTTGCTTCCAGCATAATCCGGTCAGCATTGGAGGCGTGTGAGATGCACGTGTCGTGCGTGGGCGCAGCGCCGCCGCTCACGTTGCACGCCTGTCTGGCGCACTACACGCGCGCCGAGCATCTAGCGCAGGAGGACGCCTGGAGGTAAGTGTCATAGATCTTAGTCATATAGTTATTTGCCAGAAACATAATGTGCATACAATAAGGTTTACATATTGTCGTGCTCACGGGTAAAAGAACGCGATAAATACCAGTTAAAATAGTACAAGTAATTATGTGTTCAGATCGTGTAAGTTTAAAAATATTTACTGTCGTAGATCTTCACTACGCCTGGTCGATCTACGGCAGTAAATATGTAGTAAATTTGGTCGAAGCCTCCTGCTACGCAGGTGGACATTCGCACACAGCGCCAGAGGCCGTCGTTAGATAATTAAGATATGACGCACATATCAGTCACCCATAACAAGTTAAGCAGAGCTTAACTGTCTTTAAAAACTGTATTGAAAAATCCTACTATACTCTTGACGAAGCTATTGCTGATGATTTTACTATTGTACCTATCTCATTAGTACTTACCACTTAGTACCGTTTGTACCAATTCATGTTTTGTTTTATTTAACATTTATGTATAAAAATGACTTTTCCAAGTGTACTAGAATGTATCTATGTGGAATAAATCAATACAATAAAATACCATAACAGGCAGAGTATGTTCAGTGATCAGAACCAGTCAAAAAAAAATTACGGAAAAACTTCGTCTACGTATACCTACCGAGGCAGTATTCAAGATCCTAAAGCAATGCGCTACTTTTAATTATATAGCTTATTTTCATAGGTAAATGAAATAAAATCTCTCATCCTGCTAATCTGTTGTTTGACCCAGGTGCCCGCAATGCCAGAGATATATGCCGGTTGTGAAGACGCTCGGCTTATGGTCACTGCCAGATATTTTAGTGATACATCTCAAGAGATTTCGACAGTAAGTTGATCAATAGACTTAGTTGCTTAATTTTTGATAATTAAAATCAAGAATTTTCAAAATAATTTTTATTTTCAGACAAGCTAAGGGACGCTCAAGCACAAAACTGACAACGATGGTGGAGTTTCCACTGAATGACTTTGACATGACGCCACATCTCGCGAAACGGGACTCTCACAGCGCCGACTCCCCAGGTCACTCCAAATCTCCCCGGCGAAGATCTTCCAAAACACCCACCAGCAATCCACTAGAAAATGTCTACGACCTTTACGCTATTTGCTACCATCACGGAGATGATCTAGAGACCGGACATTACACAGCTGCTTGCAAGAACCCCTACGACGGTTGCTGGTACAAGTTCGATGATTCAAGGGTAACCCCAGTAGACGACGAAAATGCTTACAGTGAACTAGTAAACAACACCGCGTACATGCTATTCTACAAGCGGAAAAAACCAATCGTCACGCATACCTACACCACTGACGAACACAATGGTCACTGGGCGTTGCGTATGCCCAAATATGTGAAACGATCGAGCGAAACGAACGAATTATCAGAGGTCAAAGAAGAGATAACTGAAAATACAATCGAGGCGGTTACCGAAGCGGATTCCGAGTCTGAAATCACCGCACCAACGCACACGCACAGTCCATCGCTATCTAGAAGTATAGCCAGCCTCCCTGACGATGCCGAATCACCGGCGAAGCAAACTTCCATCATCATACACAACACCGCATCCATCATCCAATCACCGACGCTCCAGCGACCTCTCATCATCGAGATCAACGGCAATCATTCGAACGATAACGAGAACGAATCGAGCTCGTCTATCGAGCCGTATATCCACAAAGATGTTCATGTCAACCCTAAGATGACACCAGTGGATAGCAGGCGACCGCGGTCCGTCGACTACCCGGCCCGTGCTAGCTCTCAGCCGACTACGAAGGATGCAAACAGGAACTATGAGAGCTCGCCACTCGTAGCAAGCATAAACGGCGTCGAATACCATCCTACCACCGAAGAATTGATGCTGACTATGCTCCAAGAAACAAAGCTTATAGTCCCTAGACACACCAATCATATCGCCGGCGAAACGCATAGACCAGGTAAGTTTTCACACTAGCTATCGTTTTCTATACTGCATTAGTCAATCAATGTATTAGTTGAAAATATAACCAAGACACAACACTCTACTTGTTGGTAAGTATCTCGTTTCTTCTGTACATCTCTTGATGGTAATACTGAAAATCGGTGTTTGCTCTTAGAGCAAAACTGTACGCTGAGTATTTTTATTGCCTTTTTGCTGCACCACACACTGCTGTGTACCTACTTTTATTATAATTCATGCTACCTGCTTCATTGTTTGTCAAATGTTTGTATATATACTACCCCTATAATATATTACTGTGTGTTGCAGAAGCAAATAAAATCTTTATCTATGTTCTAACTTAGTTGCTGTTTACTAATAATAGATGTCTATTTCAGGGGAAAAACCTGCATGGAAAACTCGAATATCAACATGAAAGCAGCTAGATAATCATTTGGAATGTTCCCCTTCCCTGAAATACATAAACATAGATCTGAGGTGAGATTTTCATAAATGTGATTCGAGAACTGTACCTATGTGTTTTTTTTTAGTTGTACGCACTACAGAGAGAGGCTTCGTATCTTAGAAGTAGAGTTCTTAATTTATTATTGGTGAGTTTCCATTCTATAGTTGCGTTGGTTGTTTCAACCGTTGGAGATGACGCGTTTGTATAAAATAATTATAAAGTATGTTACCTTAATTAAATAGATTGTTTATGAAAATTATAAGGCTGTCATTAGCTCGAAATATGCACTTATAAGTTTACGGAATATACTAACGTTTGCCAATATTTTGCTTACCAAAGATTGGATACATAAATAAAATACTCAAAGATGGGGAGGCCATTGCGTTAACGCATCAGACCAATACAGCTTTTGGCCTTCCTTTCGGTTTGATATATTTGAAAATGGAACAGATTTTATGTTCTATAATGTACGAATACTATAATATAGTTACTGGTAGTTATAGAGCAATATAAATACTTATTGTTGTAGCATCTGTAAACAAAATAAATTATTGAATACATGAATATATGTCAAACTGGAGATAAATTGCGTAAACTATGAATTTCTTAGTAAGAACCATATTTGTGCCTTGGTCCTAAGATGTGATTTAAAAGTAAAGTAAAATATGTTATCTCAGTACTTTGCTAGTTTTATATTCGTACACAGGATGTATTGTATAGACCTTATAGTAATATTTTTCCGTGGTGTAGTATATCAGTTAATTTACGGTATTGGCGTTTTTTAAATTAGTTAATAAGAATTATTTATTGTACGAATACTCCGAGCGAGAGTAGACATTATCTTGATTTTTTAAGTAGGTACTTATGTATATGTATATTTTTTTACAAAGTTTATCAAATCAATCCGTTATTATCGTACCAACTGGTTTAATTGTCGGAAATGCATCATATTTATGTATATTAAACTGTTATAAAAAAATCTTTTAAATGTGTATTTGTGAAATTACGCAAAACCACACATCGCATTACTGATATTTGAAAGCCCTTTTGGCCTTGAAGCCCTTTTGGTGGCCTCGCCATACAATTGCAAATTAAGAAGGCCAATCACAGTGCCTTCAAACGTCAATATACGATGGGTGGTTTTTGCGTAATTCCACGGCAGGCATTACTCAGAACCGATGAATTTTACAAGTTATGTCAAAACCGATTATCATAAAAACCTTTTTTTATAAAACCACATACGCAATGTTCATACCATACGTTCAAACTTCGAATTTCGGTGTTTTTGTTAATAATTCCTAACTACATTTAGTTTAACAACATTATTTGATCCTTATTTTTATGTAAACCATGACTGTCATCGAAGGCAATTTTAATTAAACACGTCATGTTTAGTTGAATAACCTTGAACATTGGTTGTATCAAAACAATACATAATTTTTTTTGATATTATTTGACATGAAACTCTATGCATATAATATATATTTTTTGGATTAAATTACTGCACTTAGTATTATGTGGTGCACTTTAATGTGATTTTATTATTGTGAAAGATATTCCTTTTATAAAAGACGTGAAATAACGTTCTGTTGATAGGGCCTAAATCTGTGATTCTTTATTGTGGCAGTGAAGATTTTGTCTATATGTTCCCTTATTATGAAAATATACAATGTACGTAAAACATATCGATGCAATTGTTCCGAAAATCTATAATTTCCCAGCGAACATTCTTAATAACTGATTCACGGTACCAATCAATCAAAATACATGAAAATATTTAAAACCTGAAATGCACATGCAATGTTTGCATTATAACGGCTCTGTTTGTATCATAAATGAAAAGTGAACTCATTCAAACGTATATTTGGATGTTGAAGTTCTATTTACTTAATTTGTAAGAATAACAATAACGTACCAAATCAGATCTTCAAACTTATGCATTCTTATTTCTACTGCCTTGCCTTGTTTACTCTTGAAGTCCATTATTATACTATCACAGAAATGGTGGTCTCATTTTCAAAAAAGTTTTTTAAACTTACGTAATCTCAACACATTGTTATAAATATTCACACAATATTTATCGTTTACCTATTTTTCCCTACAAGTTTCAACCTCAAACGCTAACATGTTGAAACGTAGTGAGAAATAAGTAAATAAATGCGATTAATACATACCGATGAATATTTCTAATAATCATTTTCAAAAGCTTATCAAATCGTTCAAATTCTAATCGAAGTTTGCTTACTTCGATTACAACCAAGTGGCAGCACCTTTTTATATTATAATGATTTATACTTTTTTGTGACCCTGGTTTATTTTGTAGAATTTTTTATAATCTTATGTAAGTAGGTATCATGTTTATTCAGTTTAAATGAAACTGACAGTAATTTTAAATTTTACTGACATTATTAATAAAGCGTGTCAATTTTTTTTATGTTAAATAAAAATGTTGCATAAATCACCCACTACTTATCATATTTATGAAATGCAATAACAGTAAAATAAGTTAAGGAAGTGTATATGATTCATGCAAACTATACTGAAACGACCTGCAAGTGTTTTTAATTTTACAGATAAGTTTAATATTCCCGATTATTTTGTATTATATTCGTTGTTTTAATTTAAAGATGTTTATTATAATTTCACTGCGTTATTTTAAAATATAAGTGTTATGTCCACATAGTTATTGTTTTATTTGAATTTAATGCTATTAATATTATAAACGCGAATGTTTGTAAGTATGGATGGATGTTTCTTACTCTTTCACGCAAAAGCTACTAAACGGATTTTGATGAATTTTTTTTATCCCGAAAATCCCACGGGATCGAGAGTTATGTGGGTAAAACCGCGGGCACCCAGCTAGTAATCAATAATAGCTCTACTTTGTCAGTAATAAGGACGATTTTAATTATAGTCAAATCAAATCTAAGTTAATCGGTGTCTGAAAGTAAACTACCTTGAGGGTTATAAATGCTTTATGTAAAGAGTCAAATATAGACACTGAATTTGTCTAGCCAGACATTAGCAATATTTTTTACTGCTTGTAATAATTTATTTAGTACATACTTTAATTTCTAACCTGATAGTAGATCTAGTGCATTGACTAATTAATAAGGCATATCGTTAGGTAATTGGTTTCACCCTGAGACTTGTGTAATAAAGTTGACGATTTCTGTAGCGCGGTGGGCAAAGGGTCCCCTGCGACGCAGTAGATTGCGGGTTCGATTCTCGCCTCGGAACAAATGTTTGTATGATCTGCAGATATTGGATCACGGTGTTCTGGTCGTTTTCTATGAATAGGGAAAGAGTACGGACGCCTGCCATAAACATAGTCTCATTATAACTGTTAATAGCGGCAGACGGTAGCTTGCCTTATGCAAGATGGATTCTTTAAAATAAGTACCTACAGCGTAAATGCCAAAGAAAGGAACAACACCGGTGCAAACGGCTAGGGGTGTCGAGAGGTGCGGCCCCGATTTCATTACATGAAGACTTTCCGTGAGTGAGTTTCCTCGTTATTACGCTATTAAACAATTCCACTCCCGAGTCTACATCCGATGATGTATCTCTTGCGATTCCACTCAGACCGGCCAATGAAGGCAAGCAAGAGGTTGGGATCTGGTTCTCTTGGAATGTCACTCCGAAAGCGGAGACGAGGACCATGCAGGAACCTTCCCGGGAGCACTCGGTACCCGTGGCGTCGCTACTCAACAACAGCTCGCCACAAGCTGCCCTGCGGGTTATTATTATTATTATACCTAATGCAAAAAACATTTGCAAAAAAGCACCAAGAGCAAATATAACTGGTAAAATTATGTGGAAGGCATCCCCAAGTAAGTAAAGAAGGCCGATGTTTTAATTTTTGTATATTAAGTATCTCGTTTTTTATGAAAAATTCTTGATTTCATTAGATATATATGTATATTGTGAATAATCTATTACGACCATATGAAGTAATAAGAATATAATATACTGTGACTGTAGTCTATAAACCGTCTATAGGCCGTGTGGTGCCGGCAAGGCCGTGTGGTGCCGGCAAAGGCCGTGTGGTGCCGGCAAGGCCGTGTGGTGCCGGCATAGAATTTCACCACCCCAACTCTTCCCGTGGGTGTCGTAAGAGGCGACTAAGGGAAACACACCGGGGGGCGGGCAGCAGCGCTTTCTGCAGAACAACTACACCGAACTGCGATCCCCAACCCGCATGCCCAGCGTGGGGATTATGGGCAATAACCCCCAAATAATGATGCCATCTATGGCGCTCATTAGGGGAGGCCTATGTCCAGCAGTGGACTATTATAGGCTGGTGATGATGATGAGTCTATAAAGCGATAACGCGAACGCACTGGTCTAGGAATGGTAGGTAATTAAATCTTAATAAATTTTTTTTTAGAGGAAGTAAGCTTTTAATACCATAATAGTAATTGATAGTTAATTAATTATTTGTATGAATTGTCTAGCATTAAGTATTTATTTTATTTAGTTGTATATTTGTATTTTGATTAAGTGTCCACTTTTTATTAAGGATTGAGTAAAAGAAACGTTCATGACCACTAGTTTATTTTTTTGTGAACTCGTTCATTCAGGTGCGTATTCAAAAATCTAGAGCTTATCAATAAACGTAATGCGGTGATAAGTAGCTTCGCAATCCATAACAGTATCACCAAAGTTTGAATCGAGTACCAGGAGGACATGTTTCAAAGGGTCCGCAACCACGGACGTTGGTATTAGTCTAGGGCCAGCCGAGTGAATGTTCTTTAAGCAAGACTCCTCGAAGTCATCTCGAATGTCCCAGGATATGACGTCAGAGCAGTCCGCATGACGTATGTAAATGTGGTGAAGGTCCGAGCCAAGTAGGACTAGCTGTTTGGCATGCTCGCCGTAAACTGAAAGTAAATTAAACTGGAATTACCATTTAATGATATTGGTAGTTTATGTAAGGTGGCAAGTCATAATATCCGATCATGATTGATGGATACAATATTCTGTGTGCCTTCTGTATCGTCCTTTCCAATTACTCCAACGAATATTGAAATTTAAAGTACCTACGTATCGAAGGAATATTCAAATTTAAAGTTACCTACTACAAACAAAAAGAAATAGTGCCTGAAAAATACAGGGGTGTGTTCACCTCTGTATTTTTCAGGTGGTATGTAATTTTTTCTTAAGTAACTATCGCAATTTTACGCATAACTTTTGCATCATTGTTGATTCCGTCTTGCCTGGGTTCGATAGGTAACTCAATAGTTACCTAATAGTTAGATAGGTAACTCAATAGTTACCTATCAACCCCGATATAATTGTCCTGATTGACTGGATCAGTTTATCAGAAGTGGGATACATCGGTCATATCACTCACCTCTGATTGGAGCATGAGAATTCCTCCGTCTCAAAGACGCGGTGTCCAGCTCATAAACTCCTTGGTGCGGAAGTCTGATCAGAATCATCACGTTGTGTGCGAGAGGTCGCTTCACCATCGCGATCTGCAAACCCCCGTTCGGAGCGGTCGCGAGCACTGTCCACTCCGACCCACTGGATATCTCGTGCACCAGAATAGCGCCACGGGTAGCATCGGACACGTAGCTGTGGGAGTGAATAAAAGGACACTTCCATTATTAAACATGTACAAAAATAACAGGCTAATATCTATGTACATATATTAAAACAAAAAGTAACGCAATTTATAATTCAAGCCACTTTAAAGCCTACGTGGGAACTGATGTGATAGCTAGAGGTTTTAAACAAAATGATTGTACTTATGGTAGCTAAACCCCAAATATCTCTAGGTATTGTTGATAAACCAGTGTATTACGTTCCTAAAATCTGTGTAATTTTGTTGGACGAAAAGTGCTAAACATGATAAACAATATATTACATAGGTATGTTAGCGGGTTAACTACGAACCTAGGTTGTGTTAAAAGAACACTAATGTTTCCTTAACGAGGGACTACGGCCATAGCGCTTTTACTAGAATAAATGAGAAATGTATGTATGATAGTGAGGGTGGTGAGTATTTGTGTGTTTGTAAATTCTCGTCCCCCCAGACCAGTTTATTCGTAAAATCATCGCCGAATAAATAAACAAAAAAGAAAAGATACATAATACCTATGTAGAAAAGTGCATGTGCACAGGACGTATTGTAAATATCGTTATAAATCTACATCTAATCTGCCTCCCTATAATCAATCAATGCGGAACTCACAATCGCAAATCCTAGCTCAATTAATTTATGTTCAATGTCATATTCAGTGAATTGTAATAACTACCTACATTTTAAGACATGACACGACGCACGACACGCGTTGCGACGACGACGCGACGTCAAGGTGGGTCTGTCTGATGAAAGTAGAGTAGTAGGGTTATTTTTAGAATCTAAGTGCCAAAGTCGTCTATGTGGGCTAATTATAATTTATTAGATCGATACAATACCTTGTTACTATAGAGGTCAAGTGCGTGCAAGTTACAATCGCGCAAAAATTTATTTATGTGATGTTATGTTTACAGTTTTGTTAGATTTAGCAATAAAATTAGAGAGTATTTAGATGCTATGATGTAGACTGGACTTTAGACGCAGAATATAATATATAAATTATACCTACTTTAGAAGTCTAGATTCTAGATAGAGTTTGGTAGGATATTTGTGATATAAGGAAACAATCGTTTACGTAAGTATCTAGGTAAATATCTAGTTATTAAAAGATTTATGAACACGTTGAAGAAATATTTAGGTAGGTATGATGTAATGCCGTTGTAATCTAGGCTAATCCTTGCGATTTTACTCCTTGAAATATTTGTATTAATGTTATGTGTTTATTGTAAAGACTCTACCTTCGTACAGTTTCTTTTAAAATTAGGCAACCTCAGACTTATATCATTATTATTATTCCAAGAGATGTTGTAAGTGTCGGGAACTAATGGTAAAACAGCAGCTTTTTTCTGTGTTAACTACACTGCGGTCACCGATTCGTCTGCCAAACGTAATGATAATCAAAAATAATTTGTTTGGGGAGGACCTAAGAAAAAAGTCGACGATCATCAAAAAACATGGTAAGTTCACACACGCGCCATATTGTATTTTGTGGCTCCTAACGTACATTATGTAATCCCAAACTAGCAAGTATTTTTTTTTGCGCGTGGACATAGACTTGTGATTTGATGGACAAGCATTCGCTCAAACGTCTGTCGTTTTTCTTCTAACTTACATAAATACTTTCCCTGGCATCCCTCCGTGTTCCACAACCAGGTTCTGCAGCACAGAGGTTGGTTCAGTCAGCGCCGCCAGCTGTATCCGCCTGGTCATCTTTCCCAGCACTAGGCTTATAGCCACTACCTTGGGCGGGCACGTGCATATTGGAGACTCCACTGTATTGATGGTCCCGGTATCCAGTACCCAGAGGTTGCCCTGGAATTATTTGATTAAATATTGTTGTTATTTTTTTTAGTGTTTTTGCTTGCAGGATTCCATGAATTATGTAAGTAGGTATAAAGTTAAAATGTCTACTGAGAATGTTTTATTAATTTGCTGTGTGCACATAGGTTGCGTTTCAAGCCAGTTTGTATTTTCCTGTGTTAAAATAAATTGATCAATAATAATACTAATTGATTGTGTTACATCTTTGAATGTATTGAAAGCACTTAAGTAATTCAGCTGAAGCAGCATTTTCGGCGGATAAGGGTTAGTCGAAAGATTGAAATATGGCAATGAAATGTGCATGAGAGAACTGATGAATAACTCTTGCTAAAATAACCAAGTTTTCCTTAATTTATGGTATAAATGGACAATTTATGGTAAAAATAAATTATTTGATTTCAATGGTGTTAAATAGACAGTTCGGCCATGTATCGGGTATGTCCAGCAGTGGAATAATATAGGCTGGTGATGATGATGATGATGATGATATATACAATACTATTTAGAAATATGTCTAAACAGATGATTTGTCTCTGATGAAGAAAAGTTGGTGTACTTCCATCACAAAATAGGTTCGTAGTTAACCCGCTAACATTCAAAATTAATGTCTAAACTTATTTATACGTATTAAATTTATTATTATGCAAGCTACCCAGAAAGTAGGCAAGCAATTATTATAGACCCAAGATAACAAAAACTTTAACGTAATGTTGATATTTTCGCAGTAATAACTATCTACTGAAACGGGTTATAGAAGGTCATTGTGCCTGTTTATTAGCAGGATGTTTAAATTCCAAGCACAATACCGTAAACAATTATCTAAAGAATTTTTATTGTTTTTCTTTTTTTAGTTTGTAAACATATTCATTATAAATGTAAGCGGGTAGTTAACCCGCTTACATTTATGTAAACATATTTAAGAAAGCGAAGATTTATCCTAAAATGGAGCATGTTTTCCCAGAAGGAACTTTTTTACTCGGGATTTGACTCCGAGATTGTACTCTACCGGTAACAATCATCATACATTATTTTTATCGACAAATTTTGCGCATAATAAAGCTCACAATTGCCCATCCCTACATGTTGAAGATCGTACAAATATTTGTCCCGAGGCAGGAATCGAACCCATATGGTAATGCTAACATTTGTAGCAAAATACAAAGAAAGAGGGCTGATCCGTCAATGAAAACTAACTCGGAGTGACTTCAGTTGTTCCGCGATCATCGCGCAAGAAACTGTGAATAAGAACCGTCACAAGTTAAAGTTATTGAAAAGAATGCAACATTCTATACATAATTAAATAATATTATCTAGTGTAGTAGTAATAATAAATAGTGCCCAAAAGCTTTTATAATTCCAAAAAATATTTTAAATGAAATTAAGTAAATTATTTTTAAGCACAATTTATATTTCTCAATAATCTTATGTATCTAGTTAGGATATAGGTTTGTAGCGCCCCAACGTGGTTCATGTCGTGATCTCAACTTTGAAATATACACATGAAACAACTGAATAAATGAATGAATATGCATGGTAAATATCCCGTCATAAATGACTTTGTTCCCTCTTACAATAGATTCATATTTCATATCTAGCAGTCCTCGTCCTTCGTCAAGCGGGAGTTGAATGCCTTTCACTATATAGTTTCGATGGATAAGGCTAGGTTTGCACTATTTTCTTGGCACTAACCGAGTGATACGAAGGTAGGTTGGTATTTAATTACCTATTATGTTGTAACGCAGTACTAAACCTATAGACGAGGCACGCTGCAGTAGGGTTCTCGGTTATCAAATCCTCGAAACTTGAACATTATGAAAGAAAGAAAGTTAAAAGAAAACGGCTTGTTCAATCGCTATCCATCATCTATTCCTAATTCAGTAGGTATTTATTAGATTATGAAACTGCGCGCAAGTTCCTAACACCAAACACCTATTTATCGACGACCTCTGTGGCGCGGTGGGCGAAGGTCCGCCTGCGACGCAGGAGGTTGCGGGTTCGATTCCCGCCTCGGGACAAATATTTGTACGATCTGCAGATATTTGTTCAGGGAGTTCTGGTCGTTTTCTATATATAATAAAAAATATCTATATATGTAATAATATTGTATCATGTATATCAGTCATCTAGTATACCCATAACACAAGCTCTGCTTAGCTTGGGGCTAGATGATGCTGCGTCATTGCTGCGTGGATTGTCTGGCAATACAAAAAAAAATATACGAATATGGTCGAGTTGTGACGCGTATGGTATACTATCCGTTTGTCACTGTTATCACTTATCAGAAAAGGCTTTTACTGTATAGTAATTCATACTTGACCATTTTTTCCTCGATTACAGCAAATCTGATGTAATCGAGTTGACAGTTACAAACAGCAAATATATTACAGTCTTGAAAAGTAGTCGAGCAAAACATGCTGAAGTTTGAGTAACAAGTATAAGGTTTAACGTTGGGTAGGTAACCTAATATGGCTTTGTCGTCTCGGTTGACTCTATTCTGCCGGAAAATATTATGTAAGTTATGTATATTATGTAATTTAATTGACAGAACAACTCCACCGAAAGCGATTCCCAACCCGCATGCCAAGCGTGGGGTTTATGGGAAATAACCCTCAAATTATGAATAATGCCATCTATGGCACTCATTAGGGGAGGCCTAGAGGTCCAACAGTGGACCACTATAGGCTGATTATAGGATGAAATGATGATGATGAATATTGTAAAAGTACATTGACAAACCTGTAGACAAACCTGTACATTGACAAACCAGCCCTCTCCTAAATAACCAATAACTTTATTTCTCTAGGCTTACAAAATAAGCACTTAGACTAGTAAAATTTCATGCAGTTAATTATATTAAATAAGAAATAGTAAGTTATTGATTTGCACGTCAGTAGTGGAAAAAATGAAGGTCTTATTAAATAATCTGTACTCACACCATGTTCATACTCATGTTTTACTTATATTTTTATTAAACGACCTTTGCGGCGCGGAGGGCGAAGGTCCGCCTGCGACGCATGATGTTGCGGGCAAGATTGCCGCCTCGGGACAAATATTTGTACGATCTGCGAATATTTGTTCAGGGGGTTCTGGTCGTTTTCTATGTATAATAAAAAATATCTATGTACTCGTATATTATTACATACATACCTATATCAATAATCTATTACCCATAAACACAAGCTCTGCTTAGCTTGGGGCTATAATGATGTGTTGTCCAGCATGATCTGTTTATTTATTCTACAAATATGTTTTTATACTATGTGATGGAAACCGAAATCGCTTATACATTTTCTGGATGGCGCTCCATAGAATAGAATATTTTACGCAAATATATATAAATTTGTATGAAAAAAATATGTATAGGTATATCAGTTATCTAGTCACATAACACAAGCTCCGTTGATTTTGGGGCTAAATGATGCACTGATATTCTAGCATTATTTAGGTATTCTATAACTTACAAGGTGGTCCAAATAAGCGTCTACGGCGTTCTGTACCGCGCTGCAGTCGTAAGCCTCGTGGCTTCGGAGCTCCGGGAACGGTTGCAGTTCTACTCCGTCCGCTCCACGAATTATCAACCATACCGACGCCAGGACTCCATGCTTCATTCTGTGGGATTACAAATTAGATAGCTATGCTAAAATAGCTAATATACTCTCCCCTGGACATCAGACTAGATAGATAATCACATCAGTTTCAAAAAACTTCATCATCAGTTACTTTGAATTATTGTTTTATTATTGTTTATGTAAGTTAAAGAATTTGTAGGCTAAGTTTTAGATAGTCTAGTATTTATTGTAAGCATTCGTTTATTTTTATTATTATTTTTTTTATTTATTGTGTTCCTTCGTGTACAGTCCATCCCAAGGTTGCCTGGAAGAGATCGCTCGTAGCGTTAAGTCCGCGCTTTATACCTACTCTAATTTATGTCTGGTTGTAATGTTCTCTTTGTGTTTAAAGTATTTTCTATCTATCTATCTAAAATCTATAATTGTGTCAGTGTTTGGACAAATACAACGACAAAACTATGGAACAGATCAAGCTGTTATTTGATTGCACGCATGAAGGTCCGGGCCTGGAATAACTTCTTATTCAGAAAATCATCCACTCTCCGATAGCACCCACTGCTAGATAAAGGCCTTTAAATCTCAATTGGGACTTGAGTAATTCTAGACGCTCTACCCAGGTAATCATACTTATAAAGTCGATTGTGATCGTTGTTCAATCTAGGGCATGCTTTAATTTGTAATGGGTTCCTACCTTGGCGTAATAACATAGATGTCGTCTTTGTAAGCTACAGCTTTAACTGCAATCACGTTCTCCTTCACATACTGCCCACTCCTTGACCATAAGTCTACGCCATGTTCGCAATTTAGGTGCAGAGGTCCACCGGTCCATGCTAAATTCTTTGGATGACCACCGAACACTAAAATGTTACTTAAAAACCAAGAAAAAGATATCGAACAAAGTAAATGGTAATACATCTTGCTAGAAACCCGGCTTGTGAACAACTTTTTACTTCACTTGATGTGACACAAATTTCCAGCTATCTGAATAAAGGCATTTACTAGAATGCCTAATTCGCTGTTTTCGAAAGTTTCGGCGAATCAATGCACAATCAAGCACGGCTTAGAAGGATGCATTCTGCCTTCGTACAAATTAGATAAATATTCATGACTGCACGACGAAAATAATTTTCTATACTGCAGGTTTTTAGCAGATTAAATATTTACTGATTTTATTGATCTTAAAGTTTGCATCCTAGATAAATTTATTACGCTCTTTTCCTAGACCTTCTAAAATGTTTTGACTAAAATTATGTATTATTCAATTAAGTACCTACTTAAATGTGCAAATATTAGGTATTTAGTTTTGAAAACGAGAAGTCAAGAGAAAGTAAGAGATCTGGAATTCTAAGATAAACCCACTATAGGCACCTAAGATAACTAGGTAGCATCGGAGAAATAACCTAACGAAATATGGGTTGGTATGTATGCAGTATCAATATCCGACATTTCGAAACAACTACCTATTGAATATCGAAATGTAAGTTGATAGGATCCGAATTCCGTTCCGCTCTAATTGTTTCAGTAGAAACATGAGCTAATTCTCTAACTGGAGGGTTGGGCCCCTGTTTCCTGCTTCTATGACTATTGCACAGTGCATTCTGTTACCTTCATTATATTGATTGACAAAAAGCATCGATTGTACAATGCATGGGAACTGGCAGTGTTGCGGCATTTAGTAGAGGCTATACCCAAGCTGCCAAGTACCTTCATACATGCCTAGTTCATTGGGTTACCTAGTTTTATACATAGATAGGTACAGTGGGGTACAAGTTTGTAATTGTCATGTTGCAGCCAAGAGGTTAGAACCAAGCTGCGATGTACCTTCATACATGCCTAGTTCCTTGTTTACCTAGTTTGATGATAGGTTTTGGTACATGTGGGGTACAAGTTTGTAATTGTCATGTTGCAGCCAAGAGGTGAGAACCAAGCTGCGATGTACCTTCATACATGCCTAGTTCTTTGTTCACCTAGTTTGATGATAGGTTTTGGTACATGTGGGGTACAAGTTTGTAATTGTCATGTTGCAGCCAAGAGGTTATAAGCTGCGATGTACCTTCATACATGCCTAGTTCATTAGGTTACCTAGTTTAATGATACGTTTTGGTACATGAGGGTTACAAGATTGTAATTGTCATATTACAGCCAATTTACTGGTGCAGTTTTGCGTGGTCATTAAGAAATCATGTCTTGAAGGACAAATACTTTAAACTTGCTTGTCTTTCTTTTATTTCTGATACTATATTATTTAGCAAAAAATAATTATGATGAGCCTTTTAGTCGGTATGATAAAGCTACAGGGTAATTGTTTTCTCGTGTAGCGGGTTCGATACCTACCCGTTTCAACAATGTAATTTTAAAAAATCGATGGATGCAGTTTAAATGGGTTTTTAAATTAAAATAATGTCTTCCCTCAGTAAAATGTTCCATCTACAATATTTAAGGTAGGTACCTACTTTCCCTCCAGTGGCATAGTTGTGGGACGCTCTGTATAAGAGACTGCATAAATATGCAGTTAAAACTGATCGATGTTTATTTCCGTGCTGCCATTGTTTGTAAATATCTGAAAAAATCATTCACTAGTTTGCAATGGACGATAACCAACGTTTCATATAAGTACACGACAGTTCGTACAGTAAAATAACTCTACATTTTAGCAAAACGCATTTAGTCGACTTTATCATTGATTACTAGGTCATCAGGCTTTATTCTAAGGCTGGTATTAATTGTTTTAGCGAAGGTTCTAAATCTAACCTTGACATATCCGGGAAAAACAAAAACAGTACACAAATAGGTATATCATGAGCGGCAATCACGCACCTTGATAATACTGCCTAATAGTTGCCGTGTCGGTGTCGTGGATAAGTAGAGTCACGCCTTTATCGAGCACTTTTACTTTTGTTGTGATGTAGGGGGGCGAATGTAACGCGAGTGAATTTGGTGCGCTTGGTTTACGCATTCGGCAGCAGTAAATGCTAAAGCATTATCAACTGCAGCCGCGACTGACGGTTTCGTTGGCACGTGCAAGCCGACGCCGGTTCGTCGAACGATACTGAAAGTGCAGTGGTTTAATTAAATTCTTGGCCGTCCCTGTTCGTCTCAGTGGTCTTCTTTTCATCTGGATTTGGTAATTGCCTGTGCAATTAATTTGTGGATTTTGTGTTAATAACCAAAGGCAATAACTAACATTTAACAAATAACTAAGCTTATTGTTGGAGATCAAAGCTTTTAGAGCAATTAATAAAATAATATGTACGTAACTTAATAATCCTAAACCTAAAAATAATGATCAATATAATAAGATATATTGGTTAACAAAACCCCTTTAAGGTGTGCACAAGTTTTTAGCAGACCACAGAAGGTAGTTAGGCGGCCTTAATAATGCTTATAGCCTACAAACATGCACCTAGTTATTAAATACATGACATAAGTTCAAACTAAACGATGCAGCTTTATTGAAATGAATTTAGATTGTCAGAGATTTTTTTATCAGTTTAACCTTGTAGTAAAGTTCAACAAAAATATTTTTCTTAAAGAATAAGATTGGTTTTGGTAGCTTTTATTTATAATATTACTAGCTTTTAAATGTTCTTCTCCGGGATGAATAACAACCGGTATCCGTGCCCAAGATACCGTCAATTAAATTCGAAATTTCATACAGATCAGTTTAGCCTATTATGCCTGAAAAGGTAACAGACAGAGTTAGGTAATTTACTTCGCTTATAAAAGTTTTGGGTCTTATTTATTTGATTAACAGAGGTTTAATTGATGTTAAATATATTTTGAAAAAACTCTTTAAAAACTGTGATAAAACATTTTAATGTTTCGTCAAAATTAATGATCAGGATAGTGATCAAATGATGTAGTAAAATTAATCTCAATCAATCTGTGAATGGATTGGAATCCAACTAAACGAGTAGGTATTTGGAGATTTCAGTAGAATAAAGCCGAACTAACATTTACAGACGAAACATAACCTCTTTACTGTTAAAAATTGCAATTTACAAACACGGAATAACTGTACATCTGAAGTTTATGTGACGAAAACATATTTGAGTTATTATTATGTATCTCTAGCTAATTTCCTTTGTTCAACGTAATAATAACATACAATAGGTGGGGCGCTGATTTAGGTAGGGGTAAGGACTCAAAAAGAAAACTCAAAAAAAAAAAATTGCTATTTACAAACACATAAGCAGTAACTCTACATATCTCTGAAGGTTTCCAAAAACATATTTGCAAAAAACTAAATAAAAAAAAACTACAATTCTGATAAATTTCAAATCCTTGTTCGTAACTTTTGGTAGGTATTATGAAGTAGCATAGGCAGATAACTAATGACTCTTTCACATGGCCATAACAATTTGTAGTCGTATACTCGTAGGAAACAAACGAAGTACTTGCCTATCTAGCAATACATGGAAAGTCTCTACCAATTATCTCAAGGATGTGGGAATTATTACTTGCAATCTACACACTCGTATGTATCGGCGATTTCCCACAGTTAGTTAGGTATTCGTTGTTTTATGCAAAATATTCGCACTACTGGTTTAATTTTTTTGCCTATTGTTTTGGTAGAGCTATGTAAAGCGATCCTCTACTAAGATATTTGTTTGATTGATACTGGTCTATTTTTAAGTTATTTAATGTTTCACACTTGATCGTTCGGATAAATAATAATGATGGAAATTTAACACATTTAGCCCCACGCTAACTAAAGCTTATGTTAGTATGTAGGTCATCGATATAGGTACATAATACATACAAGCCACTACGTATAGAATATATAAAGTAAAGTAATAATAAATGTTGTCCGAATTGACAGCAACCCATAGAAAGCATCAAGAACACTTGGAAAAAATAATTGCAGATATTTGTCACAAGGTGGAAATCAAACACGTAACCTTCTGCGTCGTAGGCGGACCTTTACCCACTTCGCCACTAAGCATAGAATAACAGAAAACGGAACAATTTTCACAATTGTAATATGAACTCGTTAACTCCTCAAAATGGCCCATCCGTTACAAAGAATAGGTAATTATGCGACAAACTAGAGTTATTAAATCCACAATAGTTACGTTACTTCACAATTACATAACAGTTATGAACTAAACTATAATAGGTGAGTAACTAAATATATACAGCCAACGTAGAATAATAACTCCTATATGTCCTTTGTTAAGGCTGGTATTGACTGTGGAGTGGACTTCGTATGTTCTATCCTGTAGGTACAAGTGTACATGTAGCCTAGTCCTTTCTGAACAATATGTTTCCAAAAATCTTCATCATCAACGTAGAATAATAACTCCTATATGTCCTTTGTTAAGGCTGGTATTGACTGTGGAGTGGACCTCGTATGATCTATCCTGTACAAGTGTACATGTAGCCTAGGTCCTATCTAGACAATATGTTTCCAAAATTCTTCATCATCATTACCCATGTTATTCCACGGCTGGGAATAGGCCTACCCTGATGAGCGTCACAGCGCCCTGTCTTCAGCTTGTCGCATCCAGCATTTGCCTGCACTTTCGCTGGTCGTCATCCCAACTTGCCTTTGTTCTGAGAAATAAATAAACTTAGGCATTTCGCAAGTCCTAAGAGGTTATGGCAAAGCCCAGTTTGTTTGTGGCATGAAAAAAAGTTCGTATAATCATGTCAGTAAAAGTAATTGTTTATCTATTTGCTTCCTTGTAGGCAATTCTAGTTAACTAATTAATAGGTTGCTTGAAGTTTTTGCACAATAATGTAAAAACCAGAGGTAAATACTTTGTCTATGGGTAGATTAAAATAAAATAGAAAAATATTTTATTTTCACACAACAACACAGATATTAAAAACAGTTTCATCAAACAGTTTCACAAAAAGTGGTTAAAGTTTAGCATACGATTACAAAACTATGTGTTTACAATTCTGTAAATTGGCCTCAGATCTTTGCTCGCTTCTCTCGCTCGATCAACTTGCCTAACTTAAACAAAACGTCGTTGTTATTTCTAGTTAGACACGTAGATAGTAAACAATTTATCCAGTAAACAATCGTTCTTTGTGTAGCCAAGTATTTACAAACACACGCCGTTCTAGCCAGCTCGTCTACGGATGTTTCCCCTGATTCATAATCTCACTACGAACTAAAGACAACCATTGTGTTTTAAACTACACAAACCCATAAATGCCATTACATCGAGCTGAATTTCCTAGATCTAGAGTCAAATATTAATTACTTAAGTGGCGAATAATTTAAAAAAAAAAACATTATACTTACCTACATAAAGATTTGACGTTTATGTCCATAATGATTACAAAAAGTACTGTGCACGGGTAATATTTACCCGACTATATTTTAATTAAGTGTTATTGTAGGTACGAGGAGTGGCTTTCTGAGAAGGGAGTGGATGGTCAAATCCGAAAACATGAGAGATTTCTATTACTACTCTATTATGAGAAAACAAGCTGCATATTTTTGATGTATGCAGTTCTTTAGTTTAAAAACAGTGAGATGTATAAACCAATACTAAATCTCTTCACTAATCTTTCTCTTTTTATTCATTAGTCTTTTTAAGTCATTCTGTCCAGGTTTAGCCTCTAAAATAGTTAGGGTCAAATCTATCTAGAATTCTCAATTAAAACGATACTTAAGTTTTTGATACAAAAGATTTCAACGCGCTCTACGCGCTACGAGCATTTCGAAGAAATTTAGAATTAAAGGCATTTATTTTATTTTAATATTATTAGTTGAAAAAATCGGAATTTCATTCAATATTTTGTAAGTACACTACTCGACTACTCGTACTCGGGCACCGAAACTCTCCGGGTTCTTAAAAGCATCTTGGGGACGCTTCCGACTAGTATTGATATGGATCAGTGGAGCTTCCTGTAGATTGTTTTCAACAGTCTCCATTTGTAAATGTTACTTCGAATTTGTTTCTGTTCTATAATTATTATTTTATTTGTTAATAAATTTAATATTAAGGTTCATGGCACTTATAAAACCAAATGACCACTGCTGCAGTTTATTCTTTAGTACAAACAAAATATTGCAACACGCCCCCCTTACACGCTCAAATCAATGAGTTATTCTTCTTCATCTAATCATAATAGCACACAAAACAATGCATGTAAGGAAATGTTTTGTGCTTCTAACTATTAAGAACCTACTTTATGTTCAGTGTTTTTAGTCAATATGTAACTAGGTACGTTTAACACCTAAATAACCCGGTTCTGTTTTAACTGAAGAACATCCTTCCGGTTCTTTAGTTAAAAGACATCAAAGACTATTTGCGCGGTAGGCACAAGCATCAAGTAATAAAGTACAAGAGTAAAGTATGTACCTACACGTACAGGTTACCTTACCTACTTACCATGCTATGGAGTTTTTCTGTGTTATGTCTCAGGTAGGTCGCATGTGAACTAGAAATGATGTACCTACTGTTTCTCTCAGCAATGATTTCTACTCGTATTGGTTACGTAAACATTTTCCTCTTTTCACTTCCTTTAGTAATTAACGCTTACCCTTTTAAGAAGAGTTGTTTACGGATATGGTTTGGGTAGTGTAAACATATTGAATATCGAGATTTTATGGAAAAGCTGTTTTATGAGATTTTCTGACTGTGTGCCGAGTTAGAATTTGAGCCATCCCAAATGTTCTCGCGGATATCGTAAGACTGAGGGATAAGTATAATTAAATACATAGTATATAACAGCGCATGTGTGCTAAGGGCCAATTAACTAAAGACGCACAGTGAAAGTAGTCCACATAGAGAGACAATATAAGAAATATACAACCCAAAGCGAAATTAATGAATTCACGTATCAACCGAGGACTGCGAACTCCAATTCGTATGCCCAGCGTGGAAGTTACGGGTACTACCTCCCATTATTATGATACTTGCGGTCCGCCCGGCTTCACACGGTTATTTAACAAAAATGGAATTTTTCGTACTAGACCTTGTTTTTTTGAAAATATGTTATAGCCTATGATCATCACGGAAAATTGAGGATCTTTCTAATATAGAAAATCCGACGCTTACTTTGCATTTCAGGCATTATAGGGAAAGTACGTTTAATTAACTTTTCTTTCTGGAATATAGGTATACATTTCCATTCAGTCATACCAGACCGGACTAACAGTTGGCCTGTATACAACAGTAGACCAGTAACAGGCTGGTGATTCATGTGTTTAATGAGGAGAGTAGATAGTTGGTTTTTAAACTTTCACGATTTGTTGACATATTTAAAGAATATTTATCGGGACATCTGCTAGACTCAGGAAGTAACCATTGGATCGAGTTACATGACCCAAAAGTTCTTTCACGTGAGCGTCACTATTATAAAAGGATGGTACGAGAGGCGATTGAGATCAAAAAACACCCAAATTTTAATCGTGAAGATGGTTTTCGCCTCTCATCCTCGTGGAATCCTGTGATCAATAAGTGCGGGCGTCGTGTACAGACTGCACTGCATTCGGACACGGTCAGTGTAGTGTGTCGTACTGTGAACGTGGACATTCCTGATTCAGAAGACGAATTGAGGGTAGTCGTGGATCAATTCTTGGCAGTAACTCGCAGAACATCCAGTCGCCCCGTGACCACGATCGCTGCAACGCGATGGAAACGTAGGGGAAAATAAAAACAAAAGGTACGCGATAAATACCCGATAAATATTCTTTAAAGATTTAATATAAGAGGTTTTTGGTCAATATTGCATTGTTCAAAACCCTACTCCTGTAGTAGTAATGGCTGTAGATTAAATGTGATAAGACCGCCAATTGTCTCATAATATTGTAATTTTTATTTTGTTTATTGATTGTTTTGTTCAGTGTGCAATAAAGATTGACTGCTGTAAGTTTAGTCGGCTAGGTAAAAAAATTACCAGAGTGACAACTAAATACTATACAAATAAAATAATAAGGATTTCTTACTATTCGCTAGCTTTCTAAGGCCGTTCAGTTCTTAAATAATCGTTCTTTATTTTATTCGTTAAAAAAACGGTAGCGTTTTAACGGATACGATCCACACTTATTAACTAAATTCTTATTTCGTTCTAATTTTGGGTTTAATTAGAATATTGATTGCAATTACCTACCTACTTTAGATTAGTTAATGTGCAAAATTAAACGTTTCTAGATTTAATGAGTGTGCGTAATTATAAATTAAAAAATGCATTTAGCGCTTAAGGCGCATACAGCACCTAAACTAGCGCCACCACCTACTTTATGTTATTATTCTGTTTAACAAAGGAATTTTCAAAAATCCATCGTCCAGTTTGTGATACCTATCATAAGCTTTTTTTTAATGCCTCTGTAATAGTTTTATTCTATTTAGTTTAGGAAGAGATACGAAGTTGCCCTTGGTGGCCACCAAAATCTATTTTGTGCTAGTCAAATGATTTTGCGTTCAGAGCGGGACAGGGCATTGCAACGCAAGTCCAAAAATCGAGTTTTAGCTTATTATCTATTAATTAGGACATTATTTGAAAAAACCGAAACATATAACATTTTTATTATACTTAATTCTATTACCACGCTTATTGTCAAGATCTGAACTTCTGTATTTATTGAGAAATTTAGGTTTTAGTAAAAATTTAGAGGTAACTTTGCGATTTTTTCTATCGAGAAAATTTTATGGAATCGTGTTTTCGAAACATATGATCGATAGATTAAGTCCTGAACTTTACCATATATTAATTTCAAAGTTAAATATTCAGTAGTTTAGACGATATGGACATCCGGCGGTGTTGAAAATTAGCAGTTTGAGGTAGTATACACTCTTAAATATAATTAATAATGCAGTCAGTTATGACTTGACATAGATTCGTTTTATTTAGATTTATTTTGGTAGGTACAGTCAGCGTCAATTTGATATGAGCGTCTAGAGTAGTCAAAAAATCTGAAAAACATAAAAGCAATTTGATGTACGCAGTTCGAATCATCATATTGTTGTAAGCACATATCAATTTGACGCTGACTTTACCTACTTTTTCAGAGGTTTCAAGATATCCCAATTATATTCATAAGACTTGGTAGGTTGAAAAATCCAGTCACACTGTCTTTGACTGAATAAGATGCATTTTGTGATACTTTTATACTTTTTTTTATTAATCTTAAACCAATATTTATCCTTTCGATAAAATCTACTGAGACAAGCTTTAAAAAACTTTAGTTTCGTCTATTCGATGCATAGTATGTTTTTAAGGTGAGTACTGTATAATCTATGGGCCCACAAGGGGAGGCCTATGTCCAGCTGATGATGATGATTATATATTTATTATAAATCTATCTTAATTATATCAAAATATTCTACTGGTAAATAGTTCTGTTTTCATAAAATTTTACTTCAAACGTAATGGTGCTGTGCTAACAATGAACGCGTTTGTGTAATGGACCGGTCAGTACTACCATGGACACATAAACTCATATTTCTCTATGTACAGTGCGCGTCACATATAAGTACCCCTCTATCTCAATGTATGTGGGACACAATAGTTGTTATTGTTGGGAATTCAGACTTTGAGTATTATGGTGGGTGGTTCGATCCTGAGCGGTGGCGTGATAAATTTTGCATTTGAAAATTTGTGATAAGTTACAAGGGAATTCGAAATAGTCATAAATATAATGTAGACAGGGGGGGACTTAATTCTGACGCGCACTGTACCTACTTTACACAATCTTTAGATTCGATACAGCTTCAGTTCAGTCACTGCTCATCTTAACGGACTAAGATAAGATGTGGCGGTAAATGAGTTTATGATTTCAAAAACAGGGTGATTGTTCTTCATGTCAACATATAATGTGGTTCACAACTTGACAGCACAACTGTACCGACGCGACGACAAGAAAATTGCTTCAATCGCATTATCCTTAACTAAATTGCCTATTCGGTTGCGTTATTTTTTACTTTGATACTTATCTAAATAAGTCAGGTTTAACAACGGGCCTTGTTTAACGGTGCTAGTTTTTACATAATTGTTGTGTAGCCTTTTGAAAGCTTTTGTTCAACTTATAATTAGTTTATAATCTACGTACGTAAGTGTCGCTAAATAGATACCATAAACCCACTTTCGTGGATGAAGAGGCCCATTGTCGATGATGTTTCAGATAATACTAAGTTTTTATATATCCAAAAAAGAAAAAAGAAACCTGTAACTTGGAAGTATTATTTTTCACTGAATTAAAAAAGAGATTTTAATTTCATTTGTTTTATACGATTTTAATTATGTCCTCCCATTTAAAACAACCGATTATAAAAGCATCTACAATAGTTTTTATTGATATAAAACATTGAAAACTTTTTAAAACGCTTAACTTTCAAAGAAGAATAAACCAGCTAAGTAGGAGTCGACCCGCACACGAAGGGTTCCGTACTGTTCTTGTTATGCCTTTGTGCTAAGTACCTACATCACATTGTATTTAACAATAACGAACGTACAAGCTGCAAGCTACAAAGCATGTAGGTATATAAATAAACACGTACGTATAACATAATTTACGTAATAAACAGATGCTTGTTTTTGGAGCAGAGAGAGTTGTCTTCGCAGTCAACATAAATAGATATAACACGTATAGCTTATTACGCACTGGTTTTATTCAGGTGTTTTCTGGGTATGCGCATAATAGGCAGTTAGCGAGATTGCAGGAAACCTATTGTTTCTGGTTACCTTGCAAGCTATACCTAGCCCTTCTAAGAATTATATTTTGTTTTGTATTATTTGGCTAGTTATAATTTCTTTGTTAATGTAATAATTGTACAGATTGATTTTAATACCTTACTGTGATCACCGATTTGCTAAGCGTGGTGTTTGTGGTAGATATCCCCTTGCTTGGGAGAGACATAATAAGTTGTCGATTGACCTGTGACCTGAGAGATACTGAGGCTCTACAAGAATTTAAAAAATATCCGAGTGTCTGGTCGCAGTCGCGTCGTGTGACCCGAGAGCTGGTCAGTATCTGGCGCAGCGCATCAGCATTGCCATACAGCGAGGCAATGCAGCCAGCGTCTTGGGGACGCTTCCGACTGGTATTGATATGGATCAGTTGAGCTACCTGTGGATTGCTTGCAACAGTCTGCAGTCAGCTCAGTTATTTCTATTGTAAATACAAGTTCTTATTTGGTTATTTAATTATAATTATCTTTGTTAGTATAGGTTTTAGTCACAAAAAAAGTGATATCTGAGGATAGAGAATCCTCTGAAATGTCGTCCAAAATCCCAAAAAGTGGGTACCTAAATGATTAAACATTCGGACAATTTAAAAAAAAACATCTACACAAATTGTGAATACAATAATTCAAGGGCAAAAATCAGTCGAGTGTCCACTATTACCTAGGTATGTGAGGCAATCCATGCAATGTCAATGCTACGGAGTCACGTAACCAACTATTGTTCTATTGCGGGAAGCACAGCAATAGACTTATTTTATAAATGTATGCAAGAAATAAATGCACCTGTAAAATATATAATGTTGGACAATTCACACGGCATCCTCTAGCCACAAGCTAAACAGAGGTTGTTGGTTACTATTGTTACTCACAATATTCATAAAACTACACGTACATTGATATATAACAGGCGCGGTGGGCGAAGTTCCTATCAAAATACGCGTTACGTTGCGGGTTCGATTCCCGCCTCGGCACAAATGTTTGTAGGATTTGAAGATATTTGTTCAGGGTGTTCTGGTCGTTTCTTATGTGCAATAAAAAATTTCTCAAGCACAAGCTCTGCTTAGATTGGGGCTAGGTGATGCTGTGTGGATATTTATTAATTTTATAAAAGAAGCAGCAAATATTCAAACTTATATAATAAATAACGTAATGTTTCTATTTCTTTAATTGTTTAGTATTTGGTCATCATAAAAATCATTCGTTTGGAGGTTTCAGGTTACACAAATCCTATTACGTAGGACTTACTCGACCTAATAACTATAAACTATAATTTTATTTGAAGCAATATGAATTAAAGTAGTATAAAGTTAATATATTATAGTACTAAAACGTGCGTTTTTGTGGGCGTCGTTGCGTAATAATGTGCGCCTGCGCGCAAGGCATAGTTTAAAAGGAATGATTTTGATAGCATTCCTTCAAAACTATGCCAATAGGTATTATCTAAATAGATGATCATATATAGGTACATATGAATTCCTAATCAAAGATTAGACTAGATAAATAACTAGTCGCATTGTTTGATTGACAGCTTCATGTTTATAATACACCAATAATAAAAAATCCGTCGTTGATAAGTCTGTTATTAATTTCAGATACCGCATTAATAATGCGGAGATCGATCGTGGTGCTATGCGTGTGGCTAGCCACCGCCAACGCAACCCTGGAAGTGGTCAGCCAATGGAGTTTGCTCCAGTTTGATTTCCCCCCGGATCCAGTGCTGCTAGAGAAATTCCAGCCAGAGAATACCGTGCCAACTGGTCTGGAGATCGGGTGGGATAGAATCTATTTGGGGATCCCGAGGCTGCGAGCTGGTGTGCCCGCCACGCTAGCTTGGGTGCCGCGAAGCCTGCCGCCGGGCGTCAGTCCCGTCTTACAAGTAATAATTAAAACCTCTTGCATGCTAGGTTACTGCTGTTTCAAAGATTTCCCAAAAGGGTAGGGAGCTACCTTTCTCACGGGAAAACTTTAAAACAGCCCAGGTCTTTCGGTAAGAACTAAAAAACACAGGATCTACAAATTTACAAAAATTTTCAAAATTTTAGTACTATACAATGTTACAGAACTTATTTAAGAACTGCAGGTTACTTACGTGTACGTGAAAGCGTGAAGGGCAGGCGGTGCTAGCCTTGGCAGGTACTGGCCGGAATCCGCGACATTATTGTAGCCTTGCTCCGATTGATTAAATTATTAAAGTTCACTACAATTGCCCATGTTATTGTTTTCAAGTTGTATGATGAGGTTAGTATTGAATTACAGCGACTTTAAACAAGGCCCATGCTCCCTTTTTTTCGACATTTTCGGTAGGTCTCGAAATTTGTCCGGAATCGCACGGAACTCGAAATCTCTTTTGTGATTATTTTTTATGTAAGGTATATTATGGGGTTATTACTCTATTTTTCAGGCATACCCCGACTGGACATGGCACACCGCCGGTCGCGGAGATATCAACTGTACCGGCCTTGTCTCCGTGTACCGTGTCCGGGCTGATCGCTGCAATCGGCTGTGGGTGCTGGACGCCGGAGTCATCACCAGTCTGGACGACTTCCGACGGGTCTGCCCGCCCAAGATCCTCATCTTCGACATGGCAACTGACCGATTGGTAAGTGTCAGATTGATTATGAAATATGCAACCTTTATCAACAACTTTCACGTAGCTTTCCACAGTTGGTCATCAGACAGGGATGTAGGTACGCTAACCTTTGAATTGTGCCGGAATGACGTCGTTGATCACAATAAAATAAATACCTTAATCGCTTTACAGCTTTTTTCTGCTAAATATCCCGTTATTTTGACTTTAGTGTTAATAACCATGATAACCAATAACAATAACCCCCACATAATGATGCCATCTATGGCGCTCATTAGGGGAGGCCTATGTCCAGCAGTGGACTATTATAGGCTGGTGATGATGATGATGATGATGAACCATGATAGTTTCAAAAGCATTTTTCTGTTCTATATGATACTTAGATTACATAATTTTCGATTCATGATAAATATCAAAATATCTCTACAACTTCGTTCGGTTCTGAATTTAAATCCTTAGGTTTAAACAATTAGGATTCGATTCTTTTTTCCATTCGTTTCCAGTAAACAAGACCATCAATCATAAAAATTTACACTTTTACGGCTTATTAGAAAGGCTTTAAACATATTTAAGACCAGATTTGCATTCAAAGCATGCTCGACCAGGAACCGGAATTAGCCAACTCGTTTGTTCGTGCTATCTACCAAATAAGATTTAGAAAGGACAGGACTATGTTGGTCCATTGCAGTTTCCTTGGTGGTTATGCAATTTACTTTTGTATTAAAATATGGACTTGTTTTGCTTGTTCTGTTTTTCCCTTTCCTTCGGTAGATCTGTGCTTATTTAAGTCAGGTGATCTTGACTTTAATCACAAACAAATTATTAGCCTCTAGCTGTTCGAGTCGATAATCATTATTCATTTAACTATATTGTTATTGCACGACTTTTCTCTCTTGTTCGAGCCAAAATATACGCTGACTGGTTGTCGAGGTCATTTTATTATTGCTTGAAAGGGTGCGCCATGTCTGTTCAATCGTCCGTGAACAATAAATTCCTAGGTACGATCAAGTGGCCTAGTAACACTAGTAACAAACAGTATAACTTTTATGTATAACAGTATAATTTTTATGTATTGCATTATTATAGGCTCGATCATTCAACTGCTATAAATGTAAGTAACTTTTAAAATAGGTTATACTTTATTTGTTGCTAAAACTGTAACATTCGCACTTTATTTTGTAGAGCTATACTATAACTTTTATTCTTAATTTGGTAAAATTATAAGTAGAGATTTTATGTAGAATATCCGTTTATTGTTAAGTAGCGGTGTTTTATTAATTCTTTTTCATTTATTTAATTTTTTTTTAGCGGTGTGTTGGTTTTGTCTTTCTAAATATCGCTTGAGGCTCTAATGCATTGATTTCATGTTTCGAAGCAGCGTGTGGAATAAAAATAAAACGATACTTAAGTTTGTCACATTTTTTTAATTATACATTGCATTTATAAATACAGAGTAAAATAGTGTAAAATAAATAAAATATGCCAGTAATTTAATGTCGGACACTTCACAACATCATCTGATCCCTCAGTAAGCAGAACTTGTATTAATGTCGGACACTTCACAACATTATCTGTAAGTGTAAAATAAGAAAAAAATAACAGTTGTTACAATGAGCAGCGTTTTCATTAAGAGCAATCTCTTCCAGGCAATCATTGGAAAAAAATGTTTTACGTATTTTCCAGGTGAGAAGTGTGTACTTCCCTCGAGAGCTGCTGCGGCCAAGCTCCCTGCTTACGAACCTCGTGCTGGACGATACGCGCTCCTCGTCGTCGCATCTCTCCGCCACCTGCGACAATATCTTCGCTTATATCAGCGACACTGTTGCTCCAGGTGAAGTCTTTTTTTTATTTACTCCTATAAACCTTTTTGTAATTTACTCCTTCAACCCTTTGCCATCGACGAAGCTCTTGCGTTCAAGTATGCGAGGGACGGACGATCCGTTTTATACGTGACTCGCGTAATCGCTGCTCGTGTTATTTTAAGTTTAGCGGTTCGATTTCAATGGACCATTCTATAGCGGGTATATGTCCCAATTCGACGTTAAAGATTTAAGGTTAAGAGTACCGAAGTGTGTTTTAACCTCTGTTAAGGAAAGTTGACGACGTGTAGTTTTCCGACTTCATTTCATTATTTTGCAGAATTTTTTTACAAATAAATATTATCTTGAAATTCAATATAAGGTAGTTGTATTAACATTGCAACCAGGTCACACAATTAAGAAAACTGGTTTTCTGATAAGACGTTTTCTGTTACTTTCGGTTATTTTATAGACACACTCAGGACCTCTTTTCGAAAAAAGATTTCTCGGCGGTCCAATGAAATATCGTCTTCTATTATACATAGGTACATGAAATAGGTATCATGCGCATTCAACATGCGTAAATTGGCGTAACCTTCTCTAACTACAACCTCTAGATCTATTCTTAAAAAAAATTGTACGTCCTCTAAAAACGGATACGCTAATATGATTACGCTTTTATTTAAGAGGGGGCCATTCGGGCTATTTTGTGAAAAGGTTCGGATTTCGCATTCATAGGATCGGGATAGAGCATAAGTTCATGGAAGGGCGTAAGCGCCAAAATCAAGTTTTTATTACAAGAAAACTATGCTAATGCTAATTATGATGCTGGCTTAGAGGAACCAAACATCATTTCATTCCGAAAAATTTACCAACGAGTATGTGTGAAACAGTGCATTTTCATGATTTTTCTTCGTATTTTTTTTTCTCAATCGTGATTTCTGATTAGAGAAACCAACGAAATAATGTTAAATTTTGTCAAGTTAGAATTATTTGTAATTTTTGCCATGAAGTTCCCGTTAGTACTGAGGTCTTAACTTTGTAATTTAATGTATCTTCATTACATTTATAAAACTAACACTAGCATAGAATTGAGTAACAAATTATGGATCAGTGAAATCCGACATAAAAGAACTTTGCTTGAACCTAGTTTGATAACAAAATCAGTTAAGTTAAAGGTAAAGATAAAGTTCGCCCCTTAAATGAATGACTTGTTAGGACCAACCAAACGAAACATACACTATTTTGTAATTTGGCATTCTCGCTGTTTGGTGGCTAACGGCGCGTGCCAATGGTGGCCACCAGCCACGTGTGACATCACTCTAATGTAACGAACACTTTCCCGTGAAATGTATGCAATATCGATTGCATACAACTAGCCTTCGTTATTAACCTTCTGTGTATCTTTAATTTAAATTTATTTCATATTTATTTTTTCTCTTTCCTTCTTTTTTCATTTGTTTTTGTTCTTTTTTCGATAAAAGAATAAATATAATCTTGGACAATCCACACAGTCGTCTAGCGTCGTCGGTTTCATACACTACAGAAACCATCCTTGATGGATGTTATAGCCAATGATGATGATTATGATGATGAACAAATATAGAATAGAATTGAATTTCCACAAACTTATAAAACATTGTTGTAATATGTAAGGAATGTGTTTCATTAACTTGATATACCAACAAACAAACAAAAAAAACGATGGATGTTATTCTACGTTTTGTTCGTTATATGTTTTCTAATACATTCGTCTATAACCTTTCAGGTATAATAGTCTATGACGGACGCCGGGACAACGCGTGGCGAGTGACCCATGCGTCCATGTACCCAGACCCCGACCTCGGGGAGTACGATATCGGCGGAGAGAAGTTTACCCTCATGGACGGCATCGTTGGCCTCGCGCACTCCCCAGCTCAAGGCCTGCTGTACTACCAGCCTCTAGCTACTGATAGGTAAGCCTTACCACATGTATAAGACAAAACAATCTAATTAACCTATGTAAAAAAAGTTCATTGTCAAAAAAATCTAAATGCGTCACTCTGCATGCACGTCATGTTCGGTTCATAGATAATTTATTTATCATAAAAAAAAATATGTTTTATCGTAATGTTCGGAAATTACGTACACGTTCGTGCATATTTAGTGTAGTAGTTAGCGTAGTAGTAAATTGCCATACGACTATCGACTTGCTTGTGTACATGTATTTCTGTACCCAAAAATAAGGAACATGTTTTGAGCCTGTATCTTGTCGGCCGGTGCATATGTACTATACCTACCTACTTTCTGAATAAAAATTCTATAAAAAAAAATTATTCCTGTGTGTGTGTGGCACACATCACCACACATAAATGTTTCTCTATCTCTATCATATCCACTTATCACAAACGCATCCCAGAGGTAGCCACGCACCAGTTATGCTTCACTGTTTTGCACGATTAGCTCTTCCGTTTGTTTTCATTATTACTATAATAAGCATCGATTGCTTTGAGTGATGCTTCATGTTTATATGCAAACAGTGATTAGTATGTTCACAAGCACCTACCTACTACTGCTACTACTCTATATATAAACAGTTCCTAAACGTATCGCCGGTTATTAGCTATGATATTAATGATAGGCGTTGCGTGAACATAATCGTTACCTAGTTTTAGAGAGATCTTCAATCGGTACTTTATATTTCTTACCGTCGGCTATCGATGAAAATCGAACTGATCCGTTATTATACCATCCGTTAATTTAGATTATTACTGAAAAATAAAATAAACTACTCAATTTTTTGTTATGTATGAACATTTATAATGAATTCATCAAACTACGATAGTTTTTATAGTAAAATGTATGAACATGTTCAAAGGGAAGAAGTCTCATTAAACACCCTTGAAGGATGCCTGATCAATAACAATGTAAAATGTATATTTGTAATACAAAAATTATAGTCAAAAGCAGACTAGTTTAGCAATGAGTTGGAGTAGTAAACGTAGTTTTTCCTATAAATATAGTCTATTGTATGAGTACGCCACGCCATACATGGATGCACCCATCGTGTCCATGGGAAAAAGTAGATAGCATTTATTTAATACTAGGTAGTTTTAAGTACCTATATAATAAGGAACAGACAGAATATTGGAAAGTCTGTACCGGCTGGTTATCTTTGGATCTAACTAAAGGTACTCTTCTACCCATTAACTGAGAAAAATACAAAAAAAATGCTGTACTTACATAAATCCATAAATCAAAAGACCGAAGGGATGCTCTTACTTCCTTGGTCAAAAGCGCTTGGCCAACTGTCAACAAAACTGAAATAAACTAAATCATCTTTTTGTAGATTCTTTTCAATTCATTTATTATCATTGATTCCCAGGAAACATGAGTCAAGTAAAACAGATTTTCCTATACATTTAACACAAGAAATCTCAAATAAGAATAACATCATATCAATTTTCGTAGGTGAAATAGCATTGTCAGATTAAAATGTCATGTAACGATAGCCCAACGATGATAATAATACCACACATGAGATAGCCCAATGTTCCCTTGCAGATTATTCAGCGTATCAACAGCGGTGTTGGCGTCGGGGCCGCCCGCGGAAGGCACCGACCTTCCAGTCAACCTGGTTGGCCGCAAGTCATCGCAAGGCCTCGGCGTCGCCGTGGACCCCAGGGATGACACCATTATCTTCAGCCCCATTGCGGAGACCGCCATCGCTGCCTGGAATCCCCTCTCCAATTCTCATAAGTAAGCTTTATTTTACTTTTTGGTATATGAGCGTTCAATTCTCACTTAGAGTTCATATTTCTTTCGTAGGTTATGTAATATTTATTACGAAAGAAATTCACATTATATACTTATCAGAATAAAACAAATACAACTAGTATTGGCAAGAACCAGCAAAGAGTGGAAAGATGAAACTTGAGTTTTTCCAAAAAAAAAAGTCTCGGAGAATTCAAATTTTATCTAGAGTAAATAAGTACCTTCTACGAAAGCGTGCTCTATGGGGCCTCGGTACATAAAAGTGTATAAGTCTGATTGTCCCAGGGTTAAATTGCACCTTCGTCAAAATGTACACCGGACTATGGTGACCTCAAGTTACGTCTCCAAACCACTGTGATGTTGGCTAAATGCTATCACCATCTCTATTAGGATGAAAAAGAAATTTAACAATCTTAAATGGACGGACATTCGTCATAATTTTACCTCGGTCTTCATCACTTCCATTTAGTCAATAATTTTTGATGATTGACGTGATATTGTGTTTTATTTTTTACAGAGTCCTCGCTCAAGACCCGGAGAAGCTGCAGTTCTGCGCGGAAGTGCGGTGGGCAGAGAGGGACAACGGTGCAATCTGGGCGCTGTCCACAAGATTCCACAAATACTTCCGTAGAGCTGTTTCCAAACATGAGGTGGGTGGTCCTTTAAAGAATTGATTTCTTTTCGATTGTCACAGATCTGTCATCGTGAATGTTGAGTAAATGAAAGACGAGACGTCGGAAAAAAATAAGTACAAACTGTTTATGGATGTTATCTATCGTATTTAATTTTTCATAAGAAGTTTAGTTCAGGTACTCACTCGGTGCAAAATAAAAATTCAAGTAATACTGCATTTTTCACAATCCTAGGGATAATTTAGGCGCTAACGTTGCATGTGCAAAATTATAGGCTTTTTTAGGTTCACCGTTTTTAACATAGTGAGGTACCTCTCACCTTAAATACATATACCGTCGCCGTTGCGTCGTGGATAAAAATAAAGCTTGGTTAAGAAGCTTCTAAAATAGTCTTACAGTAAAACAGTCGAAAAACATTTTTAAACCTCTTTTGTTTGAATTCTTCTTTTGTTTTGCAGATAAACGTCCGCGTGATCAGAGTGGTCGAAGGAGGTTTCATCTCGCTACAGCCGCATGTCTTACGCCGCAACGCCAGACAAAACAACAGACACAACGCAACCCTACAGTAAACCGGACAGATTAAACTGCGGCTAAAGTACAACCAGAAAAATTTACAAATCAATCAATAATAATAGCAAATCAATAATAGGTAGCTAAAGTGGATTTTCAATTGTGAGGGATTTCAGAAATGATAGCGTATTTCGATCCTGAAGTGTTCTGTCGTATTTATTAGACAAGCCTAAAAAACACATTTTTGTTAATACGCATGGTATGCGAAGTAACCTACGATATACACATATCAATACCAGCATGGTAATGCTACTTTAACAGAAGTTACCGAAATAATAGTCATATTTTTAGGCGCATTTGTAGGCGTTGTGTAAATGCCTGCTTAAAATATTATAAATGTAGCGCTGGATATTTTACACCAACTAGATACATAGATTTATATACCACTCTAACGCCTTATCTTTTTATACCTTAGGTATTTGCAGGTTTTTGCAAATACGTATTTATAAATTATTAAAAACTCAAATAATTTTTCCGAAAGTATCTAGCATAATTTATTATTCTTAATTTATTTTAATTAATGAAACAAAAATGTGTCAACCGAAGCAGATACATGACAAAGGACTCTCTCTTGTATTAATTTAAGATAAAAATGTAAATAAGAACAGCCAATTCATTGTTTGTGAAACTTTCTCGTTTTATATTCTGTGTCATCAAATGTTTTTTTTAATAAATTTTATATAATATATGCGTAATTTTTCGTGCAACCATATATGCCACGCTTTGGCAACGACTATTATTTTTCTATCTAAAGAGTTTGGAGTCTGAATATTTTTTCAGTAAGGAGTTCACCAGGGTTCCCCACTCTCTCGCTTCTATTGAATTTAGATAAGGACAAAACGACAAAATAAAATGTCTCCATCGATGTGTTAACCAGGAATTTAAAAATAAAATAGGATACACGTAGTTTCTTTGAACAAAAGAATACACAAACAATCCACAATAACAGTCAAGATCACACAATACTTTACGACCATAAAATGAAATAATAAAGGACACTCAAGACAGGAAGTTTAATTGAAAAATGTCATCCCGTAAAGTGTTAAACGTGGTTTTAAAACTGTTTTTACTTATTTATCGGATTTTTTTTATACAGTATGGCGTCTAAGTTAATTAACGAAGCGGTTGACTCTGCCAAATCGTTTTAGTACATCGTTTAGTTTTGTACACAGTAAACTTCTGCAGTTGGCATCGTTTTCTTTGATTAAACATGTACCTATTTGTTTTATGTTCCATAATAAACAATTATTGACTGCCATAATAGGAAGAATATTATTGGACATTATTCTTTTTGAATTTAAACTCGATATTATTGCAAAATCAAAGAAAATTTTCAAAATTCTGCTTTCTTATTCCAAGAACAAGAACTAGGGTTTAAAGTATGAGAGCATAAAAAATACTATACTAGAAAGAACGAAGATAAAATTACTAGCGTACTAGTACTTTTAACTCAATGACAAGAAAGGGTAAACGTAACGTCGGATTTCCTGAATAATCGTTTATAATGATGGACATAAATATTTGTTGTTGAACATAGAATATTAAGCGGGTAAAACCTTAACAAAGAACATTTAAACAACCAAAAAAGAACATTTATACAAACAAATTAGAACCATTATTTACAATTGAGCTAACTGCAGACTGTTGCAATAAATCTACAAGTAGTTTAATATCATATCAATACCAGTTGGAAGCGTCCTCAAGACGCGAGTCATAAAGTATTTAAGTCGAGTTTGAATATAAAGTGGTTAAGGCGTCATTTCAAACAATCGACACTAGATGTCTACACTTTACATATAGGTACCATGCTAAAATCCGTGACGTCACGGTAGACGGTTTTGTTTCCGCTGTATCATTTTGCTATAGGCTGACACCAACAGGCGGAACGAGATCAGTTGTGCCATACCATCCATAGTACCTAACTGACATAAATTATGTGATGAATACTCTCTCCGTCTATTTATTATCTTTTCACGTCTAAAATAATGGATTGATATGTATCCCAAAAAAGGATATAGGGTAGGTACTTCTTATCCATAAAACCGCGATTAAGCTGAGGGGGAAGTTTAATATAATGCTGGCGTCAATGGCGTTTGATGAGATTGGTGAAAACTGGTTTAAGTCCAACTCCATCAGTCTGTATAATCACAGGCATAGTTTTGTATACATCAGTGCGTCAACGAAGTCGCATCGGTCGTTTCGTTGAAGGAAACAGAATACACTTGTCAGCAGTGACGGAAGCTCGTGTTTATATTATATTTCCTGACATCTAAAATATTGTACGTAAAGAATCTTCATTTTCATATTGGAACCACGGATTTTACAAGGTAAGCCAATCACACAGTGTTAAGGGTTATTGGTGCAATTTTAATTAATTTATGGTCTTAATGCCTTTATAATTCCCTTCAATAGAAGTTAACAGTAATAGTAATCTGCTCATATATTGTAAAAAAGGTATAAACTTACCATATTTAGTTACAAAATTATAAATTAACATCCTAATGCGCATTTATCAAGTTGTCCTAATTACTACTAACGAGGCAAGAAATTATAAATCCACGAAACCATAAAAGTACCATCTAAAAAAAAACAATATAAAAAACTTCTGGGATATATGGAATAGAAATCAATATTATCGATAATATGATAAAGAGTGTGGCCGGGTAGCCACATGGCTATCTGTGCAGGTTTGGTCCAGACTGATACTGACAGAATTATGTAGATATGTATTTCATTTATTTATTTTACTTTATTTGAAGAACAAACAGTTTTACATGTTTTATGTCAAACTTAACTCATAACAATTTATGTGTCCTCGCATGTACAAAAAATAATGCTTGTTTGCGAAGAAACAGTTCTGTATTCTTAACAACTCTGTATGTAATGTATACTAAGAATAACTAACAATTTAAAGAACTTTACAAAATACAAAAATCTGAATAATATTTGCAACAAATAACAACACATTCAATTATAAAATACAGGTTTACGCTCAAATATTTTAAAAATTACAATAAATTCTAACGAAACGCTAAAACTAATACTAATTTATAAGTTGTGGGAACAAGTTTTATTAATATCTCAGAGATAAGACTAGCAAGCTCATTAGGTCACGATTGGGACGAGCCCTCTTAACGATATTACGTCAGATATAAATAATAATAATAGTGCCTAACGTAAAGATCTAAATCGAAGAGTCATTTAAGTTCACAAAGTGTAATGTTTTTTGACTATGGTGGAGACTTACGTCCTATACCCGAACATTATTAATATGGTCAGAGAATGATAGATAGAAAATTATTTATTGCACATTTAACAAAATAATCAAAAACAAAATAAAAATTACAATAAATGTGACAATTGGCGTTCTTATCGCTCAAGAGTGATCTCTACCAGACAACCGTGGATGGATAGGATCGTTGGACTTGACAGAGATATAGGTAGGTATGTACAGGTGTTTCAAATAAAGCTCTGCTTGCTTTGAGGTCAGCTATGATGCATTAGGTCCAGCATTATTGTCACCGTAATACATAAATAATACAATGCGCACAGCAAGATCTAGCCCCATACTAACCAGAGCTTGTATTATCATTGCATTATATTGACATCATTTATTCAGTTGTTTATTGTCGAGTTCGATAAAGTGTCTTAACTTATCACTATTCAAGGTATCGTTAGGTTCAGTATTAGGTTTAACGATTTGACCTATAAATACCCAAGGCATCGTAACTCCAGCATTTATTATTACGTCTTGACCTACATATATCTACCCAAGACATCGAGCGAAACTAACCGTACTGTAGATTCAGTATTAGACATATGTATTGTCTTGAACTATACCTGCATTGTTTCATGTAGACTTAGGTATAATGTTAGGTATAAGGTTAACTCTCCCGGTATTTACCTATCTCTTAAGAAACTAGAAATCTGGCTGGACACAGCCAGAATCAAAAGCAATCAAGGCTGCCTGAAAGAGATTATTTATAGCGACAAGCCGCCCTTTGTATGCTTGTTTGTCCATTCACTGTTATTAGCTTTTTTCATTGCTCATTTCGTTTTGTATTGTTTTTTGTGTATTTGTACGGTACAATAAATTGTTTTCTATCTATGGGATAAAAAAACAACATTACGTAACTTTTAGGTTTAAATTAGCGATACCGATGGCTTTCTAAAACGCGAAACGGAATTAACCGCGTGATTACCTTCTTATGGACAAGAGGTAAAGGTTATTGGATTTCAGTTTATCGAGTAACTTTCTACGCAATGATTAGGTTTCCCGAGACAATAGTAACGTGGTGTTACTCGTCTATTACAGTTGGAGAGGCAGGGCTACTCGTAATATAGAGTAGATAATTTGTTGTTCTCTGAGAATAAGATAGGTAGGTAGTAGGTATAGTCAGCTCCACATTTAGTACTGTTTCGCTTGGATTATTGAATAGGCTCAGAAACTACTTGACCGGTTTGTAAAAATTATTTCACCATTAGAACCCTACATTATCCCTGATGAAAATAAGATATAGAATATTTTCAAAAATGTTAGGAATCCTTATGAAAACTTCAATATAATTTAACCTAACGTGTATATGTTTTTAGAAATTTGAATTTTTGAAATACCGGTGCGAAACCGAGGCAGGCCAAAATTAAAATTAACAATGTTTATTTCTATCTTTTGTTTTTCGACAAATCGTTCTCTTCATTTTCCTTTGAGGGTACAGCTGAAATAACAGATTATTGTTCGTTGACCTGACCGTGTTAAGTGCCAAACAAAGCTGCCGTTTTCTCGTGCTCCTACTATTTTGTCCTACTAGTTGGACTACGAGGAAGACCAGTTTCTGTCGTCCTTCTATGACAGATATATATAGAGCTGTTATAATTTAGTATACCACCTGTAGGTGGTATACTAAATATTAAATAACACCTATATATTAATTAATACTTTTGACATAGTAATAAAAGGAACCAAAAACAGTCATTTGTAACAAACTCGTGGTCCTACCAATAGGACAAAATAGTAGGACCATATGAAAACGGTGAACAAAAGCTATTAGCGCGGCACGATCTACCACGTGTGATTTAAATGTTCTACATGGAATATGTAATTTTCTATGCAAGAGAATCATCCCGCGACTAAGTAGAGATCGAAAACACGCGCTACCTGTCGTTTCACTTCGTCATCGGTCATTTTTGGCTTTAAGCTAAACTTCCATAATGCTCAGGCGCTCTAGTATTCGATATACCCACCTTTTCAGCCCTTGTTCGGTTTAGGTCAGATTCTGTTAAGGTCAACTCATAATTAGTTTGAATATGAAAATTATAAGAATGTAATGTTATGTCTTTATGCCGCCGATTGTACTTTAATTGTTGTTTCTTGTAGGTATTGTTTTTCAGACGCATGTAACAAGTATGAATAGGTTTTAAAAAAATATACGAGCGTTTGGTCGAAACGAAGATGCGGTTATCTGGCGCTACGCATCAGTTGATTAACATGCAGATTGTTTCCAACAGTCTGCAGTCAGCTCAATTATTGCAATTGTAGATGCTATTATTATTTCCTTCTGTATTAATACTTATGTAGGTTCATTATGGTGCTTCCCAGGAATTACTAAACTATGCATGCCTCGCATAACGTGACAATATAAATAAACACTAAGGAATTTCCACAGGAACTAGGTATAAAGCTAGGGCGAGGTCTTCGATCAAACGCAATATCACCATTGTCTTTCAGCTAAATGTACTTACCATTTTCCTGTCCATTGCTACCAGTATCTTTGAAAACAGTGGTCGTAGGCAAAAAATTGCGTGCTCTTAATATTTTTTTTCTATAAATCATAAATTCTGGTGTTCTATCCGAATACATGTGTTCTAGACATAATCTGTGCCACATACCTGACTAAAACTATACAAAAACTACCAACAAGTTTGCATACTTATCAGAATTTTAAGAAGGCACCTTAAGATTGTAATCTCTAAAAATAATATTTCAAGTCATTCGTAGTGGTGGTAGTGTGAAGTGCGTCCGTCGAACATGTCGTTTAATGGTTATAATTATAAACCACCGATGAGTCCTGAGCAAGCCAGGCAATGTCGAGCTTTACTCTCCACCTACGGTAATTTTCCCATTCAAATGTGTTTCGGAAAATCTTCATTATTAGTATTTTTGCTTCGCTTTCCCAATACTCCGCGGAGTCGTCTGTTAACTTTAAGATAAACTGTGACTTCATAGCATCCTGAAGAATTATTGTGATGATACAGAGAGTGTTAGTGAAACTAATTTTGTGACTCAAAACCCTGTGCAAAACTATTTTAACGATTATTTAACTATCACGACCTCTGTGGCCGCTTGCGACCCAAAAGGTTGCCGGTGCGATTCCCTCCCGCATTTACGAGTAGACAAATATTTTTACGATCTGCAGATATTTGTTTCGGGTGTTCTGGTCGTTTTCTACACAAAATAAAAAATACCTATGTATGTATTATATTGTATTATGTATCAGTCATCTAGTACCCATAACACAAGCTCTGCTTAGCTTGGGGCTAGGTGATGCTGTGGTGGATTGTCCAGCATTTATTTATTTATATTCATCAAGTGATTAATTTTACTTTCATAATGGGTAATTTTTTGTGCAGATCCCCTTCTGCTAGAGCGGTTTAAGCAAGACATGGCGCAGGGTATAGACAGGTTCTTCCTGCTGTCTCTCTGCCTGGCCTGCTGTTGGCCAGGCCTCGTCAGCAGCAAACTGCGCTCGGTGCGACAATGGAACCAGCTCGAGTTCAACTTCCCTAGCGCTGAGGCGGAACATATTGCCAGGCAGAAGAGGTGGTATGTGCCTGGAAACTCCGTGCCTATTGACGTCGATGTCCATCATAGATCAGGTACCTGTTTACTATTTTTATATATACCCTTCACCTATATAATATATAGAAGGTCAAGATCCTCACGCGACCGTCGTTGCTGGTTCGATTCCCGCCGCGAGACCAATGTTTATATGATCTCCAGGTATTTTTTCCGGATCTGGTAGTTATCATGGTAGTAGAATGAAATAGATTTATGAGACTAAACACAGAAAAAGTTAGTACAGTACCTACTAATAATATAACAAAATTTATATAAAACGATACAATAGGGCAGACAGAATGGTGGCGGGGAACTAATCCAGGCTTCAAACAATAATCTTCGAACCTCTTTAGTAATGCCTGATACTCTCTCACCTTCTATTGCAGAAAAGTGTGAATACCGCTGTTTTTACTTCAAATTCAAAGGCTTGTTTTTTATGTGACACTCAATCCCCTATTGAGTGCTCCCCTTTCAAACAAATATGTTTTTGATTAAGGTCAAACCAATCAGCCTGTTATTAATGATCCATAAACAGTATTGAACATTGAGGTCTGTGCTACTAATGTCGGAAAACCCCTAACGGTAACAAGTTTGCTCGTGCTGGGTGCTCGGTCAATAGTTCAACGAACTTCCTTACAGTACCTAAGTAAATATTTGATTAAGATTATAGATAAACATAAATTTCTATTGGTATTTTACAAATAGGTGTGAATTTTAAGTACCATTTTTTTCTGGTTGGTAGAAAAAACCCAAAACAGCTTAGATCATCTCTAAAGATAATCTCCATTAAGGTTAATCGTTTCCTATTGGCGCCAGATTCAAATATTTTTGTCGTTTTCTGCGTTCTAGAAGAATTGACACTAACAAAAGAGTGGGTAATTCGCCACATACCTAAGACTAACTTCTATTATTGTATTGAATGTCATTTTCCCAAAATGCTCCATAAACATGATAGTTTATGCTCGGGCGACGGATGAATTTCCCACACAAACGTATTACCAAAATGATTTGTAATTGGAGCATATTTTCACCATGATCTGCTATTATTTGTATTAGAATAGTATTTATCTAGGTTCCTGTCCTGACACAAGCTTTTTTGAAAATACTTACCTACCTACACTTAATATAATAAGAATACGTGTCTTCTTTGAAAAATCCGATTTGGTTTAAATGTAATTAAAGTATTAGTCATGTATTAACATTAAATTTGTATGTATTTAAGTTTGTAGGTGTACCTATACTTATATTTGGGAAATTCATCCGTGTCGGCGGAGCCTTAATAAGTTAATCTTAATAGAAAATTGTTTAAGATTTGCGACAAATTACTTTCCCCATATATAAATATGAAAAAAACCCATCCTTTTAGAACAGTAAAAATTTACAACAAAAATAAAATTGTGTGCCAACACGAACCGATTATTTTACATAGTTTGGGATGTATTGTGTCGTGATCAACATCTCTAAATTGTTTTGCAGGTGGATTACCGTCCCGTGTCTTCGTCACAATACCGAGGTTCGATGAAGGCCGACCGATGACATTGGGTACTGTGGATGCGCAAGGGTTCATTTCTCCGTACCCTGACTATGGATGGCACATTGACCAGGGTGTCAACTGTGAGGGCATGACGTCTGTTTTCAGAGTTGCCGTGAGTATCATTATTTTTTTAATCTATGGTCTGCTTGCTCTGTACGGCGCGGTTTTCCCTCAGGACTACAACAATTGGGTTAAGTTTTTCAAAAGGGTTTTCTATGTCGGCAACGCGCGTGTACATAAGTACTTCGATATTGCAGGCGTCCATAGGCTGCGGTAACCGCTTTCCATTAGGCGAATCGGATGCTTAATTTTCACCATGGTTGAGTATAAAAAAGATATTTTAATTCGTGTTTTGCTTTGCTGTTAATTTATAGGGGTTATATTTCGCTGGGCTGGAAATCTAGCCACGATTTAGTTTACCCATTATATAAGAATTTTATGACAACAGAATATATCTATCAAACAAAGCTAGCTACGAATATTGGTTTATAGATTTTTTTTCTCAAATAACAAACAATAGTTCAGTTTTAATGAGAAAAACAAAACTCGGACAAGTATCTACGTCAATTTTTATTTTATTTTACTTAACCATATTTGTTTATTAACGATACTGACATAACTATTATTACTATTTTAAAGGGTATTCAACGCGTTTATTTACCTATTATTAGTACTAATAATTGTGTGTTCAGATCGCGTAAGCTTAAAAATATTTAACGATAGTGACGTTGTAGGATTCTTAGCGTAATTGAGCACACATTTGAAATGAGGCGAAATACATAAATCATGCTGTACAAGGTGGTTAATTTTATGAGTTATAAACTCATATTTAACTATTCCACAATACCTACCTATGCTAAAAAATTAAAAAATTACGTTAATTTAGCCATTTCAATTATTTCTTTTTTAATTACAATATCGAATGTTTGTTTAATCTCTTGAAAATTCATAATAATTGGAAAATACAGATTTACACATTGAAAACTAGAAACATGAGATTCAGACACAAAAGAATTAAAATAAAATTATATGAATGATCTAACCGGTCTTGTTGTCAACAATCAACGATGAATGAAAAACTTGACGTTTAGGCAGGTCATAAAATAATAAACGAATACACATGCGCATGGCGTGAGTTGGTCAATGACAATCAGTGCCACAAACAAGTCTTGATGAACGTAGATTTTTTATTAAAAATCACATATTAAATATGTGATTTAAAATAAACTGGTAAAACTTGGTAAAAAGTACCTACATGTATCAAATTTTGAAACATGTGATTTTTACCAAACATTGCTTGTCACCACCGTAAATTAAACAAAATAACATTCTATACCTACAAAACAAATCTTCTATACATACTAAACCAAAATCTTATGTAGATAAACCTAGATACAAACCAAGTAACCTACCTACGTATAACAATTGAAACAAACCGGATATTCTTCTTTGGCGCTCAAATTTAAAAGTCACTTGACAGGTAAAGCTTAGCTATTTTAATTGCATCCATACAGATACGAAGATATCGGATGATATCATCACTGTGCATTGTGCATCAAGTCATTTTTCTATGGTCTTAAAGGTATTAAATAATTATTATTTCTTGTAGGTATATAATATTATTGATACACTAGGAACCTAAAATTTGATTATTGAATTAGGTCCTTGGGGTCCTGGGCAACTCAAATATATTTAAAGACCGCACAAAGCTACCTACTTAAAGAGTCCACAGCTGATCTTAATGTTGCTTTTATTTCGGTCAACGAATTAGCATCGCCATCCACAACCACACACACAACGTGGCAATGCTGCCAGCATTCTGGGTAGGTACCCTGTTCTATTACTATACAAGGGCTTAGATTTTTAGATTTTAATTATATTTTGTTAGTAAATTATATATTAATTTTATTTAGATTTCATTTTAATTTTCTTTTTTTGAGACAATATTGGCATAACTAATTTCTGACCTGTGTGTATGGAATCACTATATTCTGGATCTCAACAACGGTTTGTTGAAAAATTTTACAACACTACTTTCATCATCGCAACTCACATCATAATTTTCCTAAGGCGTCTGTCTGTTGTCTTTTTTCAACGAATGTAAAGCTTTTTTTACGAGTGCCATTTCAGTATGAAGTAATTGTTTTTGGTTATCTAGTTTAACCACAGAAAGCTTGCTGTTAACTAGATTTTTTCAAACATTGTCATTATTTTTTGATAAGTTCTCATACCAAAATATGTATTTCTTTTTTTCTGTTAACAAATAAAATATCTTGGGTTCTAGAACCATGTATGCAAACAGAACTTCCTTTTATGGTTTGTTAGTTTGTACTTCACCATCATTTACCAATCGGTTCACAATTTCTCAGAAGAATACTGACTGAACATGTTTATCTCAGAACTATCGCCTTGATCCTTGACATAACCAAGTAAAGTTCCATTTTCCTCGTGGCAACTTGCAACTTTCAAGATAGTACAAATACAAATACAATACAAAAATGCTTTATTGTACACCAGAAAAATAACATAACAAAAGACATTACATAAAACAAGTACAGTGGGCGGCCTTATCGCTTAGAAGCTATCTTTTCCAGACAACCTTTGGATGGAAATAATTATTAGAATTTATGAAAGGCCCAAATATAATTAATTTTTTTATTATTTTCATATCATGAATAAAAAAAACAAATAAATACAACTAATACGTAATCAAATATGTAAGTATATAGACGATATAGATAGAGTATTGACGAGATAGTGTATTGTTTCTATTACAAACTGCAAGTTTGATTGTTATAGCTTTTGAAGGTATCGCACCTTCAAAAGCTATAACAAATATTTCATCAGCACATACTGCTGCTTTCGTTGATATCCACTGCTTAAAACCTCTTCCAGACATTTTTTCATCCCCTACTAATATATAACTACATAAAACCTACTGCCAGTACTCAGTCGTCCTTCGCACCCTGACAGACTAACAGCCGGTTCACACATGTCTCCGTTTTACTGTTCCGTTTTATCGTGTACGTAGTTTTTCGTCGATGGCGTATGTGGTTGTATAAGCGACTTCACACATGGCACAGTATTCTGTATACAGATCAACGAACAAAATCAAACAAAATACGTACACGATAAAACGGAACATTAAGAGGGAGACATGACGTGTGAACGGGCCGTAAGCGGGCGGCGGTCCGTCAGTCTGTCCAGAACATTGCCATGATTAACATGCTGGTGATTATTATATTAATGCACAAAATAAGCTGTTCGGCTTAGTCGGCATTTACGAGACAGCTGGGCCTTAATTCACAATCTCAAATCCAAACGCGTTACACAGATACACAACGTGGCGTGAAATCAGACAAAACCTATTGTGAAATAAAAATCTATCATAGAATAATAAGTAGATTTTCTATCCCTTTTAAAATATAATTCAAAAGTTTTTTTTTCCAATTTGCCCTATTGCTAAGTAGCCTCCTTGCGCGTAACATTACGCTATAATTTTGTCATTCCCAACCGCGATACGGTGCGATTCGCGCACGATTTGAACTGTCAAATAAACGCGCTTGCTAGACAATTAGTCTATGCTAGAATCCAATGTTTTGATACCACACGAAGGCATGTTTAGGAATCGTTACGCTTAGAACACGTTGTGATATCACACGTCCAAGGAGTCTATACATATATCATAGAGAATAAGGCGCCTGAGTTGGAAAGGGTCTATTTTTACGCCACAGCAAGAACAATAGTAGTCTTTATCAACTTGAGAGGTCACGCTATCATGGGTAACATCGCCTACTGCAATTGTGTCATCGTTCCTTGGTGTATTTTCAAGGTTGCCTAATATAACCTCTTCCTGGTCGTGAGACAATAAGGAAAAGATGTTCTTCGCAATTTTAATTGATCTTGTTAGAACTAAAAGATAATGAAGTTCCTGCAAACTAAGGAAAATAACAAGGTGATTGTAGCTTATGTAATACATTTACGTACAAGGTATTGTTAGACTATGTACTTTAGTGGAATATATTTACCCGAACACCAATAGGTTGTTTTACTACAATAATGTAAGTACCTATACCGTACAACAAGCTCTGCTTACTTTGGGACTGGCTAGATGCTGATGTGTGAATTAGCTAACATTTATGATTTTACTTATAATTCAATAGGTCATTTATTTATTTCAAGATTTTTTCGGCGACCTAATGTTTATTGGATAGATTTTATCTTGAACATTGATCCAATCGATTAGTTGAATAAAATAGCGAGTGTTTATTCTTCGAAAGTTTAGCTGGTTCCACTTCCGGGGATAAGCATTTTACCACCGAACTACGATCCCGAACCCAGATGCCCAACGTGGGGATAAGGCGCTTATCAACGCGCCACAGAGGTCGATGATGATTGATGAGTCATTGATGCAGTGGAATTTACCGATGGTAAATATATTGATCATTCGCAACTAAATTCATCTAATTTTTTTTTTTCAGATAGACCAATGCAACCGTCTTTGGGTGATGGATGCTGGTAAAATCGGCGACGATCAGAACTGCCCGCCGCAGTTGCTAGCGTTCGACCTTTTCACGGACAGACTGATTTACAGACACGTCGTCAACGATTCCAATTACGTGGATGCCTCCTTGTTTATTACACCGGTAAGAAATTTAAATCATCCTACTACTTCTTGTATCTTTGATTTATGTTTAAGTAGAGTCCCTTGTGAATGAAGGGTTAAATTTAACAACTTTTGTAAAGTTAACTACTTGACAAAACAAACTGCTGTTGTTCCCATTGACTGCTTGTACGGAAAGACGAATTACTATAAGCTAAAGGTAGCCTACCTTTGTGTTGTAGTTATACCTTTTCCCTTTGGCTTGAAGTAATTCAACCTTCTTTTACTTCAAGGTGGTGGACGTAAGAGGCCAAGGCATCGGCGACTGCGAAGATACCTACGTGTACGTAGCAGATGTCTCTGCCTTCGGAATCCTCGTGGTGGATGTGGCCAGGAACCGTTCCTGGCGAGTCACACACCGCTACTTCTTCCCCTACCCTGATAAAGGCACTTTTACTATAGACGGTAAGTTACCTTAAAAATCCAGGTATAAAATCGAACGAAGGTAATCATTGGATATCGCAGAAAATTATAAAAATAAGGAACCGAAAAAGAGCTGAGCAGGGCATAACAAGATCAGATGACAGGACTAATCGGAGATGGGAACGTGATTTTAAGTTTCTGACGTATCGAAGACTCCTAGGTCGTAAGGAAATAAAACGCAGAGTTTTTTTGCGTTTTGGAACATATCGCAAGCATCGCAGACTAAAACCTGCGCTATCGAATTGCGTCTATAGACGCAAGACGATAGCACAGGTTTTTAAAATCGTTTAAACTTTATGACCAGTCTTCTTCATCGATTTTAAACCAATGTGTTTACTACATAATGTATGCGTATGAATACCGAACCATTGTTCTAGTTGATTCACTAAGTTTTATAATTTATTGCATAAAATAATATATACCTTATACCTACCATGTTTCGTACTATTGAATGACAATAATATTATTTGATGAGACATCTTGAAAAACCGGCACGTAATGATTATCCTTTGAATATTGAGTAGTCGGTGCTTTTAATGAATCTTTGCTTGTTGATAGACAACTAAAAGTCACGTATTCAAGTATTTCTAATGCGGTTTATGACTTTGAACAATGTTTTGACCATGCGGGTAAATAACCGTCGGAGATAAGCTCATGACCAAACACAGTTTTTTATCTAAAAAATCAATACCTACCGATTATATTTCTCAGTACCTAATATTCATTGTCTACATGAGTAAACTGTCATCGCATCGTATGGGCTTTTTACTCTTACGTAACGAATGCCTCTTCTTAGCATAGGTAGGTACCTACAATGCTACCGGGAATTTGGTATTTAAATTTTCTGTTACTTATATTTTCTTTCATGTATACCTGTTAGTTTTGGTCAGATTTTACCAGCCCACGATTACTTGGAACCACTTTGTCTCAACTTACGACATTTTTATTTCGCATGGTTGCAAGAGGAAACTCTTCAACACAAAGTAGCAAGGATATTAAACTTTGCATATGCTTATAACATTCAAAACTTGATTTAACGATCAGAAGAGGCTTGCTGGATCCGTAAACCATGACCAATGAAGGGTTAAAGTATATTTTTAAAACGTTCCGTTTCTTTTTCGTGTCTCAAGCAAATTCTTTATATTTTCAGGAGAGAGCTTCGACCTAATGGACGGAGTGCTAGGCATGGCCCTGTCTCCATACCACCGGGGGCGCGACCGCTACTTATACTTCCACGCTCTGGCCTCCGTCACTGAAAACGTCATGTTCACCAGCACTCTGAGGAACGAATCTCATTTGTCTGCTGCTGATTTAAACCCCAGCGATGTTCACGTAAGTTTCGAATTTGAACTTACATATTTTTATTTGATCGATCTTTTTATTAATATGTGTACATACCAGACACATATTGCCATATCGAAGAGTCAATATGTGTACATTAGGACGAGGTAAAATAATTTACCGCACGCTATGGGAACAAATGTGCTCATTAAACGTAGCCATTGGGTTTGCGTGCATACCATCGGAACTTCAAGCGAAGCATAGTGATAACGAGCTTAGCATAGGTTTTACGAGCATAGCATAATAATGAGCGTAGCAAAGGGTTTACGAGTCAAGGATTAGGCCCTACGAGCGTTAAACCATCAATGTATCCTAAAAGGTTCCTCAAAAAGCAAAACGATCAGTTATTTTTAAAATTACGTCTACTAACGTATAGTCAAGCTTTGATGATTTGTTGTCTTTTCAATTTCAGATGTTTATGGAACAACGTACATCTCAATCAGCTGCCGAAGCGATAGACCGCAACGGCATCATGTACTTCGGCCTGATGGAGCCTCCAAGTATCTGGTGTTGGAACACTGGCACTGAATTCGCTACACAAAACTTCTACCAAGTGGCAATTGACCGCGAAACACTCCAGTTTGCTAGTGGCGTGAAAGTCGTCAATAATCTTAAGGGTGAACAGGAATTATGGGTGATGACGTCCAGTTTTCAAAGAGTAATGACTGGCAGCCTTAACCCCAGTAGAGTAAACTTCAGAATACACGCCGAGAAGATCCCTATTCTCATGGAGCGATCCCCGTGTCGAGCACAACCTAACGGATTCCCAAACGAATACCGCCCGGTGTATCACACGAACCTAATAGAGCAGCAGAAACATCAAACGAGCTACAGATATGGCGCTGTGTCGTATCTATAGAAATAAATGCCATATCTGAACAGTTTCGCAGAAGGTTTATGCAGTATTGGCCATAAACTAATTACTGTTATTAAGTATAAAAAACATTTTTTTTAATAAATTATACGGATTGTTGTAAGATTTCAGTGTACATATGAATTTTCTTAGCAATGCTCATATCCATGTGCTTATCTTCAACACCTACGATCATACCGCCGATAATGCTTTTGTCTATTTTTTCTGTGAGGGTGATCTTTTTACCTTTGACGAACTTATTTAAAGCTTCCATCAGAGAATTTCGCATGCTGTCGCTAAGAGGTTCTGCCGTTATAACTTCGCAAAGAGCCTCTTTCCTGTGGGCTACCATGACAGCGTGAAACAAGTTTATCATCTTCCGTAGCATTTTTAGTCGACCGTTCTCGGCAACCAATCCCAGGAAATTTGTAGCGCTTTGAGTCATGCCTGGAAATAGGTTTATTAAAATCCACGGGGATATAAACAGATAGATAAACAATTACCTATTCGTTACTACAGAAACAATTCACATTAATTTACAATTTTGTACCTAACGTATAGTTTAACCTAAGAAACTTTAATCGGCACACATTTCATCTATGTATCTAATCTACCTCTAATACGAATAATAACTATACCTACCGGTTAGGTAGCTGTAAGTTTTTATTAGGTCTATTTGGATTCTCAATTACCTGCTTCTTTTGCTATTGACATAAGCACCTTGGTCTTAGCAGCACGGGAAAGCATACTGGACTCCAGAAAGTCAACTACTTTAGGCTTAGTCAGAAGCTTATTCAACTGATTTAGATTTTGTTCAGTCTCTTCCAAATCTTTCGTTTGAGCCGCCGCACTGTATAGCGCTGAAACATAGCGCCCTTGCACGCCTAAAAAAGGATAGGCGGTAAATAATTAGTCTATTATATACTTCTATACTATTATTATAAAGAGGCAAGATTTGATTGTTTGTTTATTTGTTTGAATTGAATACGCCCCGAAACTACTGACGGACCAATTTGAGAAATTGTATCAGAATCAGAATTTGACATAATCCCTGATGAATAGGCAATGGAATATTTAAAAAAGTTAAAGATCCGTATGAAAACATCAATACAGTGTGTAAAAAATTATAATTTTTGAAATTTTTGTTAAATAGTGCGAACCGCTAGACCAGCCCCCACCCCGGCCCGGACCGCTAGTTTATAAATGCGAAAGTTTGAATATATGGTATATTATATATTATTTATTTATATTTAAAAAAATGGCGACTTCTCTTATCAGAGGCCATGACACACTTAGGGTCGCTGAGCCACAGGAGTAAGTAAGTAGGTATATATTATTTCTAAGTATAAAATAAACAGCTAAGTGTAAATGGAAACAATAAGTGGCGACAAATACAATCCACATGAGCCTGCATCGCAAAATATAAAGTACCTAGCAATCAGTCGCAATGATGAATACCGAGAAATTCGACTGAGAACCAAAGAGCAATGTAATAGGTTCTTATACCAAAGAGCAATGTTATATATGTATTCTTATACCCTAATTAATAGGATGATAATAGTACATCCTATTATTAAGGATGTACTAATTAACTTACCAAAAACAGGAATCGGTGGCTTTGTCTTGAGCGAAGTTGAAGTTTGACTGGAATTCATTCTTGTCCCTGATACGCGCATAGTTTTGACAAATAAACGAAGCATTTTGTAAATTACTAATAATTACAATGTCCTCTTATCGCATTGCTAAGCCCAAAATGGAATGAAATCAGAAAAGTGTCAAATATTTTGACAAACAATAAAATTCGCATAGTCAAAAACACATGAGATTCTGTCCATTTCTGACAGAAATGAAAATGACCAAAAGAGATCTTAATCATATCACGGTACCTATATCCATATTTCAAAAACTATTATTTTTACAGACTTCTCTATATTTTTTCTGTAAAATATAGATCCATATCTACAAACACTTGGACATATCACGTCGATCGCTCTGCAATCTTCGGAGATAGGGGGGGGGGGGTCATTTTTTTTACCTTTTTCAAAATATTTTAAAATGTATAAAATGTACCAAAATTTCAAAAACTATTTTGAAATCTACAAACGTGTACTTTTCATTTGATACCACTTTTGACTTTGTACGTTCCATTTAAAATTTCGATTTCAAAATTTGTATGGAAAATCTTCATTTTGATTTGTCATTTATTTTTCTATAAATATGTGCGGGCGCACAACATGTATTATTATTTCAAATTTCAAGTCAATAGCTGCAGTAGTTTCTGAGATATTAAGGATTCAAAACACAAAACAGACCCAAAGCGATTCCATAAGGGTTTTGCAACCGATGGCAAAACCCTAAAAAGTGATTACCATAGACTAAGATAGATGGCGCTGTATGAAACTCAAGTGTCACTCACTGTAAGCATGTTAGCCTCAAATAAATTATGTTATTGTTTTTTTTTTATTCAAGTGTGTTTATCCCAAGGAACTTATACCTTAACTTATACTTATACCCGATTGGGTATAAGTTCCTTGGTTTATCCTAGTAGAAAAATATTTCGTTGTTTTACATATGATACTTGACATTGACATTTGAATTGTGTACTGCATCATCTAGTGTTAAAGCATCTTTAAAAAAATACAATCACTTGACTTATCAAAGAAGTCAAGTCAAGTGATTGTATTTTTTTAAAGATTGCATTGAAAAGCCCTCATTAGCGTGATCACGCGATCACGCGCGCTTAGACTCTCTTGTCGCTGGAAGAGGCTAACGGAGTGGTTTTATTATCTTTGGAGACATATCGACGAGTCTATAATCCCGCCATCAGTATTCTGTTGCCACAAAACCTACACTAACAAGGCTAAAATTGTTGGCGTCTCATTTTTTCAGTCGTACAACGAGACGACAAGATTTTAGTCTAATTTAGGGTATTTTTAAGATTGTACCAATCACGGTATAATGAAGTCAATGGTTTTCGAAACGTATATCGAAAGTTTATGCGCACAACTGAGATTAAGGCCTCGTATATACCCTGCGTTACCGCCCAAGTACAAAATGTATCTGAGAATCACAAAGGACTCCAGAGGAGTATTTTCACACCTTATTTATCAGAATGGCTTCACCTTAGTGTTTTAAAGTAATATAGACTTTCCGCCAACAACATAAGAATACCTCCAAAAAAAGACCACACTACGGGTAAAAAGATAGATAAAAATAAAATACTTTATTGTAACACAAAAAAGTGAACAATACAAACAGACTTTAGACATTAGATATTATTTGTGACGTGTCCAAGAGTCCTGAAGGTCTAAATGAAATAAAGTACTTTGATTTTTATTTGATAGTAGAGTATAAAGACTCGGACGATAAGCCCATCCTTCTCTCTATTGCTATTGAATCCACATTTAAAAGCTTTATCAAACATAAACATTTATTCGACTATCTCCTTATCCCAAGACGTCGTACTGGAACGCTTGATCAGTCTCCAAAAGTGCGCGAACGTACATCGTCATTGCACCGAGCGCCATCGCCGAGGTGAGTGAGTTGCAGGATCCACCTTCAAAGGAGGCTGCCTTCTTCACCCGGTACTCTTCCTGTAAGTGGTAGGAGTAAAAGAATAAGTATATGCGTAAAGAATTTCTAATCTAGTTTATAGAGTTCATTTGATTGTTAAACCATCTAAACCAACCTAAAATGTATCATGGATTTAGTTCAAAAACATTGTAAAAAGGTAAAAACGTCAAATACGCTTAGATAGCTTCACGGCGGCGGCGATTTTCGCTCCGCTATGAATCGTTCGACGGGGGCCTAAGTTTTGCCATAAATACGGACGTTAGCCCCTTTAGAAATTATTGACAGACAGTTCCAATCCTACGCCACACTAACTCTCTGAAAAACGATCATAGACATAGACAATCGTTTTTCTGAGCACTAACTTCGTGTTTTTCTACCAAAGGATGACCACCGAGATGAGGATGATAGTGAGTGACGTCAGTCCTGGTGACGTTACCCTTCCAAAAAGCTGAACTTCCTTCGTCATATTTACAAAGTTATATTTTGTTCCTTCCATGTACATTATTAGGCATTTTATATGTCTGCGAGTTTGTCCCAAGCTGAGTTGAAGTGAGCTGATGCATTTATAATATTAGTACAAAATAAAATACCGGGAACACCTGGAAAAACATTTGCAGATCGTACAAATATTTGACTCTAGTTGGAAATCGAATCCGCAACCTCGCGTTTTTTTATGTAAAATAAGAAAATATCTATCATACTTAATACAATATTATTAGTACATGACCTAATACGTACCGTAAATTTACCGTAGCTCCTTATTTTTACATTCAAAAGATTTCAACGCGCTCCTTGTTTTCTTGTCTAAGAGTTAAATAACAATTTATGTGCTTTACTGAGATACCTAATTGGTAAAGTTAAAAAAAAAACACTGTTTTATTTCTTCAGCACAGGTTATTATTATTAAGCGTAGAAATTTTCATAAATTTTTACCAGTTTACCGTGCTAAAATAAAAAAGTTCAAAGTTTTAAACTAACCTCTTTTTGTTTCTCCTCGGGTGCAACATTAGAAGGGCCAATGAAGCCGGTAAGCCTGAGGAATGGCTGCCGATCGTCTGAGTAGCACCCTTTGGGCTCCTGCCAAGACATGATCTTGTTCATCCAACGAGGTTTTATGAACTCTCCATACCCTTGAACGGCGCAGTAGAAGACTGCAAATATAATTTTCACAATACTACAGCAATGCTCAATGTCTTTGTTATTTTTATTGTAGTTTTTAAAGCATACCCTTATTACACACCAAGAATAATAAAACACAGAAAAAATCCATTAAGTACGTAAAACATTGCACAATGTAGTTGTGTACTAAATCTAGTACCAACATTGGTTACTATATAATTAATAAAAAAGCAGATTAATTACTTTTGCAAGTTACTGTCTTAGCTGCAGTTGATTAGCACATCTACTACAGAACAAATCAATCTATTGATAGCGATAAAATACTAAATCCTTTCAAATACCTAAATTAAAGGCGTTCCGAATGGCTAGTTGCTTTAGTAAACCAGGCGTGAGGAGTTAGTTCTATGTGTACTTTTTTTTGATAAAACCACTTTAGGCATAGTTAATGGTCTGACGATAAACAAAAACGTGGCTGTAAAGTCGTAAAGACCAGTATTTTTTTTACTTACTCTGTTGCATAAACAAAGTACGAGTACCAGCCGGATAATCCCAAGCTTCCAGTGATTTCGTTTCTTTATAAATCTGTATGCATAGTTTGTATATATGGGCTGAAATGTCGAAACCTTCCATGCAATCGAAGAGCTTGGCAAGTACTCCTGCCTTCAATCGACTGATTTGCTGGAAAGCCAGTCCGGAACCTTTGATAATTTGTGCCGAGCATTCAGGGGAGACCTCGCAAGCTCCGTCGGCTAGCGTAGTCTGTACCTCCATAGCTGATATCAGCAGCTGCATTGTACACGCATCTGAAATATTTGACCTTGATTGTGATATCTAGGTCAGTGAGCTTTCATATTTGCATAAGTACCTATCAAAAATAGCATTTGATATTTAGGTATGATGGCCTTGTAATCTAAACATCTACTAATAGGCAATGGCTTGAATTTAAATAACTAATTGCAGCAATTCTATTTTATAAAACTTTAACTTTTATAATATTAGAAAGGCATTGCATTGCAACAAGGACCTTTTTCACAAGACTTCAAAAAAAATCAGACAGTAAATAACATTTTTAGTTCATGATTACCTAGCACACAAGTTCTGATGAACTATGGCAAAAATGTAACCAAAATGGCGAGCGACGTCGTAGTGTGCTCCAGATGTTTTCAGAATTCCGCATATTAACGTGCAACATTTATAAAAGTATTTACCAGTGAAAGAAAACCGCCTAAACTTACCCGCTGCTTTCCTTGTAGGCATCTTTGTTCTCGCTTCTTGCACGTATTGTTCGAAGGTGAATCGATAAGGTTTCTGTGTGCCCATCGTGCCTATAGTTATTGGCTCTAGAATGGCTGATAGCACATCCATGTTTCCGAATATTGCTTTGGTCACTGAAATATTTTAATAAAAATACAACAGTTTGAAACATACATATACATTGCAACACTTTTGCTGATTATTCCATTGTGTAAGCATATAAGATAAACCTGTAAGAATAGATGTAAGGTTCATAAATACCAGAATAAAAACAATGGTTTTATTTAAATAAACCTTCATGAATATGAAGGCAATCTCTATGAATACTTGTTCCTTAAACATATAAATGTTAGTTTTGAAAACGAAATGGTGTATTTACAATAAAATAAAATGGTCATCGTATATTGGGTTGGGTAGAAAATTACAGGGCGAGACGAACAAGATGCTTACCAATCAATAGCTAAATCGCTACTAAAAGTGATTGGTTTAGTTCTTCAGTTAAGATTGCAGTTTTTAATAACTTTATTTCTTCAGGCAACAAAATTAGATAAATCAAATTTCATACAAAAAAATATGTATAGTTAAATAAAAGTACGTATTATAGATTTTCTCTTCCCTTAAATTAAACGTAAAAAGGTTTGGAAACAGGTTTGCTCCAACTCAAAAACCAAAAACCTAACTAGGTAAAGGTTTATTGTTCGCTCCTTTACTTTACCTTAAAAAGATGGTGAAAAATAAACAACGAAATCACTTTATTTCCCAGTATTACTTATATAATTTGTATTTTGTGACGTGTCCAAGAGTCCTGTAAGGTCTAAAGGAAAAATCATCGGAAAGATAAAACTCAATTATTGTGCAATATTTTTAGTATATCTATGTGTTAATTTTTTTATGGTTGATGTTATCGCTCAGCGATAGAGCCCTCAAATGAATAAAAAAACTTAGCTGACCAACCAATACATAAAATAGGCGTCAGACAATAGTTTCACGATACCGGCGATACACACTATAGGCACACAATTGTTATTCGTAAAGAGCGTGAAAGTTTTTGACCACAGCTGGCTCGAAAATATGTACAAGCGTAAAAACATTGAATGCACAATTAAGGTATAGGTAACTTTATCGGCAATATTACGACATAACAACAAAGATTGTTTATTAAGAAACTAATGGCCTCGGTTGCATTCTCGTTCAAAACCCTACACTTATTTAGAGTAAAGAAAAGTTTGCAAGATGCAGGCAACATCTTGCAAACTTGTTTGCTCTATTATGAAGTTAATAGTCTCAAAATTGAACGTAATGTCTTGAACTGATGTGTGTTTTATAGACTCTTGATGTTCGTAAAAAGTATTTGCAACATTTTCAAAATCATTGCGATGTTAATTTATTATAATGTCGTAACGTAAGTTTACCTACGTGGTTAGAAAAAGTAGAATTACCGTTCTGGGTTTAGTTAGAATGCAAAATGCGTTTCGCTATGCAAGTTTCTTTCTACCAGAATTCGCAAACTGAAATATTTATATTGAGCAATTAAACGTTTAAAATATTCCAGAAGCCTAGATTATATTGTGTAATCAGAATAAATGTTTTACTTCTGTATTTTACGATAGCTCTTTTGTTGCAATACGAGTAAAGTGATATGGCTCAATCTATACTACCTACTTCTACAGCCATCATTGAGGGTAGTTGTGCCCATATTCCCCACACTGGGCATGTGGGTTGATCGCAGTTCGGTGATATTATTGATCAGCAAGAGGCGTTGCTGGCCCTACGCTGGTCATCTAAGCCGGCACCATAAACATACACATTTCTTTCTTTAAATATTTAACTATGTAGGTTGGTACAGTATTTAGAATGTTAGACACCAGTAGGTAGATTTTATAAAAGATAAGAAAGGATACGAACACGAATTAGCTATTGGTTTACGCCTATTTTATTTAACCAGACGGCTTATGCTTTTATGCTGCTGATACTAATTAAGGTTGAATGAAATCTTTTTATTATATGAATACTTTACCATATTGATAGTCCTTGCTTCTGTAGGTCATGCTCTCTATGTCTGTGCTGTTCTGGATGCGGTCCATCCGCCTGGTGATGTTCTGCAGGTTTTCCTTCAACTTCGCCGGAACTGACGCGTCTAGTTCATTTATAGTGTATTCTAGTTGGCCTAAGAAGAAGTAGAAATCTTTAGTACTCAGTATATTTATTTTGTCACCATGACTAACAAAAATTATCTAACAAGACACGTTAGCGCATCCTAACTGTACTATTTATTAATTTATACGTAATTCCTATATTTATTTATTCACAGCTTTGTAACTTTTGTAAAAATATTTTTAGTTAAAAAATACATAATTACGTTATTAAAATATCTTTTTGATATTTATTTTATTATTGTTTTCGAATCGTAGGAAAAAAATAGATACATAGTACCAACCTACCCACGACGTGGGGTTTTCCTCAGCAAAACCTATTTGAGAAACTTTGATACATATACAAATCTATAATCTATCAAAAAATGCTTTCAAATATTTTGAACAATTCAGTATAATAATATAACAGATAGCATATTAAAAATAATTTTACCTCGCGCAATCCCCAAAGCTATATACCACTCGGGATCCTTCGAAGGTTTCTTCTCATAGTATTCCAATAACTTATCCAGGGTTATAGAAATTCTAAAAACCTTAGGGATATTATAAATAAAGTCTTGCGTATCAAAATACGGATAAATAGACCAAACACCACTCATAGTAAAAAGTAAAATAATCAATTTTGAGTACATTTCCAATCGCTTTATGAAATAGTAGTGAAAAATGAAAACTAATAGGCGCTATAAAATTGTATAACCGCGATTCGGCCAGACGTGATTGGGTGCACGATGTAGGTTAATATCAGTAAAGCCACACGTTTATTACTGAACGAAAAAAGGGCTAAGTAAGAGTTGATCCACGAGCTGTATGCGGTTTTAATGAATTGCAACTATTGCAAGTTCTGTACATAGATACCTTGTTTAGTCTTTAGATGAAATGGAGCTTACGCCAGTATAGTGTTGTAAAGTTTTTCTTTCTATACCAGAAGAAGCGCATATAGATAATACATAAGAGGGGCAGTCGGGGGCAGCAAAAGAAAAGGCAACTCCATATCAACGATCGGATACGCGCAGACTTATTCTAGACCTCAACTTGCTCTCACGCATTTTCTGCAATGCGGACAACTACCAAACTACCATCCAATAAACTACGATCATTTCTCTCTCACTCCAGTGCAAAAAACTCAAGTTGAAGTGAAATGAAAAATAAGTTGTGCAACCATGGCAGTGTCGCATCAGTGGTTCATACAGTGGTCGGCGCCTTCGATGATCTTTGCCGATATTACAAGCAACTACAACAATGTAAACAATAATGTCGATCGTAAAATTAGTGGTTCGGAATTCCCTCAAAATGACGACGAATATAATTATCCAAGAGGAGGATTACAATTTAATAATAAGAAAAACGTAACAGAGAAACCGAGTACCGGTGGTGAGTTAATTATAACTTAATAACTTAATTAAGGTAAAATCAAACGAAAGACTACGTAACTGAATTGGCTCCTTGTTTATCCATTATTTCCAAGGCTTACGTAAGCTTGAGCTTCCTTATAGTTATAATGATTGAATTTATGACTTAAATAAAATATATACTATGCATAACATAGTATAAAGATATGTTATGCTGCTTGAAGATGATTTCTTAAATGAACAAAACTGCAAATCGTTATTGTGATAAATGATTGGTTGCGATAAAGTAGATTAATCAGTGTCTAGACTTTAATGCCTGTATAGACAGCACATTCTAAAGATATAAATCAGATGCCTATTATATGAATAGACGATATAGTGATCTAACTATGGAGCTCGATGTAACATCACGACTTAGATGGCTAAGTTATTAGTAAGAATGTAAAGAAAGTATTATTAGATATTCTCTGATTTTATCGGCATCATTTAGTAGTTAATTAATCTTTTTATTACTGATAGCATTGATAGATAGATATTTGTTTTCGGATAAGCCTATTAAGTCAGAAAAACTAAAGAGTATCGTAATAAAACAAATTACCTAACTTCAAACTTTCAATATCACAAAAAATAAACAATTGACAAGCTTCAACATTTTTTAAACATAGAATGTTTAAAAAATATTTTGATCCAAACCATTGAGGTTGATATTGGATAGTTTTAAAGTAAACCGAACCTACTACAAGTATAGGTTATTATCTATAATAATATCCTAAAAATTATCGATTTAGACGGGATATTATTTAATTTATAAGAGACCCTGAGTAAGTGGGCTTACGCATATAACAAAAATAAATAAATAATGCCAGACAATCCACACAGCATCAAGCTAAGTTAGCAGAGCTTGTGTTATGGGTACTAGATGACTGATATACATAATACAATATTATTACATGTATAGATATTTTTTATTATACATAGAAAACGACAGAACGCCCAGAACAAATATCTGCAGATCGTACAAATATTTGTCCCGAGGCGGGGATCGAACCCGCAACCTCTTGCGTCGCAAGCGGACCTTCGCCCACCGCGACACAGAGGTCGTCAAAAAAAACTTAGGTATGCCTAAGTACGTGGATTATGGCGAACCATGCGATGGTTGTGATGATGATGGATAAGCTTTTGAGGTAGCGTGCTCCAGAATCGTAAAGACCAGGCTAGTTTTTACCACATGTGTGCCTTGAGCAATCGGCGTCGAGCTTGGCTCAGTGAAAGTGACCATTGTACCAATACAAACACTTATCGTAACGTGCGTAAAATCTGGTCAAATAGTATTTCGAATAAAAAAGAAAGGAAACTATATAAAATTAAGTTGATGATACTTGGAACGTTTTTGATGATGAGTTCATAATACCCTGTTTAAATACTTGATTTATTTGTACATATCTATGAAGGTAAATTAATTAATAGATAATTTTAACGTTAAGGCAAAAGTATAAGTCTTTGTGAGGACTTTTGGGCAAACGCAATTAAAAATGATGATTTGACCGTCTCAAAATTTGCATACACGAATAATACCTATATAAAGCTACTTTTATACCGAAAACTGCGTACAAAGACGCGAACAGAAGGAAGTATGTATTATACAAATAATTTAAGCAACAATAGAAAGAAAGGAACGTCTGTGTGATTAAAAACATGTTTCTGTCCGGTGGTTTGGATAAATTAAAGCAAAACAATTATCTTCGCGTAGCTAATTCCGTAAAGAACATATTCCGTCAGTGCGGTAACAGCTGACTGCGTAAATCGTAATTTGATGGTTCTTTACTTTATACAGTTTGTCCGTGATAATCATAAAAAAATTAAGATGTGACTTACAATGGAGCACGCCTACCAAGAATGTACTTATTCACACGGCATTGAAGGCTCTAGGATTGTACTCAACCGTAAAAACTGATGCGTAAATTCAAAATATTGGTAAGATTTAAAAAGAAACCATTCCTAATAATGTCAATCAAGAGGACAGTGCTTTACTCATGAGTCATGATATAAAATCGAAAAAAAGTCATTTTGTATTCACAACATATATTTCATGAATCACCATTCTTTACAACGTTATGACGGCGCGTCTTGAGTTTGCGATAAACTTAGGTAGGTAATTCAAGCATCGATTATGGATAGGAAGATAATTATTATTTTACAGAGGAATGTTAATAAACATCACTCATTGCTCGTTTACATTTGGCCCACCGTCGTTTTGGTAATATTATTTCTTTTTCAGTCCGTGTTCGTCATTCGTCAAAGTCATGAGTTTCTTTAGTAGTATTCTTAAGTTTGTCATACTAATAAGTTCTTTAGTCAAAACTATTGATGTGTTAGTTACGCTGTGATCATAGCTTTTATGATATATAACTATGTGTAAGTACCTCTAAATTAAGTGATAACGAGTTATATGTACTATTAAAATCATATCTATAACCTGCCTAGTAACCGAAATCAAAGTCCGCCAATTCCTTTAGACCTTATAGGACTCTTGGACACGTGACAAAAAAAGCAATAACATAAGTTATAATGCAAAAAGAAGTGATCACTTTGATTTTTTGTTCATTTCAATCTTTTAATGTAAATAAGCGAACAACTAACCTATACCTTGTTAGATTGTTTATTATTGTCTGAGTTAACATCTCTTATTTATTTGTTTCTGTAATTATATTTGAAATATTTTTGTTTTTAGTGTTGCATTTATTTATGTGTTCTACCTACATATGTGTATATTCGACTTTTTATTTGAGAAGAAAAATTGAGACGTAATCGAGAAAGTCACAATAAACCAAATCGAGATAAATCTAATTGTTGCTGATTTATCTGTTGCTAATTCTTTGATCGTGCAGCAATATCTTTAATTTGATGGTTTTGGGTGACCTCGAACTTGTCACTGCCACACAGTATTTATGCAATAGACTTAGATAATGAAGATAATTTTATTTATTCAGGTAAAAAAAGTTTACATTAAGTTTCGGTTAAAAGTGCCTTAAAGCCTATGTTAGGTTTAACTATACACAGAGTTCTCGCATTTCAGTAAGACTATAAGGTATTATATTAATCTAAAAACCTAGGTGGCTTTAAATTATTATGCTTGACAATCCCTTACATAGGCTATGGGTTACCTGTAGGTACCGTTACTTTTATAATTCACCAGGAAATCATTCCGGTTCTCAAAATCTTGACATCAGCTCTCACCTTATATCTTATTTTATATTAATATATTGTATGAAATTTTACTTGACTAAGAGCTTATTTCTAAACCTAAAGAAATAAAGTTACTGAAAATCTGTTTGTTCGCGTTCCTAGCAATGCTGAAAATCCATTTCTACACTATACTACGTCTATTTTAACTAAATATTGATAGTTATTTAATCTAATTCCCTCACAGCTGAAGGCAGTCTATGTTGCTTCAAAATGAGAGTTAAATATGTTGCTGGTAGCTTGTAGAGCAGAATTTCTACTCTGTGAACTTCTAGAACAGTGAATTTATGATTGACTAGCGGGCCGCGCAGCTTCGCATGATGTTTATCAAAAATTATAAATTTTACACCCACACAAACAGGATGGGTTACATAATTGAAGTTTTCATACGGATCCCTAACTTATTTGAAAATACATATTATGTTAATCAGGGATGACGTAGGATTGTAAAGGTGAAATATTTTTTTAAATTTCGTACAAACTATTTCGGAGCCTATTCAATCCAAATAAGCAATCAATCATTCATCATCATCATCTTTCCTATTATAAGTTTGAATTGTATTTAAGAAAATTTTATAACTTAATATTTTAATTTGTATTCCTCAGGTTTAGGTATTAGTCAAGTAAATCAATATGATCAATAGAATTTTATTTCAACTATTTTTAACAAAATCTGACATGTTTACTAAATCTTATACTAATATTATAAAGAGGAAAGATTTGATTGTTTTAATTGAATAGGCTCCGAAACAACTGGACCGATTTGAAAGATTCTTTCACCATTAGAATCCTAAATTTTCCACAAAGGCTATTCGCATATATTTAAAAAAGTTAGAGATCCGCATGAAAAAATCAACTTTTGTTAAATACCCGTGCGAAGCCGGTAAGGAGTAGTTACCAATAAAAATTTAATATTTGTCCAATTTGGACCGCTCATTACCAGTAAAAATTTAACATGTGTCAATTTTTGGCGTTCCAGATCGTAACAATGCCGCGCGCCTGACGCTTTGGCTGGCCATGCTGGGCGTCGCTCATCCGCAGTCTATGCCCGCTGATACTGACACTCCGCCCTTCAACACTCTCTACAAATGGCAGTTCGTAGACTTCGAGTTCCCTACGACGAGGCATCGCGACTATGCTATAGCTACTGGGTACGTTACATTACTTTTTACCATAGAAACATAATTTTCAAATAGGTATTCTATAGCCTAGTTCATCAGGGAAAAATTATGATTAGAATCCTGAAAGAAAGATTTTTTCAAATCGGTCCAGTAGTTTTGGAGCCTATTAAAATTCAAACAAACATTCAAAACTTTCCTCTATTTATTATTAGTTTATTTATAGTATAGAAAAGAACTCGCAGTGAGCATAAGAAGGTTTTTTTTGATACTTTTCCAGAAAGTTCATCCCAGAAAATGTGTTACCCCTCGGAATTGAAGTGTGGGGTTCACGTGTGTGGGTGACGCTCCCGAGTTGGCGGCGAGGGGTACCAGCCACGTTGGCAACACTGCCTAGGCTCGGCAGCTGGCCATCTCCGCCGCTGAAACCGTATCCGGATTGGAGCTTTCACAGAGCTTTCAGTAAGAATATCTATTTTTTTCTTTTCAGTAATATATATTTTTGGTCAACGACAAAGAGTCACATAAAGTTTTATAATTTTTCAGATGAAAATGGCAACTGTTCTGGTCTAACTTCTGTGTTCCGCATAAACGCGGACTCGTGTGGGAGGCTGTGGGTTCTTGACTCAGGACAGATTAACTCACAAGACAACCCCCAACAGCTATGTCCCCCGAGTATCGTACTCTTTGATCTCTATACAGATAAAATGATTGCACGGTACCAAATCCCCAAAAGGTATGTGTTACAAGATTCGTTGTTTGCCAACATCATCGTGGACACAAGAACCGAGGACTGTTCAGACTTGCATCTATATATCACTGACACGTGGCGATTTGGGCTGCTGGTTTTTAGACAAAGTGATGCAAGCTTTTGGAGATTCTCCAGTACACTATTTTACCCAGACCCCCTTGCTTCCAATTTCACTCTACATGGTCTTAATTTTCAATGGCCAGATGGCATCTTCGGACTGGCCCTATCTCCAGTTGAAAGATTTAGAGACCGCGTGTTATTTTTTAACTCGTTAGCAAGCTACAGGGAGTTTTATGTGCAAACCTCTGTCCTCCAAGATCCCTCGCGAGTAAATAGCAGTTCTTCAGACTTCAAACTATTAGGAGAGAGTCGAGGACGTAATGGTCAAGCTTCCGCTTGCGCTATGGATCGAAAAGGAGTGTTGTTCTATGGATTAGTGATGCGTGATAGCGTGGGATGCTGGGACTCAAACAAATTATATGACAAAAAGACCCAAGGAGTAGTGGCTTCGAGCCGAGAAACCTTGATCTTTCCAAATGATATTAAAGTAGATCAGGATATCCAGCAAAATGTGTGGGTGATTTCTAACAAACTTCCGATGTTTCAAGCAGGTCCCTTAAGCCCTGATGACTTCAACTATCGTATTATGTACGCCGACACACAGGAGGCGGTGCGAGGCACTGTCTGCGATACACAGTTTAAACAACCCTCACGTTTTTCGATGATCCATCGAGGTGTACTGCCATAAATTAGAATGATTCGATCATATATTTAAGAATATACGTTATCTTGTAATTGTAAATATAGCAAATAGCTAAGTAATGCAATCGAAAATAAACTCCTTTTGAATGGTTAAAGCAATTTTAATTCGTGTTTGCTCCGAGTTAAGTAAACGGTCTTTTGAAGATTGGAAGATTTATCTATAAGGCAATGGAAGTAGTTAGGTTAGGTTAGATATAGGGAGGTTCTTTTTTACAAAATCAGATCAATTCAGATGCGAACCACAAATATCAAATCATACATTCATTAGGCATCTGCTCATAAAAAGAATTTTCGTATTGTTTTAGCTTGTTCTTTATTTTATTACATAAACAAAGCGGAGTCAATGTTTTAGTTGAATGCCCTTAAATCATACATAAAAATAGTAACATTTTATAACAGTACGTTTTGACACACTAGTTCCAGGTCTCTTAATTACCTACTTCTACAACTATATTGTGGTGGTGCGAACAACGCCTATAGAAGACGACCGTGAGAATGAAACTTGTTCTACAAGATTACCAAAATAAAAGTCTTACTCTCAGAGATCGTAAATATTTTGAGAAAATACTTGACACTTCTGTGCGCTCTACAAACGTAGAAACAACCTGCTTTCCAGTTGTCTTGGCTTCACTGCATAATATTAATCTACATTGAAACACATAATGAACGAGTAGGGTGGGTCAAAAGATTTTGTAACTCAACGTCTACATAATATGCCTCCATTTGATCATTATTAGGTATTCGTTTTCAAGTGAATGGACGTGTTATGTTCTGGTGTGGTTAGCAGTCAACATGATCTTTAATAAGGTAAGCGAGGTTTTATTTTACCTGCTGAATAGCAAATTTTATAAACGTAATTCTTAAGTTAATATCAAGCACAAAAAGTATCTTATATTAAAAGTATTACTTATATTAAAAGTTATTTAGTGACAAAGTATGTATTTAGAAGACATACGGAATGTCGCAAGGATCAGGGTAATTTGATACTAAGTTACCTTCTCTCCTCATGGACGTCGAGTTTATAGCAATGCGGGCCTCGAATCTGTGCAAAGAACCAACGATAGGTGACACAATAGAGATTTCTTGGGGATAAATAAAAAACGCCATGTCAAAGTAGACTTCTTCTAATTTGTATTTCCTAATTTTGTCAACATGTTTACCTAGTTTTGTTTCCACATACCGATGATGGCATACAAGATAGTTCGAACAAGGTTTGAAGTATTGGGGACGGGCATTCGTTTATGGTTATAATGCTGGACAATCCACATCATCTAGCCCCAAGCTATGTGGAGCTTGTTTTATGGGAACTAACAAAAAACAAAACATAATATAGACTTTTTATTATAAACAAAGAAAACAACTAGAATATACAGATAGATTTGCAGATCATACAAACATTTTTTCCGAGACGAGAATCGAATCCGCAACCTCTGCGTTGCAAAGGACCTTCGCCGCACTGCGACAGAGAGGTCGTTACAAAGGTTCTTTGTTCTCATTTTATCCTCATACTTAACGTCAGAGGTACTTACCTAATTTGAATTTGGTTGACCTTCAAATGTTTTGATGGCTAAATAATTACAAATACAGTTTGTTTAAAACTTTGAAAATATTCGATTTTTAAAGATCTTGAAAATTAACAGATTTGTTTTATTTTTACTACCTACCTACGCATGTAAACAAAATACTTTTGTTTCAGCAAAATGCGTTATGGCTGAGCTTCGCTATGAGCCTCATGGTTTGCGACGCGAAGGGAATTGCGAACAAAAAGTCAATAGGCACCCTGTACCGATGGAAGCAAATCGACTTTGATTTCCCTACGGGACTAAGAGAGGAAGCCGTCAGGAATGGGTGAGTAAAGAAATAAAACAAAACATTTACAAAGTTGAGTCGACGCAAGAGTTTTCTCATTATTGAGGAAAACTACAAGACATTTCAGTGAATTTAGCAAAATTTTGAATTTACTTACCCTGTAAAGAATAACTTTATTAATATTATAAAGAGGAAAGATTTGATTGTATGTTTGATTCGAATAGGCTACGAAACTACTGGACTGATTACGAGTAGAAAAATTATTTTGTCATTAAACTCACACTATCCATGATTTTTTCAACATGAATAGTGTAGGATTCTAAAGCCAAACCCTATGTTCAGGCTATAGAATATTCTCCAAAAAGTTTGGGTTCCATTATGAAAACTTCAATAATGTAGCCCAAAGTCTGTAAAAATTTATAATTCTTGAATTTTTTGTTGAATAACCGATCGAAACCGGAGCGGATAGTTAGTTCAGATATACAATACTTATAAAATAATATTAATACTTACAAAAAAATATATATTACAATAAATAAATAATGCTGGACAATATACACCGCTGGATCAAATGTTTCTTATGCTTTTTTTCCAGTAATTATATTGCCAAAAACGTGATCACCTTGGGTATAGAGCGATGGAAGGATCGGCTGTTTCTCAGCACCCCACGATGGAAGAAGGGTGTTCCGGCGACCTTGTCGACACTGCCCATCGAGTCGCAAGCTGAGTCACCAAATCTTCAGCCTTACCCTAACTGGAATTGGCATAATGCAGGTAACAAAAGAAACAAATAGTTTATTAGACAAAACCTACAAAAGACACACAGAAAGTTAGTACAATACTATAGCAAAATAAAACTATTCAATAAAGCAAACGCAGAGAGGCAACTTATGTAAGAGCTATGAACTAGATAGGTAAAATAAAAACACGGTTAAACAGTGGGTAGGTACTAAGCAGCTCATCTGTGGGCAGTAAGACAAATCTATGTTATCATCATATCATAAATCCTTTTTTTTGTTTATGATTGTTTATATTCTGTCTCTTTGTATTATTGAATTTTTTGTGGAGATATGTAACAAACAACCGATGAAATTTTGTAAACTCTCTCACTCATAGCAGCCAAACTAATACCGACCGACGTACATAAGACAGCTACACCTGTAAGACCTATGCAAATAACAAACACAGAGATGTGTGGGATCAAATCGAACACAGCTATGATGACGACAAAATAAATATAAATAGAATGTCACCCTATTCCTTTTGACAAACTCTGTGGCGCAGTGGGCGAAGGTCCACCTGCGACGTTGAACGTTGCGGTTTCGATTCCTGCCTCGGAACAAATGTTTTTACGATCTCTTTATATATATATTCCGAGCGTTCTGTTTGTTTTCTATGTATAATAAAAAATACCTAACTATGTAATGTATTATATTAAGTTTATAAGTAATTCAGTACCCATTACTCAAGCTCTGCTAACCTTGGGAATATGATGGCCCAGCATTATTTATTTGATCCTAAGTGCGAAGCCGCGATCAGAGACTTTGTATAAATTATAGGTATATTATTACAAGTATTTCCTTATTTCTAAGATTTTATTATTTATTTGATTGTTTACAGATAACTGCACAGGATTCACGTCCATCTTCAGAATGAGTGTCGATCACTGTGGCACGATGTGGGTCCTTGACTCAGGACAAGTAGAAGCATTTGAAACTCCTCGACAACTGTGCCCCCCGACACTTTTTGCCATCGACCTAAACACCGACAAAATTGTGGCGCGCTACCCAATACCCAGCGAATTCGTCCTACAAAACTCTCTGATAACGAATATCCTCGTAGACTCGAGAGATGCGCGCTGCAGAGATCTGCACGTTTATATTGCAGACGCGTGGCGATTCGGACTCATCGTCTTTAGAGGTCAAGATGCATCTTTCTGGAGATTCAGCCACTACAGCTTCTACCCCGAGCCGTTACTGTCCAACTACACTCTACACGGTTTGAATTACCAATGGTCCGATGGATTGTTCGGTATGTCTCTCGGTAAATACCACCAGGGCGATCGATTACTGTATTACCACTCAATGTCGAGCTCTTTAGAGTTTGTGGTCAAAACGTCGGTTATCCGCGATCCCTTACGCGTGAACAACTCTGTGGGTGAATTTGAGCTGCTGGGTGACAGCCGCGGCGCTGATGGACAGGTCTCGGCAGCGGCAGTGGACCGCAACGGTGTTATGTTCTATAACCTCATTTCGCGAGACAGTATCGGGTGTTGGGACACGCGTAAATCGTATGCTCTCAAGAATTTAGCCGTCGTTGCCCAAAATAATAAAACAATGGTATTTCCAAATGATCTTCGGATTGATCATGAAGTACCGCAGATTGTCTGGGCGATTACGAATAGACTGCCAATGTATCAGTTCGATTTGATAAATCCTAATGAGTTTAATTACCGCGTCATGTATTTGGACCCTCAGAGCGCTGTTAAAAATACAGTGTGTGATCCACATGAGAATCAGTAGAAAAAAATATAATACGCCAATTAAATAGACAGTTGCCATTGTAAAATATCGATGTACTTAGAATCACATAGTTAAGTTACAATAAAGTTATACAACTTTACACTGTTTTTAGAATCATGTTTTTGCTATCAATCTAGACTTTTTTCTGGTGATTTTCTGATTTTTTTTCTTTGTTTTCTTCTTTGTGTGTATTGTCTAAATTAATTGTGCCATTGCTTAACTCTCTATTTGAAGAATTTAAGCTAACAGTATGAGTCATTTGTTTTGTTCTTGCTTTTGATTTGTAATTTTCAATGCTCAGTACTGAGTTATCGGAGTCATCCGAAGTGGTTTTGAGCGGTGTTAATATTTGCGATTGATGTTCGTCTTTTGAACATGTTGGCTGATCCTCTTCTTCTATTTGCTTGTTTTGTGGAAGATTTTGATTAGAATTAACAGATCTTTTACTTGTAGTTCTTTTAACAAAATAACCTATAACATCCGATGACACTGAAACAGTGCGTCGTTGAAACTTCGTCGTATTTACATTTTCGTCGACCCGATTATGAGCAGTTTTAACAGCAGCAAGCTGTTCTGGTGTTACTGTGATGTCTGTAGGCTTTTTCATAAATATTTGTGGGTATTCTCGTACGTACGAAGCCGTCTTTCCTTTACTGCTTCCAACAAAGTGTGGAGTATCAGTGTCATCGCCTGCCTGTATGCTCGATTGGTTATCGGACCTAGGTACTGCAGCTTGAGATGATATACTTTTTAGCAGTTCAAAGTTAGGATCAATATCCGTGCTTTTTTTGAATGCCAATATGCGTAGCATCATCAGCACGAATTGCTCCAAAATGCGGTCTGCAATCCTTGGTGCTATCACATCAATCCCGTACCAGTCCTCGTTCGAAGCAATTTCTGATTGCTTTTTCGAAATGGCTGACGCAACAGTAGGTGCTTCTGGGTTAGATTCAATGTCCTCGTTACTGTAGTTAGGCAAACTGTTCAGTTGGGTTGTCAACAATAAAGGTGGACGGGATCTACGTTCGTTACTGCTACTGGGTCCTTCTCCGTAACTGTGAAAAAAATATTATTATAATCATATACCGCCGTGACTCAAGCCATTAGCGGCAGTTTAAGATAAATGAATCACATTGATTCATCATCATCAGCCTATAATTAGTCCACTGATGGACCTCAAGGCCTCTCCTAACGAGCGCCATAAATGGCATTATTTATCATTTGGGGGTTATAGCCCATAATCCCCACGCTGGGTACGCAGTTCGGTAGAGTTGTTTTGCAGAGGGCGCTGCTGCCCGCACACCTGACACCCACGGGATGAGTGAGAGAGAGAGAGAGAAAGGATTACATAGCTACGAGTATATCCACCAAGTGAACTTATAACAGGCACCACAATTTCAACATCGGTATATTATAGTACGACTTACAGACTTGCCACAATTTTAGTTCGCAGCTGTTCTTCCCCAAACAAAGATTTCGTTTTACGCCTACGAACTGCGAGTTCAAGTCCATAATCGTGATCTTTTGTTGGGAGCACTGTTGTAAACGTCTTGAAAGCTGATGCAACTTTTAGTGCATGATAATAGCTGTAAAATAAAATTTAAGAGTTTACTTTATTTAAGTAGAGATTATTTTTGTTATCGAAGACGATCGATGAATCGGTAGACATAAAAAAAATCTATCTTTTTTTGTTGGTTCAAATCTATAAACTCGTAATACCATGAAACATTGAGCAAAGCTCACCTAAACACCAGCATCCACATGTAAAAGGCAGGCGTTATTGACAACAGCTTCACGATAACGAACTTTATGCAAGGCGGCTTGGCTGGTCCAAGCAGGACGCAGGTGCCGAGACCCAGAGCCAGGCACGTCAGCTCGCAGAGGAGCTTCCTTGTCGCTGCCAGCAAGAGCCAGGGTAACACCAGAATCGGGCGCTCTTCCTTCAAATTTGATAAGCATATTCAATCTTCTATTAAATCTACTTAAACATGTTGTTTTACATTGAATCGCTTTTCAACAAAGGTTTATTTCATAGAGGTATTTCGTTTTTATATTACAAAAATGTTAGCTTGATTCATTACCTTAAACTGATAAAGATAGAGGAAAATTGGCTACTTTTATAGGATTGTTAAATTCCAGAAATGTAAAACTTTGTTATCATTTACTTAAAACTGTAATTACTAACTAAAGACCGAAAAACACGTCTCTTTAAGTACTTCACTTTTGGAAGATAAATAAGTTTTCCATGTATGTGACTGTCTTTTTTGAGGATGACGATGTTCAAACTTCGTCATAAGTGGGGCTTATATTAAAATAGGTACCTACTTCTCAATTTGGATACAATAAAAGATAAGAAGGGAGGGTCCCATCATTCCTTCACATCTAACTATATTTAACTGAAGGAACGAATATATAATAATACTAGCTGTACCCGCGACTTTGTCTGCGATTGCCATATATTTGTTTCATATATTTAGCTTTCATCCCCTCTCCCAGGGGAACCTTACTGAATTTCAGGATAAAATGTATCCTATGTTCTTCCTCGTAGTATGACCTCAAATCACGCTAAGTTTGATTCGAATACATCCAGCAGTTTCGGCGTGATGCGCGTTTAAGAAACAGACAGACAGACAGACAGACAGACAGACAGACATGAATGAAAAAAAATACAGTTTTGGCTTCAGTATCGATAATAGACTGCCCTTCAATAAAAATTTTCAAAATATCTTCAATGTACAGAATTGGACCTGTTACAGTTTTATTATAAGTATAGATGAACGTAAATACCAAAAAGACGGGATATAGCAGCACAATATATGTGGCAAGATATACGTAGACGGTGAAACACTGAACTAGCATGACCCCTGAGATCATGGTACGCAATGCTCGCTGTACCGGCATGGACAACTCTTCTGGCATGGTCATCTGCCAAACCTGGAGAACGAAGATCAAAGAACTAGAGACCTAGGGACCTCTAAATAAATAAACAAAATATGATTTATATTTTCTATAAAAAGGAAGAAATCATAAAAACTGTAACGGGATCAAATACTTGTAAACTTAACTTAAATTTTACTTTTTTTTAACTTGTTATGTTGGAAGAACACCAATATAGGGGTGTAGTATCAAAACTAGTTATGTCCACACATTTCTGAAATCGACTTTTTAATGGCAACATTTTCGTCTCGAGACTACTTTTTACCCAAAAACAAAATTTAGCATCAAACATGGCTATGTCCTGAGTTATTTCAATTTATAAAAAGAGGTTAGTATCAAACTTGGCTACGTCCATACAAATTTCGTATCAGAACTAGCTACGTCCACGCCAGCCAATAGGAGCGCTCCATTCGAAGCTGAACAGTAATGGCTGCCCATACAATTGTATATGATGTTACTCGTCTGTTTTTAGCTATTTAAAAAAGAATTACTGCGTTTTCAAGTGCTAGCTAAAGTTATTTAACAAGATGGATAGTTTTCCTTTGCCTGTCATCAAAAACAAGGCAAGAAAACGGACTGCACAGCCTGAAAAGTGGAAGGCAAACCAGGCCAAAAAAATGAGGTAAGTTTGTATTTTGCCAGGGGCGTACCGCAGGCAGGTTGAACTCAAACTCTCAAAGAACCAAAAGCAAGTTGTAGTTAGTATTTACCAATACTTAAAAAACATTTTAAAACTAAGGGATTCGAAGTTGGTTTTTAGTTTTTTCAAAACAATCAAATTGTTATAAAATAATTTTGTTTATCTATTAATATTTTGTTTTAGATATTCTGCAAAGTCTTTACCCAGAATACCCCGTTGTGAACATAAAAGCCAAATATTTCAATGCAATAAAGTAACGGGCGCTATAATAAGAAAATTTCATACAGCTTTTTATAAGCACCCTGTAAAGTCAAGTCAGGATGCAATTATATTAAAATGCTGTCAAGCTGTACCAATTAGCAGAAAAAGGCCAAGGAAACTGAGACTGGATCCTGCATCTGGAGTCCAGACCCCTTCAAAAGCCAGCAAGCAGTACACAATAAAATACCACATTAAAGTGAATAAACTATCTTTACCTGTATGCCAAAAAATGTTTTTAGAAGCGCTTTGTTTAAAAAAAGGACGAGTCTCAAATTTGGTTCAAAAATCCTTCGTAAGTGGCGAGTTTCCACTAGAAAAAAGAGGAGGAGACCGTAAGACCAATCTCTTTAAAGATACAAAGGCATCAATACATGCATTTATTCAGAAACTTCAGTGTTCAGAAGCACACTATTGCCGAAGCCAAACTTCAACTCGGAAATATTTGGACAGTAATTTGAACATTCGAAAACTGTATAGACTTTATAAATCAGAATGTGCAGCACCAGCAAAAGAGTCCTACTTTAGGCACATTTTTAACACTGAATACAATTTAGGATTTGGCAGTCCTCATACGGATATGTGCTCTACATGCATACAGCTGCTAGAGAAAATAAAAAATGAAAAAGATGAAAGAAAGAAGGACCAGTATAGAGTAGAAAAAAGAGTGCATAGCTTAAGGGCAAAAGCTTTTTATTCGCTGCTGAAGACGGAAGAAGAAGGTGTGAAAATACTTTCCTACGACTGCCAAAAAAACATGAACCTTCCTAAAGTTCCTGATCAATCTTGCTACTACAGCAGGCAACTGTACCTTTTTAATTTCACGATTGTAGAAGGAACTTCAAAGGCACCACTCAATAGAAGCAACGTCTTCGCAAATGTATGGACAGAAAACACTTTCTCGAAAAATTCGAACACAATAGCGTCTGCTGTGTATAACCATCTCAACCAAACAGATTTGACCAATATTACTACCATTAGACTCATATCAGATGGTTGTGGTGGACAAAATAAAAACTCCACAATGATTACTATGTGCTGCAAATGGCTTTTGGAACATCCCTCGATCAAAAGAGTAGAACTCGTGTTTCCAGTTACTGGTCACTCCTATCTTCCGGCAGACCGAGTATTCGGAAACAGTGAAAAAGTATTTCGTAAAATGGACACAATAGTGACTCCGAACCAGTATATGGATGTTATTTCACAGCAGGCAACTATTGTTAAAGTAGGTGAAGATTTTACTGTGTACGATTTCAAAAAGGAAGCCGAAACAATTTTGAAACCGCCTGGACAGTGGAAAGTTCAGTTTGCACAATGCAAAAGATTCTATATAAAACGATCAAAACGGGTCGGAAATGTGCTGGTCCAGTCAGAGAGGTTTTATAAAACGCAAACGGGAAAATACGAGAATGTTTGCCGGAAACTTAAAATTATGCGTATGATTGCTCCTGCCGAAATAATACCAAACATACCTGTTAAAGCATTAAAAATAAGGGATGTGAAAAACCTACTATCTAAACATTATGGAGAAGACTGGCAAAATCTGGAGGAATTAAGTTTTTATTCAAATGTGATAAACACCGTTGAAATTTTACCGGAGAACTTAAACGACACCGAAGAATTGGAATGTGAACCCAGGGAAGAACCACCGCTTTTGATTGTTTAGCTAAAAAACTCATGATTTACAGTGCTGCAGATGCTACTTTTTGTTTATAAGTAATTATAATTATGTAGGTATGTATAATTATGTATATCTAGAAAATCATTATGTTCCAAAAATAAAGGTTTTCTAGAATTTTCTTTTCTGTTTTCTTGAGCAATTGAATCACTTTCAGCCCTAGTTACTAAATCCAGCCCTGGGATTAGGTTGGGATCAAACTTGGTTAAGCTCTGGGAAGTTGGGATTAAACATGGCTAAGTCCACAGCTTGGGATCAAAACTGGTTACGTCCAACACTTTTTTACAATTTATCGTATATTTTTGTTTTACGGATATGTTGAATATAATATCATTAGAAAGAGTGTTTTTTTCCCGTAATTCTAGAGTACTTGATTAAACGTTCAGTTCTAGTTAATAAAAATTAAAAGTTTTTTTTACTTCCTGTAAAATTAGTATCAATGGACGTAGCCAGTTATGATTCTACACCCCTGATTTCTCCTTTAACGAGGGACTTCTTCACTCACCCTAAAGAAGTCCATCGTTATAAGATAAATAAATAATGTACGCATAGGCAATTATTTACGATTGTGCGTGGAAAGAAGGGTATAAAATACATAGCATAGTTTGGATTGAAATTGATGATAAAATAAATTCAGATAAGTTTGTAGATCAGAGGTGTTTGTATTCATATCCTTGCACTAGACAAATCTGTGTATTGTATACTACTATAATTCTAATCACTCATATAGGTTTATTACATTATTAAGTATAGTATCTATCATTTTTGCAATCTTTTCGCAATCTAGCTTTGTCTAAGCATAGTGTTGGAGCTATTACATTCTGATATGTTTGCCTAAGTCGGGTCTGCTGTGAAGGTATCATGTGGCAAAGATCAAATAAGCAAACCTGTTTAAGATTAGCATTCACTTTGAAGAGGGTGGCATCAAATATAGTTCGTACCAGCCCCACGAGAGTCCACAAACACACCTCTGAATGCAGGTCCATGCCCACATATGAGAGAACGTTGATCATGATGCATCGATAAAGTTGCCCAAACACCAAGAACTAGAAATATTTTGATCGTAAGTGCCTATGAGCTTGACCAATAACTTCGAGTTAATACGAGTAATTTTTTGGACTACCTACTTATGTTTTGTACAGTATTTTAATTTTGAAATTTTGTTTTTGAAAATATTTACCTATGACCACAGAACACTAATATCCTATCCCTATGACTGACTTGGACTGACTTGACTTCTTCGATATGGCAATTTATTTACCTCAGTTATTCAACGATTGCTTGCTGAGTACTGAGGCTGAGTCTCAGAAAAACGATTGTCTATGGAAGTGCCCTAAGCATGTACTTTCCTTGGATACCTATGTAAACAAATCGGTAGAACAACATGGCGGATTAGGGATGTTCACTTGTTCGTCTAGTCGATAACATTATATCGATGGACGAGCTTGTCTTTTTAATCGACATCAAAAAAGGAAAGGTTCTATGTTCAACTGTATATTTTTTTTGTATCAATGAGGGCTACCGTTTTTGTACTCACCAGTTGGCGCCACTGTAAAGTAAGGTCAGAACGAAGTTACTTATAGGCGACGGGAAAATATATTTACATACATTTTTAAGCGATTCAGCGACCCGCCCCGGCTTTGCACGGAAACCTCTTAAATTGTCAGTGTTCCTCTACTATATTATGCATGTATTATACATGTAAACCTACCTCTTGAATCACTATCTATTTAAAACAACCGCATCCAAATCCGTTACGTAGTTTTAATGATTTAAGCATACATAGTTCCCTATGGACAGACAGACAGCGGGATGCGACTTTGTTTTATACTACCTATGTTATGAAGAGCGTATTTCTGAAGTGGTCCCATTGGAAGAAAGTCAGGATTTGATGGTGGGATCCCGGAGAAATCGAAGGAAACCCTCATTTTCGGAATTGGAGCTGGATCCGAAAGTTTACTGGAAGTGAAGCAGGAGCAGGATATGTAATAAAACACTGTTTTAACTGTATTGATCGCGTATATTTTGTATTTTGTTATAACCTGACGTTTTGGAAGCTTTTCTGATTTGAATGCACTCTCTTCAAAGTGCGATGTGCAAACATGAATGTCTTGAGTTCCTGGCCGGATATTTTCTAAGCCAATATTTTCATACGATTCCCTCCGCCGGCTTTCGTTTCTTGGTAAACTAAAACAAGAAAAAATACGTAACTTATTAAGGTCAACACATCATCAGTGGTTTTGTGTCCGGTGGTCTTGTGTGGAGAGGTTCAAGTCTGTTAAGATGGACTTGCACCTCTAAGGTCAACACGGGGCAGTGTGTCATATTTTTGTCAAAGTTTATTTTGAATCCAAAAATGGTTTTCAAATGGTTTTCGTAATAAAAAAGTCCTCTACACTTGCCCAATAGTTATACTTAGGTACCCATACTGACCTTACCTAATTTATCGATAACGTTCGATGTTCGATGATGTTCAACACTAGCACCGGTTTTTATGTCTGCGATGTGAATGAAATATTGAGAATATTGCGGGTTTCTACAGCTCACAATAAAGATGATTCAAAATAATAGGTTTTTACACACTTTATATCAAAATACAATGTACATTAAACACCAATTTAACGAAATGTTACCACTTACCGGTGTAAGGTTAGATTCGGCCTGTTTTTGCTTTGGCATAGGCCTCAGCCTGCTACAGAACACTTCATGGTACCTCTTCTATATGATTTTCAATTTATATTACAGTTTTGCTCAATAAATAAGTCGAAAACACGGGCAAAACATAAAAATCTCACAATGACTTCTCCTGACATGTAAACAAACCCGTTGAATAGAATGACATCCGTGACAATGAAACCAGGAAGAGGGCGCTGATAAAAAGAGTGTTTATTGATTTTTCCTAACGTTAAACCACTGTTGTGAGAAAGAGACTGGTAGTCCAATATTGCTTCCGTGTCAAATTCGACAATTACAACAATTCCATATGATCGTTTTTCAGAGGGCTGAGTACGACAAACGTACGTTGACATTGACATTTTTGATTTTTTACCTATATCCGTGATTTGTTTTTGTGGTTTTTGTCGATCAAAATATCCAAGAAGGTGAGGAACTATGGGTTTTTAGCAAAGTGTCAGCAATAAATAGTAGAAAAACTAAAAAAGCTGTACCTGCTTGTTTGAAAATGTGTCCTTAGTTATTTATGTTTCTATGTACGTTTCTGTAATGGAAGTTAATTGGCCATGGGTAGCCATAGCAATCGACATAAATGAAGACGAAAAATACAGTAAAAAAGCATCGCTAAGTTTTTGACTCTTGTTTGGTTAAATGATGAAGAATATAAACATTTACAAATGTATTCCAATTAATAGGAAATCAAAAAGTTTTCTAGTCCTTATGGTTATGTAAGAGATTAGATACTCATAAATATAATAGTCTGTTAACTTGAAGTATTGCTATTGTTCACTCTGTCTTCTTCTATTGATATGATAAGTCAGAGTAAGAAATAGGTAACACGAGATTACTGTCAACTGTTTTAAGTTACCAGACCATTATGAATTATAGTATTTGGCGTTTCAGTGAACTATTCGTCTAGCAGGTTATTTTTATGTTTGTATTCCAGCTTTAGAATTAATAAGAAAATAGCCTGGTAGGTACCCTATTTAGAGTGATCATGATGATGCGTCATCATCGGGCGGAGCCGAGCGCCAGACGAACTACGACCGGCGAACAAAGCGCGCGCTGCGGTCCCTAAACAAGAAAATTACGCGGGAAAACGTAAATTGTCGAAGTGAACTGCATGTGAAGTGATAAAATAGTGCAGCAGTAATAATAATCCAGTACCCTTTTGTATACAAGGTAATTTTGGTTTCATTGCGACCATGCAGTGTTTTGTTTGATTGTTTTAACCAACACGTGATTCGTGTATTTACTGATAAGGAAGCTGTAATTTTAACGTCTTCTGATATTTTGCATGGTTACTTCCAAGGTCTTGATGAGGTATATTTAAGCATTATTATTTGGGTTACGTTCCAACCTTGAGCGGCGTGAGTCGCAAGCTATTTTTAATAATTCGTCTTTACGTAGGAGCGGTGTTTTTATGAAATATTGGTGAACAAAATAGGCTTACCAAATATCTTAAGACTAAATAGTTATTTCTAACTTAAAAGGTGAGCAATATTAAAGTTAACTCTACAATTGGAAGTGCACATTGTTAAATAAGTTTTTAGACTTATTAAACTTAATAAAACTCCGTAAAAAATTAGGTTTATTAAACAGGGTACACAATTAAATTTGTTGATAACTAGTTATCCGTTAATGAATAATGCATGAGATTGACCTTCTAGAGTTCTGCCAACTCGAGCCAAGGGCAAGAGCGATGTTGCTGTTACATATACAGTCGTGATGTCACCGTTTTACCACTGACTAGCACTGACTCTACCTAGATGCAATGACTTATATTGTTTACTAGGAATTGCTAACAAAATATTAGCTTTATAGACACTAGCTTCTGCCCACGGCTTTGCTCACAATTCGCGTGATTTTCAAAGATAAAAGAAGGTTGCTGCGCAATTTGCATGCTAAAGTAGAGTGGAATCGTACTGACATCTATCTATCATCAATTCAAACAAACAATTCTTCCTCTTGATTATATAAGTTTACATGCGAAAGTTTGTGAAGATCGGAGAATGTGAAGATGCATATTGATCACAAAACAAAAAGTGCGAAACGGATAGAGATAAAATTTTGCACGTGTATGTCTAGCTTTGGAGCTCAGACGACAGTTTTGCTGCTGTGTATAAGAAAAAAAAATCGGGAAGTAAAAAGGTAAAAACACTGATAGTAAATTAATAAAGGTGATGTAAGTAAATACAATGAGCGGTGGAGAGCGTTATTAGCTGACCAATTTATTACGAAAATAGCAAGCTAAAAGTGCTCATCAGTTAATCATAATTTGAAATAGGAACTTAAATAACTACCGTAACTCTATGAAAGTTCTGAGTACTAAAGACAAGTTAAATTTTTGAAGAATACTATTACAAACTAGATAGTTTTCAAAAAACTTTCTAGCTTTTTTTATTCAAACCAGTCCAAATTATGTGAACATTATGAAAGTTCTGGAGTATGGGACAAGTGAAATGTCTGCCTTATGGTTAAGAATGTCTAACATATTAAACGACAGGAAATGAAAGTCATTAGGCCAGTGAAATGAATGAGACTTTCCATCATAGCCCTAAGGTCAGGTCATGACAGACAAAAGCTAGGGCTTCTCTATATTAATAAGTATAAGAATTGAATAGAAATAAATAGAAATATGTGTGCGGTGTATATATAAATTATACAATACACAATAAAGAACAATACGCAGTCACTTATAATAGTTTGTAATCTTACTAATATTAGTAGAGGAAAGATTTAATTGTTTTTTTTTAATTGAATATACGCTACGAAACTAAAGGACGGAATTAAAAAAATCTTTCACTTAGGCTACAAGTTATTTTTAAAATTACATAGTGCAAATTGTAATACCCATTCACTTAGAGCCAAGAATTAATAATAACAATGATAAACCATTTATGAGAACAGTTAAGAATGGTAAAAAAATAATTCCAGGGTCCATATCAACAAATATCTTACAGACTAAAATACACAAAAAACAATAACTAAAATGTCATCTAAACAAAAATTAAATAAAATATGAAATAATCCAGTAGAGAACCGTAGATTCGATAAGATATATACATGTGTAGGTGCATGGGCGGTAGAAGTCCATTCGCTTTTGTAGGGCTTGTCATGACCCGTTCAGTTCCGCATTTTTTTTATTCGAACAGAACGGGACAACCCTCTTAAAGGCTTCATTCAAAAGGCAACGGTAGCGACATACTTCGCTCTATCTAACCTATCTACGTGAGAACATGTCTAAGGTCCTCTGTCCCATAATATGGCGAGACTGCATATGGTGTGGAGATCGCTAGATAATTTATCTGATTACCTATATACTCCTGTGGATACGTACAATCTATATCTATACTAATATTATAAAGAGGAAAAAATTAATTGTTTGTTTGTTTGAATTGAATAGGCTCCGAAACTACTGGACCGATTTGAAAAATTCTTACACCATTAGAATCCTAAATTTTCCGTGATGAACATAGGCTATAGAATATTTTCAAAAAATTAAGGTTCCGCATGAAATTTTTTTTCTTGTTAAATGCCGGGGCGGGCCGCTAGTATACAATATTATTCCATCGAAATTAATCAGATATTCACAGCACTGAAGCGTCTATCTTAACTAATTACGAGTATCTCATAAAAAACCTAACCCGTCAGTGAAAGATAAATAATCTGTTATCAGATACAACGCTCAACTCATTACCACATCATTACGAAGCGTCTCAAGCGTCTAAGGTTGGGTTACTTAATATTTTTATAATGAATTTGATACGGACTGTTACATGAATTTGGGTTTTATACCAACTTCAAAAGAGGAGTTTCTATGATCGGCTTTATTACCGAATATGTAATATCATCTCCTATTGTATAGAATAGAGAATGGTCTTGTATTTTATAAGCGTAAAGAAATAAAGGTATTGAATCTGAATCTGGACCCAGAGAAGGTTCCATAAAAATACTATTACCGAGTATTTAGTATTATAGTATTTGTCCCGTAATACTTAAAACAATGTAAAATTGAGGATTTAATTCCTTATTTTTAAACTTTTTTTAATTTTTTTATTTCGTTTGGTAGGTTTTTAGTTTTTTTAATATTTAAAATATGTATATTTTTAAAAACTTCTAACCTGCATGACTAAGATATTGATCAACGTACAGACGTTAATCAGGACACTGTATCAGTTTTCAGAGAGAGAACAAGCAATGCTTTCGAAACGCCCTCTTCTCATAGTTTTGCTAATGGATTTCATTGTAGCCATTAACGACTATGTAGGGCAGCGATTGCATTGTTTGGAATTTCAAACCAAAATTGATTTGTCAATAGTAAATTGAAAGCAAATGAAACTTTATTTATAGTTAAGGAAACTCATTTAAATACCTTGGTCCTCCTGAAAGATGCTACAGTAGATTATTTACCTTTAATTATTTACCACTTTATTAGAAGATTTTTCTATTGCTGTCTATGGGAATAGCAAAGATTATACTTTCTGAGCACTTAGCAGCTTGATGACAAATACAACATTCGTAATGGCCCGCGTTTCTGTTTGTTTTCTGTTAGTAAGTGTAAAAATCGTTTACCTTGAGTAAGAATCCCATGGGAACCAAGGCTTGCCCGAAGCCCAAGTGGGCGTCGTGGGAGCAGTTCGATGTAAAACAAATCTTTAATACGTATTTTTTTCTCAAATATTTCGGTAGAATTTTAATATATATACAATGATTTAAACCTAAATAATAAGGGTAAAACCTTTATTAACAATTAAAATTACAATAAAATAACCAAATTAAAAATTGCATTTTCAATTTAAACAATTGATCTAACTGCATACTGCAAGCAATGGACGGGCGCGGCGGGGCGGCTTTGTCTACAAATATTGAACAATATAAATCTGGCAATATAATACAATACACTTTATTGCACATCAAAAAATAAAAATGTACAAAAAACTTCCAAAAAATCTTCCAGACAACCTTGGGATGGACTCAGCCAAATGTACATTTAGATGGTGGCGTTTATATATCTACAATATGTACTGGTAAACCACAAAGCCTTTAATTTAAGGCCCTTAGTCATGTAAAAGGCACTGGGGATACGTAACACCTCAAGGAACGGTTTGTGGAACTTGTGCGGTTAAGTGACTCATTTCTGCTGCATATTGGATTACACATCGCATTGTTGCTTCATCTATGACATCATAATCAAAACTTCACTACAATCAGGCTGATCAATGTAGTTATTGTATGCTCGAAGCTACAAAAAATTTGACTGTGTGACGTAAAAATATAAAGTAAATATTTTAGAACATATTTTTAAATTTATTTATTAATTTGCCGCGCGCGTTTGCCAAATGAGAGATTAAAGGCATAGTGAAAATCCCTACTTGATCAAAAGTTTATTAAGATTGTTTTTTTACAGTAGCCAATTACTTACCTTAATTTAAAAGAAAATATTTACAACGTCATTATAAAAAATTACAATAGTTAGCAGAATAAAGATTAACATTGTTTATATTTTTTATTACTCATATGCTATGACATTACACATAGAAATAGACATCTGTCTTCCTCAGCTTCATAAGGCTTGTTATCTTGGTCTTCCGTACTGCATTAATTAATTAAATATGTTGTCAAGGTTTATGTTGAAGCGATCTCATAAGGCAAGACAAATAATCTGTTTATTAGACAACGTTTTTACATTATATACTATATACTAACGTATATATTTTATATTATACGTTATACATTATAGCCTTATATGTGTTATTATAAGATAACAAATAACGTAAACAATTATTTTAGTGAATATTTTGTGAACAAGACTGATTTTATTAATAAAAATATTTATAATAAGTATCTACCTTTTTTTGTCTGGTGACCCGTCTACTTCGTTGTTTCACTGTGTCATTTATATAAATTTAAACAATAGAAATTTGGAATAAGTACGTTGGGGTCAGTGGCGGATTTACAAATTTGCCGCTAGAAGGCTATTCAATTTTTGCCGCCCCTACTGACTTTTGAAATTCAATAAGTTAGTTTCGTTCACTCACAATCATACTTTATGATTTTTGTTCTATCGTCCTCATTACATCGGCTTTTTCCCGTTATTAGTATGATTGTGAACTAGGTGATATTTCTGTCAGTTACTAGATTATTTTTGCAACCCGCTATGTAGTGACTAGTATACTGGTGTACCTAAAAACAGCAGCATGTACTAATCAAAAGGTGGGGATAGCCATTCCTTAAAAATACATACACCTACTGCGCAAATACATACGTACCTAGTAGAAAAAAAATATTTAAATGTTGAAACATATTACACGTTAGATATCATTTTTAGGGTTTTGCCATCGGTTGCAAAACCCTTATGGGATCACTTTGGGTCTGTTTTTTGTTTTGAATCCTTAATATCTCAGAAACTACTGCAGCTATTGACTTGAAATTTGAAATAATAATACATTTCGTGCGCCCGCACATATTTATAGAAAAATAAATATAAAATCAAAATGAACATTTTCCATACAAATTTTGAAATCGAAATTTTAAATGGGACCTACAAAGTCGAAAGTGGTATCAAATGAAAGGTACTTGTTTGCAGATTTCAAAATAGTTTTTGAAATTTTGGTAGATTTTATACTTTTTTAAATATTTTGATAAAGGTCAAAAAAATTACCATTCCCCCCCCCCCCTATCTCCGAACATTGCAGAGCGATCGATGTGATACGTACGAAGTGTTTGTAGATATGGATCTATATTTTACAGGAAAAATATAGAGAACTCTGTTAAAATAAAACATACCTACTTTTCAAAATATTATCAAAAAAGGGGGGATATATATACCCAAATGAAAGGTATCTACTTAAACATTCCAAAACAGTTTTTGAAATATTTCGAAAAAATTACCATTCCCCCCCCCCTTATCTCCGAAGATTGCAGAGTGATCGATAATACTTTTTGAAATATGGTCAAAAAACTGATTTTCATACAATGGGGGCTATTTCATTGAGAGCAATGTCAAATCAAAGGTATGGATTTAACAATTCAAAACAGGTTTTGAAAATCGTCTAAGTTTAATACGTAGAAAAAAATATTGTAGGTACCTACCCACTAATCTCTGTAGTATCTGTAATGGGTAGTTCCACAGCGCTCCAAGAATTTTAGAGAAAAATTATGTATCCTGGATAATCCACACAGCATCATTTATCCAAAAGCTAAGCAAAGCTTGTGTTATTGGTTCTACTATAATAGTTGTTTTACTTAATAAAGTATATGTATCACATTAGATGATTTATTTTTGTGTACGTAGAAAAGACTAGAACAAATAATCTGCATAATCGTTAAAATATTAGTCCCGAGGCGGGAATCAAACCGCCACCTCCTGCGTCGTAAGCGGACCTTAGCCCACCGCGCCAAGACGTCGTCAATATACCGTCAAGTACCTACCTATACGACAAAAGTTCAAAACCCTCGACGCGCGAGTTACACTCGCACTTGTCGTACTTATTATAATTAGGGTAAAAGTTACTAAATTTAAACTGAAATTAATATTGAAACGCTATCGGAATATTTTTAAAATTCATGATCGCATAAGTACCTATATTTTACAGTGCGTTTAGTAATCTTTTTTAAACGGATTACGAACGTAATGTGTATACATATGCTCGTAATTATAAGTTTTTTTTATTACATATTTGGGCTAAATTTGCCGCCCCTCTAAATCTGCCGCCCTAGGCTCCAGCCTACTTAGCCTATTGGTAAATCCGCCACTGGTTGGGGTAGAGAGGGGCACTCAAATTTTTGGTTTTGGGTCAAACGGGTCAAAATATCTATTGGGTAGAAATTTTGTGGGTTGAACGGGGCAGCACTCAAGTTTGTTGTCCAAGAGATATTGTGTCAATAATAATTTATTTCATCAATTTCTATAATAACACGTTATATTTTGTTTACTTATATATCACAATGTTTATATAGGTAAAGTAAGTACGTAGATACTTTAAGTTAATATTAAAGTCTTAAAATTAATAGATATATGTACACCTTAAATTAAATTCAAATATATAAATAAATAATAAATAATGCGGGGCAATTCACACAGCATTATCTAGCCTCACGCTAAGCAGAGCTTGTGTTATAGGTACTAGATAACTGATATACATAATATACGAGTACATGCCAAAAATTCCTCAAATCTGTAGTTATTGAGACAGTGCTTCAGTTTAGTCATCAAGGATGTTAGGCACGGATCTACCATGAAGGGATCAATAAAATAATTTGCAATCATTTCATAGTTATATTATATATATTCATCGCACCTTAAAATATAATAAAACAAACAGGATCTAGGTACTAGTTCGATTTACTTTTATTGACGAGTCACCAGTACATATCATCTCATTTCCATGATCTGGGGCCATAGTCGTAGTGCCGTAGCTAACAGCACAGAGACCCTTTATGACGTTAGTTTTAAAGGCGAGGGCCATACTATAGCGGTTAGCATCCTCGGTTATCTCGGGTGTATCATATTGTGAAGTCCGAAGCTTCTTGTGAAGAGTTGTTAGATGGAATGGTTAATTTTACCTGTGGCGGAGAGTTGTCATACTTATTATTAAACATAAACAAACTCAAGGCTACAAATACATACATATCTTTAAAATTTATTAAACAAAACGAAGAGGCACATTGTATTTTGTTCCATATGTCGACTGACAAGAATAAAAATACTTTCTGATGACCAAACCAAACTTCCGACCATCTCTAAAAACGATCACGGTTCGCGTCGCATCGTCGCGTCGGCATAATGTGATAGTTTTTTGCTCAAACATTTTTGTAGGTAGAGCCGGTTGACCTTGACGGTTATCTCAGCATCCAGGTCCATGACTTAACTGACCACGTTGTGAGCAAGCTTTGATAGTAAAATATTTAATACACTGCTTAGTTATTTCTTCGCAGAAACGATTATAACACTGGCATTGAACTTGTTTTTGCGGTTTTGATTTACAATTGCTATCAGAAATGAGTCCTTGGAAAAATTGCTCATTAAAGTGACGTTGTAAGAATTCAGTCTACAAAAAGGTGCCGGTTTTAAACCTTACTGAAATGTTTCTCGGAAACACCATAAAGACGAGTGAGATAAACTGCGTTGGTAAGACCATATGGCATTGTTTACAATTTACGTTTGTGAGGCACTGTAGTCATGCGACGATGTGTGTGTCACTGCTGACGTCACGACGCCTTCGACAGCAAACACCGACCTTCTGGCCAAAGCGAGGTGAACGCGGCATGTGGGTGTCACCGGTTATTTCATTTTCATGATCACTTGTCGATTTTAACTCATGTCGATCCGGTACTATGGAAAGTGCTCCTGTGTTTACGTACTCATTTGTGCACTATAATAATGTCCTACGAACGTGACTAGACTCCGTTGATAATGGTGCCGTGAAATTTTAGCTAGAAGTACATAAAATCAAACGGACTAAAGTAAAGATGACAAAAGTTTGGCACGGAGTTTGTTGTCAGCCTATATCTATTATATTGATTAAAATTTTCATGTTTCCGAAACTGCAATAAAAGTGTTGTCACTGTTGAAAATATCACCATCCGTTTGTTTCGACGAAGCTCTACTAATACAGCGTGGGTAGAGATCATCAAATGAATTGGTCACAGATGCATCTGGATGCGCTTTAGATTGGCTTACCTACTTACGATTTACTGAATTGCGTGTGAGGCACTCAATGTTCCAGATAGTGAGTCGATGTAACCCATACGTCGATGAGATCAGCGTCAGTGTATCTTTTAGTGGCATTATTCAAGCGTGTGTTACGTTCACGCTATTTCTTTTATCAGCGGCGCATGAAAGTTTTTTTTTGCGGTTGGTAGTCGAGTATAATTGTTGCAAGAAAAGATTGAAATTATAGAGTCAAAACAGTTGAAGAGAAATTGTTGAATGCTTGCTTTCATTCATCGAACATATATGTATGTTGCACAGTTAAGTATGAATCAGTTATTTTTTTTTTAAAGTGTATTTAACGCGATTATCGCCATCATTGGAGACGTTATGCACATTGGTGCAGCCGCTTCTTATGATAATATGTAAAAAAAATCGTATGGGATTTTCGATGTTTTGTAAAAATAGCTTATTTGTATAAAGCTACGCCTTAATTGGGTGGGAGAAGGGGTTATTTCCTTCGTCCAAGGCAAGAAAGCATTTAAAAAATCTAAATTTTAGCATTTTATTTAGATTCACCTTAGATTCACCTACCTAAGTTCCGTGATAGATAGACGTGACAATGACACGGAGTGAAACTCACGTCCGCCGGCCTTCCGTTTAATGGTCGAGCCAAGATCGCTACGCTTGCCAAAAGTCGCTTTCGTTACCGGGAATACATGGCTGACCTACACTATTCTACTCACTAGTACCTAATAGTAATGTAGATAAATAGAGTACCTATAGGTTGTGTTTATACTTGCTGGACAGTGGCTTATTTCGGTAGGTACCTATAAATATCTTCTCATCGTTTCTATCTTGTTTTATTTTTGTTATTTATTTTTAATATTTCGTCACAGGTTGCATAACTGTATGATCAAGGGCTAAATGAAGATGCGAGTAGTAATTACCACAACCTTATAGGCGCTCTACTATTTCTATACTAATATTCTAATGAGGATATATTTATTTTTTGTTTAGTAATATGAATTGATTAGGCCCCGAAACTAACTACTTGAAAAATTAATTCTTCAAATCCTATTATCCTTGATGAACATAGAGGCTATAAAATAATGTGTGTGAAATTTATAACATATAAATTTTTTGTTAAATATCCGTGCTAAGCCGAGGCGGCTCGCTGTTTATGAGATAAATGCGTTTAAAAACTACCAACGGAAATATGAGCCACGGTTTACTAAACTGCTATCATGTTTTTATTACATTCATAACTTCTCTACATGGCTTAAAATACTATCAAATGGGACTATCAGTGTAAAACGCATAGCTAAAAATAACGTTAATGAATGGAGCAACTTTGAAACATTCTGTGGCTATCCGGAACACACTGCGTGACATCTGTTATTTTGATAGACAAATGCTTATGCAAGCGAACTCGGAACGTAGGATAATCTTTGGTGAGCGCTCAGCAGAAACAAAATCCTATCAAATTTTAGGAAACTCTTCAGTTTACGGGCTTTTGAAGTCGTAAAACGTCAGTTGTTGTTGGATACTTAAAATTATCATGTGGTATTTAACATTAAACCAGATGCAAACCAAAAATTAAAAGAAGAAAAAGACTCTTATGTTAGACGAGTTGAAGTTAATTAATGATTGTGTGGTTCAGAGGTGTATGTTGAGTTATTTATTCTGTCGTCAATGAGAGAAGCTCAAATTTATTAATTTCAATGATCATGACACCAGACTACGCCGACGCTATGAAAACCAAGCATCTGAAACAGATGCTACCTTACATCTAGGTATATTTCTCTGGTCTGAGGCTGCAACTAATGGAGATTGATCGAAATGAGGGTAGAAGATAATAGTAAGGAATTGTAAAAACTGTCGTCGAAGCATAATCAATAAGTACTGTTGCCTCAAATAACTTGTATCTATCGTTTTGGAGATTGCTAACATTTAGCAGAGACATTTATCAACAAACGCTATGGCTGTCTTCCTCGTAGTCGCAGCGGTTGCGCAATGGTCACACAAAGAACTCTACCGGCTCGAGACACTCCCAACCCAGTATACTCGTACGTAGATCGTAGGTAACAGTTACCGTTAGGGTTGCCAACTTCCACTATTATTGTAACTCCGATCTAACCCGATCGAGCCCGAAGTGAATACCAAGGTAATTATGTCTATTTAATTCAACGAATAAGATGTATCTTTTCAGTATTGCCATACAGCGAGGCAATGCAGCCCTTGGGTGCACTTACAACTGGTTTGAATGTTTTGGTTTAATTGATATGGATCAGTTGAGCTACCTGTAGTATGTTTGCAACAGTCTGCAGTTAGCTCCTCTAGATGTATAAAGGATAAGATTATAATTTCCTACATTCAGTGAAACCCACGGATCTACTTTACCTCTTCTTTCGTACTAATTTTTTTATTACATTTAAGTTATTTTTAACATGTACGCGAGGTTAGACTATATCAGAGGTGGGAACTGAATATATTTCTTCAAATAAATATCAATCATAAGAGCCTTCATGAAATTCCTAAAAATTAAAATAATTATCCCTGATTTTACATTTATCTCTTTTCCATCCCAAGACCATTTTTAATGTAAAACAAGTCTTAATTATTATTTATTTGATAATAAAGATACTATTGTTCAATCCCATCTCATAATCGCTTTGACTTTGAGTAACCTTTTACTTTTATATTGTTTAGTCATAAATTTTAAGAATAAAGCATTATCATTCTATTTATCTTTCATAATTTATGACATTAAAATCTGTCAACCCTAAGTTCCCGTGAAGCAGTTCAAAAAACAGTTCTAGTTGCAACTATAGTAGGAAGTATACAGATGATTGCATAGTGAATCTACGCATTATACGTTCAATGTAATGAGCACACTGGCAGACAGCAACAACAACATCAGCCTATAATAGTCCACAGCTGGACATAGAAATCCCCTAATGAGCGCCATAGAGTGCATTATTTGGGGGTTATTGCCCATAATCCCCGCTACGGGAATACAGGTTGGTGATCGTAGTTCGGTGAGAAGTTCTGCAGAGGGCGCTGCTGCCCACCCCCCGGTGTCTGGCACTGGCATATAAATAATAATTAGGTAGGTACCTAATAATCGGGGCAAAACTTTATAAAAGATTACAATAACCAAATTAGAATTACCTAGTATTTACAATTGAAACACTTGAGCTAACTGCAGACTGTTGAAAACAATCTTGAGCTCAACTGATCCATATCAATACCAGTTGGAAGCGTCCCCAAGACGCTGGGTGCATTGCCTCGCTGTATACAATGCTGTTGCGCTGCGCCAGATACTGACTAGCTCTCGGGTAATGAACAAAGGTGAAATGGTGATTGAGTAAAACGAACCTAAATGGGTACATTTTAAGCGATAACAATAGTATTTTTAAGTACAAATGCCCATTGTTTCATTAACACAATTGAACTAAATAAATCGAAATCATTTTTAAACGTACATAACAAAACATTTGTTTAACTGTATGTTGCCCATTGTACAGTCTTTGTTTTTATTTAGATAAAACTTCTTAATATTTTTTAATTATGTAAGTACCTATGTAATTTTTTGTAGAATAAAATGTTAATTCATTCAATTTATACCTACATAATGTTTATTGACCTGCGTCACGTTGTTTATTGTTTAAAACAAAGAATAGTACCTACTTTCAATAGCGGAGGGTTTGGTTAAAGTTTTGTTTTAATGTTTACCTCACTCTTACACTAGTTCCAAAACGTCGAGTTAAGTAAAGAACCCGAGGTTTGTTAAATCTACGTTAGATTGTTAAAATTTTGACAAGCAGTATACATTGTTAGTTAGGGTTACACAAGTCGCCCATATTTCCATACAGACGTAACGGTAACAACTACACTCGTTGAAACAAATAATTATAAACTTAGTTTATCTATACTAATATTATAAATAGGAAATATTTGATTGTTTGTTTGTTTGAATTGAATAGGCTCCGAAACTACTGGACCAATTTGAAAAATTCTTTCACCATTAGAATCCAAAATTTTCCGTGATGAACATAGGCTATATAATATTTTCAAAAAAGTTAGGGATCTGCATGAAAAATTCAATAATTGAACCGTGCGCTGTATATTCAACCTCTTTTTCTATTATGGCGCGTCATAATAGAAAAAGAGTTTAAATATATAGCGCACGGTGCTTCCTTTTTCTCTACGGCCAGTGTCAGTTATGGAGTGTCGAGACAATGTCAAAAACCCTAATGCTGTTAAAAAAAGTAAGGGATCCGTATCAAAACTGTGAAACCCATCGTGTTAGTGTGTATTATTTCTGAAATTTTTGTTTAATACCCGTGCGAGGCCGGGGCGGACTGCTAGTAATTTATAAACTCAGTATATTTATTATCAATTTACATTATTTAAGTTGGCTGCATATAGCCAAAACCGTAAAAAAAAGATCTTAACTTTCGTACAATAAAATCTGTTTGCTAAACTGAAAGCCTTTGAAGGTTGCCGATGTTTTGCATAGGGGTGTGAATGTGAACGGTGGGAGCGGCATTTAGGAATAAAGCCGATTTAATGGGGCCGCCATCTGCTATGTAGGTCAGGCCAATGTCGGGTTATCTACACTGATTACATTAGTGCCGCAAATAACCGAGAAACTACAAACAGAGTTACGTGGGGTTTGATGATGCGTTTATTATTGTAGGGCAGAACAAGCCACAAATTATCAACAACTTGGCATCCTCAAAAATGTTGGAAGTTTAGTAAACCTATAAGGATAAACCTAGTTTTTATGAGATTTTATTATATTTTAAGGAAATTTTACTAGTGAATCATTTATTAATAAAGAGAAATTATAATTATCAGAAATAGGTGCTTTATTAGATAAAATCAATCTAGCGACCGACCGATAATAATTATTTATTAGTCGGATAATCGATATCGCGGTATTCTAACAAAATATTATGGCTGTATTTGAATTTTGGGATGCGAGAGATAATTTTTAAATACGATCATTTAACAGACGATCTCTAATATATTAATTAAAACCGTAATTTCCAAACATCCGCCTTCCGAAAATCACGTTCCCCATAAAATTATTGTTGCTCGGTTTGGCGGATGTGCGCTGCACGCACGATATCCCAGAGTTTGTCATCAAAGGCCATATCAAAGAACTAAAACTGGGACGAGACTATTCTAAACCGTGGTCCGAAATCGATGCTTGTTGGGAAATGGCACAGATATAATAAGATTAGGTATATGAAAGCACTAATATCAGCGCTGACCGAGGAAACAACAAAAAAGACGGTGGACGAGACAGTTTTTTTTTTCGTGAAATAATATAATCTTAATCTAGTTCTATGCAAAAACTGCAGCCTAATCATATCAGTGGTTTAGCATGAACAACTAAACCTTACATACCCCTTAAAAATTACAATCACAAAACAGAAACAAATTAGAACTAGTGAGCGAACTGACTGACAGACTGTTGCAATAAATCTACAGATACTTATACTGTTCCATACCAAAAGCTAAATAACAGAACCAAATTAGACTTAAAGTACCTGCTAGGCATAACAATTGAAGCAAATAAGCTTAGTATCTGCAGACTGTTTATCTACTACAAATCTAAAATAAATATGCTTTTATACCCTATAACTATAATAGCATGTGTGTAATAGCACCTACAAAAATAACGTAAATATTGCCGTTGGTTACGTTTACCTTCGGAATCCAAACGCAGCTTTAGCCGTAGTAATTCTAAATCTGGATGCCCGAGACTGTTTCCCCTCACCGTCAAGTCCATCAAATTGAAACGCCATTGCGAAATTTGTTATGCGGGCTATTTGAGTTTCTAATGGAAACTTTAAATAAGCCATCGATATTGCTGTGATGTTTTAAATTCTATTGCGTCACTAAAGGTTTTAAAATAGCCAGATACGTGTATGTCAGTTAACTGGGTCGGGCTAAATCACACAGAGACCATTTTATTAAAGTAACTGAGCACTATAGTCCCTTTAAATAATAGGTCAAAGATTTTAAGAGAACTCTGATATAACCACCTACCTAATCTATTTTTATACCTAATACCTATTTTACCTAATATATTAGTATCGCTAAAACTCAAAAACAGCTTGACCGATTTGTATTTATGTATTTTGTTTCGTTTGATCTGGTTTGCTCACAAATTATTAAACCACCCCTGTAACTGTAAAATACAGAATTAACAAGTAACTATCCTAACATTTAACTCATGCAATGCCTCTGAGAAGTCTTTGTGGTACAGTGGGAATAAAAGTGTTTATAGAGTATCAGAGACAACGTAAAGTTCTTGGTAAAGATAACTGTTGTCATAGATAATGTAGAATACGAGAGACACAAGCGAGCTGTTAGATTAGAGAGCAAATGAAGCAATGAAATACAAAGCAAAGCTTGCAATCAAAGACGACCGATGGCGTCGTTCTGTCGCGCAAAAGTAACGGATCTACCGAATACCGCCCACGCCAATAAACATATAATAGAAACTTAACGTGTTTTTCTATAGTAGCTACCGGAATCTTTCAACATTAGACAATAGCTTAGATACACCTACATAAAAGCTATACGTAGCTTCTGCCTCCAGATTCACACGCGTTCTTTCCAATAGAAGTTATCATAAGTTCTATAATCTAAGAAGATTTTCACGTCCTGATTTTGATGTATGCAAAATTTTAACACGGCGATGCCTATAGCCAAACATTTTCACAAGGGCAGATGAAAATGACAGATTTCAATAACCTTATCTTAAGGGTTCAAAATAAGCAAGTTAGGACAAGGACAATTAATCATAGGTACCATAAATTATTATAAAATAGAAAATAAGGTGTTATCGAATTTCTTTTCACTTTATCTTAGTATTTCGCAAAGCATAAGTAGTCATAAATAACAAAGAAGTCAAGCTAACTAATGTAATCTTTTTATTTCAGAAATGATCCGGTGATAGTTTCCCAAGAAACATGAAGAGGCTACAGACATGCTGCTGTTGCGCGTCCACCAGGTCTGGTACCCTGATCACCGCGGTACTGGGGGTCCTGCTCTCGATAGCAACCATCATAATAGTCTGGGCGGTCGAGAGACATCGGATCAGCTTCAGCACGATCTTATTTGATAGCGATGATGTTGGCGTAGACAGTGAGTATCATAAGTCATTTATTTATAATAATTAGTTACAAGTCGAAATCTATAATCTTACCATTATTGTTTAAATTGTACATTTAAATATCATAAGAATGAAAATAAAAACTTCTATGATTCTCGTCAATAAATAAGATGATCGAAAAAAACTAAATGTTTTTGTATTTCTTTTCAGTTCCGAGGATAATTCTAACAGTCAACTTATGCTTTACAATACTTATTTGCATACTACTCATCGTAGCAGTGTACAAGGTGAGTTTCTTATTACTTTTCTTAGATTTTTATTCAGATTTCTTTGTCATAAATCAAATATACAAAGAGCACACTATAAATGTAATGAAATACGACTTCTAAAAACAAGAAATTCCTACATAATTTTTATTTTTTTGGATATTGTATTTGTATATTATTATTTATTGTATAGAGGTATTGCTGTATTTGGTTTAAGTACATAATAATGGTCCATTACTTTAGGCTAGGTGATGTTACCTACCTGTTTAGGTATCATTTTACTTAACATAATATAATATTATGTCTATTAAAAAATATATACATCCATCTCTTCTCTTTACATGCTTTCAAGACTTCTCTTTCGGTAAGATACGACTCATCGCACACCCTTGATTTGTGTTTACTGAATAATTTATTTCTTATCAAAATTTGGGAGAACGGCTATTGAACTGTATTTTTTTTTATCTCCACAGCGACGATCATGGATGATGCTGCCATGGGTGGTACTTGGCATCGTGCTGGCTATAGGCCTCCTGATCAGCGTGTTGCACACCTCCATCACTTTCTACCTCGACGACAAACTGGCTGATCACATCTTGGTGGCCACGTGTATACTGGTTGGAGGCCTGTTGTATTTATGTGAGTGGTGAACCTTTTTGAGGAACCTTCAATTTTTATTCTTCTAGGCCTTCTTTTAGTTATCTATCTAGGTGGAGGGTTATGTGTGAAGAAAATTGTTCATTATTTGACTATGAATTAGGTATCTTCGACCGTAACGTTTCATGTTAGGGTTTTTACAACACAAACGAAGTTACTGGTGGCTCACATTTGCAATGAGTTCGTCAAATTATAATAGTTTTTTTTATTAGGTGGAATACTGCTGATTATGGCTTTTTACATTCAAACACAACGAACAGACAAAGCTAAGCCAAAAGGGGTTTTGCTACGTCGTCGCGTCGTCGCAGTCAGTTGATTTAATAATTTTTTACACGCTACATCCTTGACAACTGTCATTTTCGATTTTAGAATATTTTACTTTATTGAGATTACAAGCGCGGTGAGTGGATCTAAATTGTAGGTACGTAGGTAAACCTACGCCGTCGCCTTCCTTGCCATGTGTCTGGTTCACCTTGTATTTGCCTTACGTTATGGACTCTACTTATCTACTCTCCCATAACTCTGAAATACAATTGAATAACCAAATAAGAACTATTATTTACAATTAAAACAATTGCGCTAACTGCAGACTGTTGCAATCAAACTACATGTAGCTCAACTGATCCTGTCAACACCAGTGGGAAGTGTCCCCAATATTGGCAATGCTTTATGCGCTGCGCCAGATACTGACCAGCTCTCAGGTCACACGTCGCTTCGACCAGACTCAGATATTTTTCCACAATTGTTATACCGTCACCAATACACCCTTACCATCCTCACGCAATAGACCATTCGGTTCGAGAATTGCTGGTACGTTAGCGGTGACAAAGGCCCGCCGGATAGACAAGGGGGGCATGGCGAGATATTCGACCGGCAGCTCTAGTATACGATAATCCGTGATAACCAAGCTGCTTTACAGCGCTAACTTTGATGAGGCACGCCAAACTGCAGAGCTGGAGCACGTGTATTAATAATTCCGTCTCAATTCACACTGAGGCTCGTTTCATTGCCGTTGCGACCAATATATACCTACAACGTCTTTTGGGAAACAGCCTATAATAGTCCACTGCTGGAGATAGGCCTCCCCTAATGTGCGCCAAAGATGGTACTATCATTTGGGGGTTAATGCCCATAATCCCCACGCTGGGCATGCGGGTTGGGGATCGCAGTTCGGTGGAGTTGTTCTGTAGAGGGCGCTGCTGCCCGCCCTCCGGTGTGTTTCCCTTAGTCGCCTCTTACGACACCCACGGGAAGAGATGGGGTGGTGAAATTCTATGCCGACACCACACGGCAACGGCATTCTAAATATAATCTTTCAAACAAATCCTTCTTTGTTTTTCTACAGGTCTATACCTCTACCTATGGGTAGTGGTGTTCAGCCATTACTTGGACGTCCGCGACGAGGAAGAAAGAGGCCGATACCGCAAGGCTCCATACAGAAGATAACTTGCCACGTATAAACCTTTTTTAGGATTTCAACTTCAAGGAGTCGTGTCAGCCTAATCCATAGATTGTTAGACCTTCCTAGTGGAAAATCTGAGAAATTTTCGTAAAAGAGCCTTTATAATATAGTTACATCTTTAATATAACCTACTGTAATAAATACTTCAAACTTTGTATTAGGTATCTATATAGGTATTCAAGAGAGACAAATCACCCCTTTGGGAATGTACTGGAATGTATATGAATTTTATTGATCCTTTTTAATTTAATACGAGGTGTTGGTCTAAGCCTTTTCTCAGCCCAGTTTACATAAATTATGAATTTTATGATATATAATTAAAAAATAAATAAAAATATTAGCACACCTGAAAGACTTGATGAATACACCCCTTCAAATAAGAAAGCTAATACCGCGACTTCTAAATTGTTAATAATCAGTCAACATTTATCTTATGTAATAAAAATGGTAAAAGGATAAGCTGCAGTTAGTTAAAATGGTTTAACGATACCTACTTTCGAATGTGCCTTATTTACTATAATTTAGGGTTAAATTAGACTATAACTGCTTAATTAAGAAATACTTATTAACGACTAATGAAAACCGCTGTTGTTCTTAAAATAAAATGATTTATTATGAATAAACTTATTAATGTGTTTGATAAGTATGAACGAAACTATTCTGTTCTTTACCAGGTGTTTTAAGCCTGCCGAAATAATTGAAGGACTTGCATATTGAGGGAAATTAGTTTAATTCTATATGTTATATTATTTATGCAACTAAGTACACAAGTGTAATAAAATACCTAACTTATTTCTGTTGCTCTAGTTAAGTTAATTTATATCTGTAATTTTTATCACGAAATCTAAATAAAATAATTAAAATAATTTAATGCGTACATCATTACTGCCTTAATAGGTTTATTTTATAGAGAGCGTAAACACTCAGTGCCGGTTTTAGCACTACCAGCGCCCTGGGCGAGATTTATACGGCGCCCCCTAACTGCAATCCAAACCGATATGAAACAAGTCGTCATGTGCGAGTGTAACTATTCGGGGGGGGGGGGGGGGAGGAGGTCGAGCCTTTGACCCGCCCGAGTCAACATGCATCATCTTCATATGCTAGTCCGCGGTTGGACATAAGAAATGAATAAAATAACTAATTAGTAAATGTCTTTCGCAAGTCGTTGTCGTACCTGGGTCTAGCCTTGAATATGTAGGTACCCTAACTTTATCAAATTCATTCTGAAAGTGTTTAAAATTTTCCTTTTTACCTGGTCCGCAAAAAAAAAAGGATCTATGGTGTATTTGCAGCATAGCGTGGATTGGTATAGTACCGGAAAAGGTTTTCAACCAAAAACCTTCCATAATAAACTGTATAAAAATTCTTTGTGAGTAACGGCGAGCGGAGCGAGTCGCGATTTTTTTTAACTTTATCGGATTTTTCCTATAATTTGTAAATAATTAGACAAGAGAGTGTGACAATACCTACATATGATAGGGAGAGCTCCGAATATTTCAAAGACTGCGATGATTGGTAAATTTGGAGTTTGGTGTGGTGTGCCAGCAACAAAGACAAAAATGTTAGAAATACAAAAAAGGCTAAAAAAGAAATAACTTAATAAACATACTAGTATGAAAAAATAAATAACAGCGAGTGGAACGAGCCTTCACATATTGTAGTGTTTGCAGCCTTTGGAAATGGTTGAAAATGAATATATTATAAATGTCAGTGAGTGAAGTTTTTATAAATTGGTGTGTAAGCACAATTTAGTTTTTTGAAAATTAAGAACAAAATAACTCCTACTACTTATTGAATGTCACGCCGCCAAATTTGACATTGACATATTTCCGAAAGGCAAGTAAAGTATAGTGACAAAAATGCAAAAAAATGAACGGCGAGCGGAGCGAGCCGCCATTCTTTTTTTAACTTTATCGGATTTTCTGTAAAATAGAATCAAGAGTGTGACAAAAGATTAAGATTACCGAACCCGAAAATTTTAGAGGCTTAGCGGTGGTAATTTTGAGGTTTGGTGAAAATGACAAAAAAGTTTAGATATAAAAAAATAAAACCGGAAGCCTGTTAAAAAGCTTAGAAAATTTTAGAGTGAACGGCGAGCGGAGCGAGCCGCGAAATTTTTTGTGACATTTTCGGTCGCTAGCAAAAAGCTTAGAATAATATGTTATGACTGGCTTTGCCAAACAGAACGCGTTAGTAGCGATGCGTTTTAACGTCGCGCTCATCGAATTAACTTTAGCGTCACGCTCCTTCGCAACGTAGGTTACCATTCACCAGAGCGTAGTGTAGATAGCTAGCAGCAAGCAGTCTTTGGAAATATTATTTGCTTTTGAGATGTCGAGTGATTCAGATGAGGAAGAATGATTACTTTTATACGCTTTATTACGATCACAGAGAAAAAGAATACCTATGGGTGCACGACATTAATAAAATTTGTTCCCACATTCTTGCCCTTAATGCCATGTTTTTATAAGAATTATACTTCGTATTATATAAACAGGGGTGTTTCCGAACCAATTCTATTAGCTTTTCACTCATATTGTAGTATTTTAGTTGGACGTTACAAACAAATTTTATAAAAAAAATACAACGCCCGGCGCGGCGTCAAAGCGTCCTAACGCCGCGACAGAACGTTGGGTACGGCTAGCGCCGCCGCCGCCGCTCTGTGTGACATTATAGTACCGCCACAGCACAACACAGTTCGGCGCTATAGCGCGGCGTCAACTTAGCGCCCTGACGCGGCGTTCTAACGTGTTCTGTTTGGCAAAGCCTTTAAATACATAACAGAAAACGGGGGGAGCAATTCAATTACGGCAAAACAAGAAAATAGGTACCTTATCCATCCATTGATTTACGAAATTCAAGTAATGTGAATGCGATGCGAGCACCTAACTCACTTACATACAATGTAGGTACACAATAGGAATCGAATGGCACGGAGCGCAAGCGAGCCATCGACGACGCGCCAAGCGCTCAAAGACGAATTTGGACGAAATTTTTTTTTTGTGATTTTAAGGAGAATAAGCAGTGTGAGGGCTTACGCACTATACTATTAATGGTTAGTTACACAACAGGATTACTTTATGCGCATTGCTATCCATACATTTGGATACAATATTTGTGAGTCGCGATTTTTGAAAAAAATTTAACCAAATATAACATGAATTCTCTCTAATTTAAACTTAAAAAAGAGATAGATAATGTTTTTCTCAATGGTCGGGGATTCCCGGTAAAATTAAATGCATGCAGTGCAGTGCTCCGTTTTAACACTTCTTTCCATTTTAGTGTTGCCAATATAATCTTTTTTTCGTATTTATTTTTTATCTACGAGTAAGTAGGCCTCGTTTAATGAGCGAGAAGAAAAACTAGGGGCGCCTGCGGCGCCCCTTTATGTCCGGCGCCCCGGGCGGTCGCCCAACCGCGCCCTACCCTAACGCCGCTACTCACTCTCACTCAAATTAAACTATTATAATCCGACTTCAGAACAACCAACTTATGACTGATCTTTAAATTATATGTTGGACGTGTAAAATGATTCAAATTAATTGTAACAGTAAAAAAAACACGTGTTAAAGAATTTTTTTCATTGAAATTTTGATGCAAGTTCTAAACAACATTTAATTAAGTAATTTTCTTTTAAAACATTGTACACAAATTGAAATAATTTTTTGAACTTGAAGTGAAGAGGAAATCAATAGAACCTAACCTACCCGTACCCAGTGCATTTACCTAATACTGCTTGTCCTAGGCTTAGATTTATTATTCTGAAGAATAATATTTTAATAGTTTATATTCAAGTACATCATCATCTTTTAACATTGCATAGAATCAAAAGTATGTAAGTATAATTATATAGAATCCAGAATCTCTGAAACAATATTTTTTTTAGAATCCTAACCAAGTATTCAGTTTTGTTATTCCAAGTGTCCTATTAATTAATGGGTTGCCACGCTGATATTTTTTTTAATTTGCCGCGATTTTTCAGGGTCTACTTTCATTTGACAGACTCTAACACCTTACATCGTAAAAGAAGAAGTCTAAGTTAGACACTGGCAGAATTGTGGCTAGACAGACACAGCGAGCCATGAAATAAGAAGAAGAAGAAGTCAAGTCAAGTCAGCAGTCATCAAGAAGCTTACGCTTCTTGGCAGTCATCCTTTGTTTGTCTTGTCTTGTCAGTTAGCATGTCATAAAAATTTAATCCTACCCAGACAGGACAGGGCTGCGTTCACAACCTACGCTCGAGCGCGCTCGGAGTGCAACTAGGTCGTTCATAACCTCAGGAGAAACGCTCGGTTGTTATTAACTAAAGCGTTCACAACCTCCGACGGTTGCAACGAGGTTGCAACTTTTTACCGGTGTAATTCGATCGACGAAAAACACTCTGACATTGACAGCTGTCATATTTTCCGTTGTCATAGTTTGTTATCTACTTAAATATCAAGATTTCTACAGTAAATTTAAAAATTTTCAGTATTTATCAGTTATCGATCGTAGTTACAGTCAGTAGATACAATTTACCTCAAAGTAACCGCAAAACAAAAACAAAACAAACGAACGTCCAGCAACTGTAACGTCAGTTTTGTCATGATAATGTCAACTTTGACGTATAACAAATAACAACCGACTCGTTCTGAACCTTTGGGTAAGTTAAAATTTACACCAAACAACCGCACTCTGAGCCTCTGAACGCACCCCAGGACAGACCTTGGTTGGACCTTAGATTATAGAGGAATATAGATCTGGCATAAACATCTATACGAACTTGTTACGAACAGTTAGTTATAGAAGTGTGATGTATTTCGACAGCAGAGTTACTGACATATCGGCATCTCTTTTTGACTAATGAAGATAATCATGAGTAAAAAAGGACAACAGCAGTTTGATCATGACTGAAAATGGCAACATTGTTTTGGTGACGTCACAAAATACCTCACCCCTCACCCCCTGCGGCCGGTCGCCATGTTTTGTCTCCGTAAACAACAAGTACATTAGTTGTCATCCGGACTTGTTTTTATTCGAAAATGAAGGAAATTTAGAGTTAATAGGCGATAATTATGCTTTTTTATAGTGTGCAAACTTGGAGAATAATGCTTTTTATAAGTGTATGTGCAGAGTGTTTGGCTGTCGCATGAAAATCAACAAAAAACATCAAAATATAACGTTGCATGGGAAAGGTACCGAATTCATTCAAAATTTCTTACATTTTCTATTATTTTCAAACATTTTGCTGTTTGTGGGAAAGTTTATAAAGATCCGCTTGCTTTTCTTTATTCATTTAATGTTTTACTATGAATATTATGTGATTTTAGGAGAAAATTATTCGTCATAGTAAATAGAGTTAGGGTTCGGTATTTTGAAAACATCGATTATCGATAACGAATTATTTCATCGACGCAGTACCAAAAACACAAAAATAAAAAAAAAATCTTTACAGCAGCGTCAGCAACTTTGAACCAAGCTAACCAAGATTCAAAGGTGTAGTGCCAGGGACAGAATTTTTGGTTGGGGTGGAGTTTACGGGACGCAGGACTTAGAAAATTTTCGACGAATTTTTTTATGTATTATAACATGTATTTTTTTTTTGGCTACGTAAAGAGGGTCTCTAGGGGTCCAACTTTGGTTCAGGTGATCCACCCCAAAGTTCAATGACCTCGGCGCTAGAGGTCAAAGTATGTCGTTCAGACTTAGAAAAATTTCGAAAGATGTTTTAACAAATGTTTTTTATCTTGTGGCATCGTTAAGAGGGTCACTAGGGGTGCAAGTTTGGTTCAGCGGTTTGACCCCAAAGTTCAATGACCTCGGTGCTAGAGGTCAAAGTGTGTCGTTAAATATGGATGCAGAAACAATATAAAAACTTTACAGAGCATTCCGGGAAGAGTTGATTAAGTTCAATTTGAGTTGCGGATCCGACACAGAGTACCCCGACTCCACGTGGTCTTGTGCGTGGCGCCCCTAGAGTGTATATAATAAGCCGGAGGCGCGAAGGGAGTGCAGCCTCCGCCAGCCGTAACAAGGGACAGGCACCGCGAACCAAGATTCAAAGGTGTAGTGCCAGGGACAGAATTTTTGATGGAATGGGCTTGATAGGTCAGTGATTGTCTAAGACTCTTCCACACACGCCATCAAGGTACAACGTTTACACGTTTATTTATTTTTATTTATTTATTCATTCACAAATCAGATAACAATCAAATTACTTACATTAAACTTATGGTATTTACAATTCTGATCTAGATTGAAATCAATTATGTGAACACAGAGAAAATCAATAATGTTGCATGCATTAATAATAAAATTACATAAATAAAGAGAAAAAAGACATAATATATCAACTTAGTTAGACAAATAAATAAGAGCTTTACAAGATCTTTTTATACTACGCTTAAATCTACAATGGTTTTTATCAAAAATATCTACGTCATTGGATTTCGCTACTTCATTATACAATCGACACATTCTTTGTAGGGGAATATTGTATGAAACATTGTTTATATAAAGTCTTATTGAAAATGTTTCAGGGGAACGGAACACCTGTATTTTGTATTCATTCTAGACGATAGGACGGAGGGTAATGTAATGCTAATGACCCGTTACGGATCACGTAGGTATAGAAACCTTAATAAAACTGAACAGAGCTTAAAGATACTTATTCTTCTACTTACTCATATTCGAAAATTTTGAATTCAACTCCGTGTAACTCAATTACTTACTTATCGATATTCAATGTTAAAATACGCGCAACTCTACGGCAAGCCGCCATCTTTGTGCCAGACTAACTTTAGGTATGCACGTTTTTTTCGTAGGTATTTCAAGTCTTCCTTAGTCTGAGGGTTGGACAGACAGATGCTTAGTGTTGCCGATTTAGCATTTTTTATGCTAAATTTGGCATATTTTCTTTCTGTCTAGCACATTATTTTGTCGTTTAGCATATAGCATATTTTTTGGCATATTTTTAATAAATCAAGAAAACATGAAACGAACAAACATTTATTAAAATTTAAACACGAAACGAACAATATTTTCTGTGATTTCTAGGGGATTCTCCAATACAACTGTTTCGTTTTGTGAGATGGATACCATAGACAAACAATATTTCTTCTCTCCCTCTTCTCTGTAGAAATGAGTGAGAAAAAACATCTTCAATCATTCATTACATAGAATAGATAAAACAATTGAAAGTGGAATCGGAAACAGTGTGAACCTGGAAGCAAATGCCAGAGTTCAAAGAGCGGTTACAGCCCGTTGAAAAAGATACGACAAATATTTATTTTACAATAGGCACTTACAGTAGGTACTTACGCTCTGTAAGTGCGACATTATTGCTAAATTGTATTGTTTAAATAAAATAAAATAAAATGTTTTTATTTCAGACACAGATCCATATTATTATTAGTACAAACTTATACTATGATAAAGTAGGCACAACATATTATAAATTGCTTGCTAAATTTAATACAAAAATATAAACTACTTAAATAGGTACTATACAGGTATTACTTTATAGTAGCTATTTATGCATACATACTTAAAAAATAGGTAGCACACCTGATGTTTTTGATACCGCAATGCGAATGCTATTTCAGCATTGTTCGAATACAGTGTCTCGACATTAGACTGTCCCATTTAAAGCAACTTTTAACATCAATCTAGAAAAGCAATAGAGCCAATCAAGTGACAAGATCAAGAAGATATTGATTTTTTATTTCAAAACTTGGGATAATGCTACGAACAAACTATATGTATGTTTTATAATAATTTTAATTAATTTGGCATATTTTTTAGCATATTTTAAAAAAATTAGCACATTTTTGGCATTTTTTTAACATCGCTTTAGCATATTTTCGTAGTAGCTCAGTTGGCAACACTGCGATGCTAGCAAAAGCAAAGCAAAGCAAACCAATACGTTCGGCATAAACCTACGCCAACGCACGGCACTCATCGCTCGCTTTTGTAATTGTGAAGCGTAAATATTAGCAAAATAATGGAAATCTCATTCAAAGGAAAGAGAATACTTGTAACTGGTGCTGGTCAAGGTATGTATGGAAGTAATGTACGGTTTCGTGGTTCTCAAAAATCTTACGCTGATGAGCGACGTTTACTTTGTTATTCCAGGCATCGGCAGGGGCATTGCAGTAGAATTATGGCGTGCCGGAGCTAATATTGTAGCTCTGTCTCGCACAAGATCTCATCTAGAAGCCCTCCAAAGTGAATATCCGTCTATTGACATCGTTGACGTAGATATCGGGGACTGGGAGAAGACGAGAAAAGTTGTTGAATCTCTGGGACACTTTGATGCCCTCGTAAATAATGCTGCAGTTGCTGTTTGTGAATCTTTCTTAGAATGCAAGCCTGCGGATTTTGATAAGTATGATTCTTTGCAAAAAATTTGATAACTTGCAGCAGTAAAATTGGAATTCCAGATGTAATAATTTTATGATTGTTTCCTTCTCACAAGCTCCAGCCTAGCCTGTTGTGAGCTAATCGGGTCTACTCTCTATGAGCTAATTGCTAACTCAAAGTAAATTTGCTCTGAGACTTGAGACTTAGATCCTCACAAAAGAAAAAGTGCATACATACCAATTTCTCCTATCTATCATCATAATCTGTTTGGTTTCAGAACATTTGATGTCAATGTTAAAGCTGTACTCAACATTAGTCAAGTCATAGCCAGAAAAATGGTAGAAAACAATACCCACGGTGTTATAGTTAACATATCTTCCCAAGCCTCTAAGGTACATAGTCTTTATATAAAATTATTAGTTGATTGACCTGTAGATTTGTATCCAATAACAATTTATTTTGTTATTTTAGGCTGCCCTTCGAGACCATGCAATCTACAGTGCTTCAAAAGCTGCCCTGGATGCCTTAACTCGTGCTATGGCGTTAGAATTAGGCCCCCACGGAATTAGAGTTAATTGTGTGAATCCCACTGTTATTATGACAGAAATGGCCAAAGTTGGATGGTCTGAACCTGCAAAAGCCAATGAAATGCTAGCAAAAATCCCTCTGAGAAGGTAATATTTAAACAAATTCCATCATATATGTTTATCTACAGATAGTATTATTATTTATTACAGTTTAAATAAACGAATAACTCCTTTGATAAGATATAAGGCCAAAGAGAATGTTTATAGCTCTTCATATTTGTTTGACATGCCAGCCAGATAAGAAACTAGAATTTCAGTGAATATGAACTCATTATCACCATTATATATTTAATTTCAGGTTTGGAGAAGTATCGGAAGTTGTGAATGTTGTGGTATTTCTATTGAGTGAAAGATCAAGCATGATAAATGGTGTGGAACTACCCATTGATGGAGGTTTTCTTGCTACATAACTAAAAAGTTTATGACTACCCTACCATAAACAAAAGAATAAACTCGAAATATAGGGTTTTATAATATAAGCTATGATTTATCTTGTTTTATGGTGCTTATGAATGTTGCTTCAAATTATAAATGTTTTTTTTATTAGACTTACGTTACAATAATAATTTAAAGCATCATTTATAACAGGCTAAATGTTTTCTACCAAAGATTGGATTTGTTGATAAATCAGCCATGCCTTTTGCCATTTGATATGATGTGATCAGAATAAGTATAATATAAATTATCAAATCATATGTATGACCAGACTATGAATTTAACTTTGTATTTTCTAATATCGCCTTTACCAACATTGCTGACTTTCAGGCTATAAAATGTTATAACATTATTATTATCATTAAATACATTTTATAAGATGGTAATATTATTTCTTCATTCTAATCCTTTACCCTGTGTACGACTAATGTAATTTACGAGGCAATTTATACACGCCTTCAGCTCTGGTCTGAAAATAATTGGTACCATATAGCTTGTTCTGATAAACGAATAAAATCAACAATTATTATTATGTTATATATGTTAACCTTTAATATGTATAAAAAATAACAAATATGTATGGAAAGAAATATGTAGAATTTACAATTGTACCAATTGTGCCAACTGCGTCTGTTTCAAGAGTTCAAGTTCAGTTCAACTGAACTACATCAGTATGTGGAGGCATCCCCAAGATGCTGACTGTATTGCCCTGCTCAATTCGACGCGACAATGGTGTGATAATTTTTTAAAACCCGGAGAGCCTTGCTGCGCCATGGACCTAGGGTCTCGAATCCAAGGGGACAAAATGCATCTCTTCATCTCATGCTCTTTAGATGAAATAATGGACATCTATTAATTGATAGGAATAATAATTACGTAGAGTACATGGGCTGAAAGTCATATTGCCTATTATTTACTATCCGTGACCTTTGTTAACTACGTTGCGGTCAACAAATGTTGTATTTATACAAATGTTTGAGATAAGATAGCTATAGGTACCTACTAGTTATTGGTTGGTTGACGACTGTAAGCAAATTATGCAATAACATAACAGCTGTCGTGTTTTTATCGCATATTTAAAAGAGATATCGTGAACGTTGTTTGGTTTGTGTTTTATTTATTGGTGTTTACTGTAAAGAGTTTCAGCATGAACAGTGGGTTTAAAGGCAAGAGAATACTCGTGACTGGGGGATGTCAAGGCAAGTTAAGTTAGTGTATATTTAGTTGTTTTATCCTGATTTCATTTTAACATGTGTAATTTTCAACCGAAGGCATAGGGAAAGGAGTGGTCATTGAGCTATGGCGACAAGGAGCCGATGTTGTAACAATATCGAATCAACCAGAGAATCTAGCTATTCTAAAGAAAGAGTACCCGACGATACAAGTACATAATGTGGATCTCCGGAATTGGGATAAAACAAAAGAGGTTGTGGATTCCTTGGGAGTCTTCGATGGACTTGTTAACTGCGCTGGAGTAGCCATAATCGAGTCTTTTCTAGAATGTTCTGCGGAAAGTTTTGACGAGTGAGTTATCATTTTTTGTGTCAATCAGTAGGTAACACGATACTGCGACTACTGGTTGGTTATTAAAATCTGTAAATAATTTTCTTTCAGGATAATGTCTGTTAACACAAGAGCTATTTTAAACGTTAGTCAAGTCCTGGCAAAGAAGATGATTCAAAATAATATTAAAGGTTCTATCGTTAACGTCTCTTCCCAAGCGTCTCTGGTAAAGTACCCCCACGTGTTGGTTCGATTTAAGTTAGCGCGAAATTCAAACATTTTGTAGGTGAGGCCACCTAATGGCACAGATAATATATTACTATACTAGTAAATGATTTACGATTCCTTGTTGTACCTTATAGGAATCGTGAACCATTTTTAATGTTTACAATTACTTTTATTAGATGGTAGGTGGGAGTCTAGTAGGTAGTACATATTTACATACCTAGCAGCTTTTTGTATCTATGTACCTAAATATCCATACCTTATTCCACATTATCACAGATTAAATAGGTACCGACTGAAGACAGATTTTACCTCTGAAAATCACATATTTATGAAACACTTAAATCGACGAGTTTGCGACTAACTTGCTACACACTTTTCTGGTAATTTTACACAGGTGTTACGTAGGTACACCTTCCATAATTGCATTTTGCACGAACTTATGTCACCACTTAATAAATGTACCGACAAAGTGTAGCCATTTTCGAGTTTTGCTAAATATCCAAAGCATATAAATATCTCGAATCACATTCATCATGTTCTCTACTTGGTGTGTTTTTTCTCGTAGGCTGCTCTCAAGGACCATGTTGCGTATTGCGCTTCAAAAGGCGCCGTCGATTCAATGACCAGAGTTATGGCCTTGGAGTTGGGTCCACATGGGATTCGAGCAAACACAATTAACCCAACTGTAATTATGACAGAAATGGGGAGGAAAGTTTGGTCCGAACCAGCGAAGTCTAAGGAAATGCTCGCTAAAATACCGTTGGGAAGGTACGAATTTAAGAGCTTGATTTTAAGATAACCTTCTTTTGCTAACTTCATACGATTAGATGGGCGATATTATCGCGACAATACCATAAATAATGCTGAACAACTCACACGACATCATCTGTAGGTAAGTGTTACGGGAATCGAACCCGCAACCTCCTGCGTCGCAGGCGTGTAGGCCCGTACCTGGTTGACTCTTATAAGTTCTTCAGTTGGGGGGTCCTATACTTATGACTAGCTATGATCATGACTACACTGTTTCAGGTTTGGTGAAGTTCCTGAAGTCGTCAATGCGATCTTATTCCTACTCAGCAATGACGCTAGTATGATCTCTGGAGTTCAACTACCGGTTGACGGAGGATTTTTGGCTACATAGTGCATCCGCAGAATTAATAAAATATATATTTTTTACTCAGTTTATTGTGCCAAAGGAATTAATTACATACTGGATATGAAAAACAATGCAAGCATAACAATTTGTTTTAATGCACATTATGCTTTATGCTAGCATGTAGGAAGTAAATGAGGAAGATGTCGCGTATTAAAAAAAACAATATATGTATAATATATAACATGTACCTAATATACTTGAATAGTACATTTAAAATGAATAATAATTTCTCACGTTTGGAGGGAACACGCCCCTGTACTAAGTTTGAAAAACCTGCCAAATAAACTCAAGCCACATTATTTTCCCTAATCTTTTACGCATCCTAAAACTACTTTAGTTTATTCCCTCCCAAACATGAGTAAGACAGAAAGGAATGGTTTTCGATGAGTCCGGTTCATGAAAAGTTTACATAACATGAAATGTCCACTGTCTACTTGCGCATGCCAATTCCAACGAGTAAACGTTGGTAGTGACTTCTAGAAGATATAACTTCAAGAAGTCACTTCCACTTCCTTGGCGTCAAAATCGCATCGTGAAAACAGTCGTCAATTGACTTTGCAAGAAATTACTGAAGATCTTACCATTATCAGTGGACACTTCGCTTAAAGGGATAACGTTTAGCAAAATAACGAATGACATTAATTCTACAACAGTTATGTTTGTATTTATTTTCGTTACTTAGGATATTGTAAAAAACAGTGTGTCTGCTTATCTAGTTGATCTTAAAATTTAATATGTACAAAATTAAGTCCTTAGTCTTTCGTCGTTTAGAGCTTACACTTATGGTTAGGAGCAAGCCACGGCCCTTCGCCTGAAGCACTATCGAGATACACAATGCGGCGCGATGACGTCACACACTGGCGCAAGCGCAGGACGACGGGCGATAGAGGGGGAGGCGAGGGGGGGGGGCTCGCTTGCCTCGCCTCCTCACACTATCATCCACCTTAATATATTCCATACACATGACAAATAATAGGCTAGCATACATTTAATTAAATTAACCGAAACGAATTATAAAATATACTTTTTTTTGCTTGGATACATTGACGATATCTACACACCAACTAAATGTGTTATTATGAAAATGATCTTATTTAATGACATCGGCACAATACAACGAAATACTTGTGATGTTCGTCAAGGATGGATGTGTTAAAGGTGAAAAAGAACGAATTCAGGTATGCAAATGCTTAAAAATACCCTGTAGACTAAATAACCTATGCATACATATTGAATTTATAGAAATTATAACTAAACATTACACTTCATTATTAACATCAAGAAGAAATAACTCAAATCTTGTATAAACAGAAAACGATATGATACATTTACCAGTTTCTGGTCTCAATCCACTCTTGATTATACATCACAAATGAAAACCTACGAATACATTATGTACCTTTAATGTCGAGATAACAAGGTTTAAAAATCTCCGAGTCTTCAATGAACGATGCCTTATGTTACTTACAAAATTATATTATTTACATTAAATTGAACCTAATTCTCAGTCATATTAGAGGCTGATTGATGGTCCATGAACTTCAGAAATCCATCTCTAATTCTCGACAAGAACTTTTAAATTCATTTAAATTTGTTTACATGCAGTAACTCCTTTTTTTCTCTTTTTTTCGATATACATAATGATTTAATTAAAGTTTAAAGGGTAAATTAAAAGGATAGTTTAATCAACGAAATACCACTGCTGGATAAATTACTGTAAAGTTGTGGACATAATAATTGGTAACCGATTCTGAACTTAGAGATATGAAGCAATTTGGTAATTTACATGAGATCATAGATTTCACACATAATACAACTTGCAGAAAAATACCTATGAGGTAACTTATTAACTGAACAGTACCTGCCTTGAAAATTATTCATGATTTTTTTATCTTTAGGAATTTAGAATAAAGCCTGTCAAAATGACTTAAACACATTAATATTCTATTTAATTGTATGGCAGTGGATAATGTTTAGCTTGGATCCTTGCACCATGCACTCCTACATTATTTATATCGCAACAATATTGACAATGCTTAATCAGACTAAGATATCTCAATTGAAAACCAATCAAATGTTAAATGCCTATTTTGATCTGGTATTACGGCAATCATTTAAGTTAATAATTGAACTAGATGTAATCAATTAACGTGGAAGACCAAATGCAGAGATCAGTTCAAACAGTGTTTCATCAACATCATCAGCTTATGTTAGTCCACTGCTGGACATAGGCCTCCCCTAATATGCGCCTTAGCGCTTTGTCTTCAGCTAGAAACAGTGTTTAATGAAAACATACCTATCTACATATTGCACAAATGTTTCAATAAAAATAACTCATTTCTACAAAACATGCTATTTATTATTATGAGAAACCGTCATATTAAACATCTGTTTTATATTAACACAGACCAAGTATTTGTGATAAATACGAGAACAATTTCATGTTCTTGTCTACACAAAGTAGTGTGAATGGAAGTGTTTTTTATAATATATATTGTCCCACAAAGTAAATAAAATATAGTTACAGTAGTTTCATAATTCAATTTACATTCAACTATATTTTATGGCTATGAAAGCTTGTCAAATTCTCCAAGTTATATAGGTAATGAAATAAAAATAGAACCCTAGGATCTTACTTCTAAATATAACTGAGCATAAAGTACAATATTGGATGTATGGGAAGGCCTAAAAATACGCTATGTTTATATGAGTCACATCAAAACTGCAATAATGTTAACATACACGGCCCCTCATCATCACTTATCCTATAATTAAATAATTTACAATAAATGTATGAACGTTAACATGAATGCATACAAAACTGTTTAAATCGATTCGTGATCATAGCGACGTGCAGTCGCGTCAATTCCTACCGATGACTGTTAATACACCGTCATAATACATGGATATATCGAGTCTGTTCTTACGAACACGCGGGTCACAGGGAACGGCGCAGAGGTAGCGGCGGCCCTCATCGCCACTCCGATACGGCCGCCACCGTCGTGCTAGGCTGCCCCGCGGCGCCCGCCGCTGTCAAAAAACAAAACTTTTGTAAAGCATCAACTAAATATATTCAGATACTGCTCAAACCTACATTTTAAAGGTCTTTTCCATTGAAGTTAAACCATTAACTAAGCTCTAGCCATACTATAAACGGGCTGATTTTATGGCGGCGAACACATTAGGCGTTTTGAAGGGCGCAATCTGGAAACATTTCGTACGATACGTATTCAAGCGTACTTTTGGTTTTATACGAGTTTATCGGTAAAAAGGCGCGCTCAACGCAATCACAACGCCCAATGTGTACCCAAAATGTTTTTTTTTTTTGTATGGAATAAACCTTATCAAAATTTTATCATAATCTCAAAATAGCATTAACATTCTCAGAGTTTATCAAAAGCTAAAAACACTTTACCAATACAACATTTATACAGATGCCATGGATGCCTTTAAAAGCGAAAATATACAAATATATTATAAATGCACATACCTATGCCTAAGCTTTAGCTAGCACAAAAGAAAGATTATGAAAGTCAGTGTCCAACAATAAACATGTTTAAAAAGTGAATAACCAATCGCTTTACTATAACACTGCTATAATTAAAGCGATCGTATAGCGGAACGGGCCAAACTCTGCCTCGCACAACCGTCCCTAGATGAATGAAAGAAACTTTATAATGCGTGCGGTACCATTTGCACCGAGAGATCTTATAATGGTTTGCTTGACGAGCATCCCTCAATCTGTAGTTTATTTCATCCAAGGTTAAATGTCAAAATATGTAATTCTTGAGATGATACAATTACTATGGTGAGGCGGATATAGTGGAATTAGGTCATTAGGCCCCTCTGATTGTTATAACAACTTACTTGTCTCAGGTTCTGTCGGTTGTTCATGACGTCTCAGGGTCCTGTCGCCCGCGCCTGCCTGGTAGTTACCGCGTGGTCCTCCTGTTAACAAGTCACAATAATATTCTAATCTTGAAAACTACTTTATATTCAAGGTGAAACTTTGAGATGCTGTGTGGATAAGTTTTACTATTTACATTGTAGTTTTGTATGCTTGAGTCTGACAAAACCGAATGAATTTCTGTTTTGGTACTTTTGCTTTGGATCTGGATAACTGTGACGGACGGAGCCGGGAGCTGAAGATCAAGATCGATTAGCCCTCTTTGTAGCCCTTTAGAAAGGGTTTAATTTGTACCCCAGTCTTTCTTTCGCACGTCTTAATCATTAGACATTGTAATGTAAATGTGTTAAAACTTGCTCGCCCTACCCCCTACGGTGGCGGGACAAAGTATTTTAATATAAGTAGCGCCAATTTGAGTGAAAAAGTGTAGTCAAGTAGTCAAGTAGTCAAGTCAGCAAGTAATAAATAAACAAGAAGAATAAACCTAGTAATACAGTCCACAAGTCGTTTCAATTCGCCTAAGGAACGTGGAGGAGAACCCTACGAGTAGGAGCTAGGACCCCCAAAGGAACGTGGAGGAGAACACTACGAGTAGGAGCTAGGACCCCCACAAGTTTTGGTCCTCCGAAGCCGGATCTGAGAAGCCATCGTCGACAAGAAGAGCGGTACCGGGTTGACTATCGTGACCGACCCCAACCACAAGGGCGGTCACGTGACCCCGACTTCCCCGGTTCGCATAAAGCCGAGGTAGCGGGAGTACCCGAGGAAAGGAGCCGCCAACCGGCGCAACGTGCATCATTCGTCGGGGCGCACTGGGCGCTCGAAGAACCCCGAACGGGGCAGCGTGCATCGTTGTCAAGACCAGCGCCAGGGGCACGGGGTGCCTGAAGATCACCGAACGGTGCTACGACCGAAGACACGCGTTATCGCGGCCCGCTGGCTCACGGATACCTTGCGGTGTTATTACGAAGTGGCCAACGGGTAAACGCCTTCGGGTGGTGTGGTGTTTGTGCGGCACCACCAGTCCAACAAGAGCGCAAGGACGGCGCGGGCTGAAGTGCACTCCTCGCCGGTAAGGGACACGCAACACGGGCGCCGGACTGTAGGCACACGCCTAAGGGGTCGGACATTCCAGCCGATTCCCGAGCATCCCGTGATTGCGTGTTCCCCTCTGCTGGGTGGAACCCCCCTACCCATCCCAACGTATCCATCCCCGAAGGAGCAAACGTCAGCCTTTTGGCGGCACCTCCTGACGGACTGATAGGGACCGATAGGGACCGATAGGGACCGCTAGGGGCGTTCAAGTGCCGAAGAAGATGACCACAAGAAGCCCGCCAGCTACGAGGACAAGGACTGCCGCGCTGAGGGTATACCAGGACTACCCCGCATCACCATCAGACAGTACGCACCCCGACGCACCACCCGTATCGAACCCCGAAACAGGGGCAGGACCCGGGCCATCCGCGCCTGAAGCACGAATCGCTGGTGATACTACTGCTGACGTGACTACCAACCGCGCCGTAAATGGCAACGCTCGTGCCAATACTGCGCGGGACATAGCCGAGCTAAGCACTATCGAACCTCAAAGACTACCAAATAGTCGCGCCCAATCAGTGCTCTCGCAGCAATCGAACGTTAGCATCGCGCTGCGTATCCGTAAAGCGGAACTTGAAGCAGAAGAACGGCTCGCGGAAATACGCCGAAAAGAACTTCGAATTCAAGAAAATCTTATCAAAAAGAGATTAGCCGCAGAAGTCGCCGGAATACGTGAAGAAACCGATGCAGTTAGCGTTACTAGAGAAGAGAATGGTACTGCAGAGAGACACGTTAGTGAGTGGCTCAAGAAGCATCGCCTACGGGGGGAGCAGAGAGGATACGATCCAATAGAAACGGATGAAGGTATTAGGATCCGCTCTGCTTCAGAGGAACGAACTGCTCCACGACGACCCACAGCAAACCAAACTACATTTGAATCAAGACGACAGAGATCCCCTTTGCCAGAACAACATAGAGATGAAAACGCATTCGATAGACTGACAATAGCGTTAGAAAGAATGGCATCAAACAGACCACCTACGAGACAGATGCACGAACTACCCATCTTCAACGGTGGAGCCAAAGAATGGCTACCGTTCAGAGCAGCTATGCGAGACTCTACGAAGCTTTTCAAACTGTCACCGGCGGAGAATCTAGCTAGACTGAGAACGTGCCTGCGAGGCGAGGCACGAGCTACGGTGTCAGCACTGTTGTTCACAGCGACTGATCCATCTGTAATCATGAACACTCTTGAACAAGTTTACGGACGTCCAGAGATGATAATAGACGATGCTATTGAGGATATTAGAAGAATGCCACGTTTAGGAACAACCGTAACAGAGTTGAATGGTTTCGCAATCAAGCTTCAAAATATAGTGGCAGTAATCACAAGCCTAGACGAACGAGGATATCTACAGAATCCCATGCTAGCGCGTCAAGTTACAGAAAAACTGACTCCACATATGAAGGCAAGATGGTGCGACTATGCCGAGGAATTCGGAGATCGAAGGGAAGCGGAAATCGTAACTCTATCCAAATTCCTCATGAGGGAGGCAGATCGCGCCGTACGTCATGCATACTCGGCCGCTCGCGGACATAGTTTGCGGCCGAACGAGGGAAGTGCAAAACGCACTGAAGAGCGGAACCCTGCGAATGAACGAAACCGCAGAACCGTTCTTGCTACAACTGAAGAAAAGGACAACGCAAAGACTAAGGAAGATAAATGTCTCTGCTGCGGCGGTGAGCACCGAACGCCACTGTGCCGGAAGCTAGCGGCCCTGACCGTAACCGAACGATGGTCATGGGCGCGAGAGGCACGAGTCTGTTTTCGTTGTCTTAATAGTAAACACAGACGTTTCCGATGCAAGAGCAAGAGATGTGGGATTGATGAATGCACTCAATCGCATCATGCGTTGCTGCACTCGCCAGAGAACCGAAGGGAAACGCCCTCACACAATATCGAAGAGTCTGCCCTTACAGCAGCAGCGAGGGCACCTGAGGAAGAATTGCAAATATTGTTAAAGGTCTGTCCAATAACTGTCCGAGGTCAAAACGGCAAAGAACTGAATACTCACGCATTACTTGACGAGGGGTCAACGATAACACTGGTCGACGAGGAGATCGCCTCGCTGTTAGGAATGAGAGGACCAGTGAGAGCGTTGAATATCGTGGGAGCCACATCAAGTCAACGTGAACCCGAAAGCCAGATCGTAACATTCGGAGTGCGAGGACAGAGTCAGGAGAACTTTCATCAGATAAAAGCCAGGACGGTGAAGAACCTGACTCTGGGAAGTCATTCGGTTGGAATAGAGCTTCTCCAACTACCCCACTTACGGGAACTTAACCCGAAGGCCGTCTGTTACTTGAACGTAAAACCACGAGTACTTATCGGCGCCGACAACTGGCATCTTATAGTAACACGGAAGCTGCTAACAGCTAAACGAAACCAACCAGCTGCCTCGCTTACGGAGTTGGGTTGGATAATCCATGGAAGCGCCCCTCTAAGAACGATTGAAAGAGACGCTGAAGTTATATGTCACGTGCGTACTCCTCAAGGCATTCCAGACAGGGATGACGAGTTGAACGAACTCGTAAAGGCGCATTTCGAAATAGACGCTCTCGGAGTCTCAGCCAAGAGGAAACCTAACCCTAATGAGGAGCGCGCTAAAGAAATATTTGAACGAACAGTCAAACGAAAGAAAGATTGTTTTGAGGTGGGATTACCGTGGGCGATCGACCATTCAGAAATGCCACCGAGCTACGATATGGCCGTACGCAGGTTGCAGGGCATAGAACGCAAGATGGATAAATCGCCAGAGTTCAAGAGCGCCTACACAGGGCAGGTGACAAATTTATTTGAGAAAGGGTATGCGGTCAAGAGTAACGAAGACCACCCGCAAACAGAACGGTTATGGTACCTACCGCACTTTCCTGTCACGAATCCCAACAAACCAGATAAAGTTCGAATGGTATTTGATGCAGCCGCGCGTTCAAACGGAACTTGTCTTAATGACGCGCTTTTAGATGGACCGGACTTACTTCAGTCGCTCCATGATATATTGTTTCGCTTCAGAATGAAGCCGGTTGCGGTCACTGCTGATATACGTGAGATGTTCCTTCGAATAAAGATAAGACACGAGGATCAAGTAGCTCAACACTTCCTGTGGCGAGGAGATGATCGCTCCGCTCCGCCACAAAAGTATGTGATGGAGTCTATGATCTTTGGAGCCCGTAGTTCACCCTTTCTGGCTCATAGCGTGAGGGACCGAAATGCAGCAGACTTCAAGGTGTCACACCCACTTGCGTACGACGCTATTACTTGCAGTCATTACATGGACGATTGGGTACAAAGCTTTGACGATGACGAAATAGCCGCCCGCACAATAAAGGAAGTGCAAGAAGTGCACAGCAAAGCTGGTTTTGAGTTGGCCAGCTGGAGTAGCAATAAGGAACACTTACTCAGAGGAATACCCGACGAAAACCGTGCACATGCACCGAAAAAGCTCGCAGCTAACGCACATCTATACGAGAAGGCGTTAGGAATTCTGTGGATACCTACTTCAGATGAACTGGGATTCAATACTGCGATGAACAAAGTACCCATGGAGGTGAAGAAAGCCCAAAGGCCGCCGACGAAGCGCGAGGCCTTAGGGGCAGTGATGTCTCTGTTCGACCCGCTGGGCTTGCTAAGCCCATACACTATAACTGCCAAAATTATGCTTCAGGAACTATGGAAAAAGAAGGTGGGTTGGGATGACCCGTTACCACCCGAGGAAGCCTCGGCCTTCGATGAATGGCAGTCTGATTTGAGGCACATTGCCAAGTTAAGATTGCCGCGATGCTACGATCAAGGAAGCAACATAACGCGGCGACAGCTTCACGTGTTCTGTGATGCGAGTGAGCAGGCGTATGCAGCCGTAGCGTATTGGCGCTTGTCAAGCCAAGAAGGCATTAACGTTTCAATAGTTGCCGGAAAAGCTAAAGTCGCACCGTTGAAAACGCAGAGTATACCGCGGATGGAGCTACAAGCCAGTTTGATCGGAGCGCGACTAGCGGCTGACATAGTACGTTGTCACAAATGGCATACCGAAGTGATATTTTGGAGCGATTCGAAAACCGTGTTACACTGGATCAGAAATGATACGGTCCGTTACACGCCGTTTGTCGCACATCGACTGGGAGAAATAGCCGAACTGACAGATGCGGACCAGTGGCGATGGATACCGACCGCTCTGAATGTAGCAGATGACGCGACGCGCGCCGGCAATACGGAGCTGAAACGAGACAATCGATGGTTTACTGGACCCCAATTCCTACGAGAGAGCGAAGACTGCTGGCCCGGCCCGCATGCTTCTGAGACCTCAGAAGAGGAAGTTGTGGTGTCGCACGCCAGAGAGAAGTCGACGCTAGTAGAGGTGTCACGTTTCTCCTCCTACGAACGTCTAGTCAGAACAGTGGCGTATGTCCTCGCTTTCATCGACAAATGCAGAAAGCAGGCGAGGAGACTTGGCTTGAAGCATATACGAGAAGCCGAACGCCTGCTGATCCGAGATTCGCAAAGCGACACTTTCGCCGAGGAACTAACGCGATTATCAAAAGGACAGACCGTCGATCGCACGAGTCGTCTCTATAGACTTGATCCCGTGTACAAAGACGATAAGATAATCCGTTTGAACGGAAGAATTAACGCTGCGACGGTTCCGGACGAGATGAAACAACCTCCGATCTTAGATGGGAATCACCCGATCACGCGCCTAATAATCCGACAAGAGCATTTGAGCAGCGGACATATGGGGAGAGAACACATAGTGAACAACCTCCGTCAGCGTTATTGGATTTTACGCCTGCGACCAAATGTACGAGCGGCGCTACGTGAGTGTGTATGGTGTAAAATTAAGAGAGCCAACCCAGAGAAGCCAGTAAAAGGTGACCTGCCTCAGATACGACTTAGTACACACACAAGACCGTTCTCACGCTGCGGAGTCGACTGTTTCGGCCCTATGTGGGTGACGATTGGCAGACGACGTGAGAAAAGATGGGGAATGTTATTCACTTGCCTATCAACTAGAGCAATACACGTGGAGCTTATAGCTAGTCTAGACGTGGATTCAGCTATCATGGCAATAAGACGAATGGCTGCACGTCGAGGAATGCCCTGCCTGATAGCGTCCGACAACGGAACGAACTTCCACGGAACTGACGCGGAACTGAACAGAGCTTTCGCGGAATGGCTCCCCGCCCTCAAGGATTACGCACTCACGAAGCGAATCGAGTGGAGGTACATCGATCCTGGTGCACCGAATCAAGGGGGAGCCTGGGAAAGGATGATCAAATCCGTTAAAAGAGCTCTCGCAGTGACGCTCAACGAACGAGCGCCTAAAGAAGAAATACTTGCCACTCTAATGACCGAGATTGAGCACACCGTCAATTCGAGGCCACTAACTCATGTACCAGTAGAAGCAGAAGACCAAGAGGCCCTAACGCCCAATCACTTCTTGTTAGGAACTTCGGTGGGGCTGCCCTACGTGGGAGAATGCAACAAAAACGACAGGCGAACATGGCGCGCCGCTCAGGCACTTGCTAATGTGTTCTGGGAGCGATGGATCAGAGAGTATTTACCGACCTTAGCACCGCGAGGTGACGCCAGGCGAAACCAAACGAATGTCAAACCAGGTGATATCACGATAATAGCAGACGGAACGCTACCGCGAAATGTTTGGCCCCGAGGTCAGGTCGAGCGCGTATATCCGGGTCCTGACGGTGTGGTGCGAAGCGTGGAGGTGCGAACTAAAGGAGGGATCTTCAGACGACCAGTAAGAAGGCTCATTGTCCTACCGATGAATAAAGGCTGCGAGGATCTACGCCGGGGGGAGACTGTGACGGACGGAGCCGGGAGCTGAAGATCAAGATCGATTAGCCCTCTTTGTAGCCCTTTAGAAAGGGTTTAATTTGTACCCCAGTCTTTCTTTCGCACGTCTTAATCATTAGACATTGTAATGTAAATGTGTTAAAACTTGCTCGCCCTACCCCCTACGGTGGCGGGACAAAGTATTTTAATATAAGTAGCGCCAATTTGAGTGAAAAAGTGTAGTCAAGTAGTCAAGTAGTCAAGTAGTCAAGTCAGCAAGTAATAAATAAACAAGAAGAATAAACCTAGTAATACAGTCCACAAGTCGTTTCAATTCGCCTAAGGAACGTGGAGGAGAACCCTACGAGTAGGAGCTAGGACCCCCAAAGGAACGTGGAGGAGAACACTACGAGTAGGAGCTAGGACCCCCACAATAACATAATTTAATCATTCACCACAAAGCACAGAGAGCTGACGTTGCTTCGCAAGATTTTCGGCATAAAACAAAGCTTATTATGTCGGATACACAATATTGTTTGGGAATTTGGTATCCTTACAAGTATATTATAAAGGTCTGTTTAGATTCTACGCAGTATTCGGTACTGAGACCGAAAAGCTAGCGAAAGCAGAGTACTTGTGCAGTACCCAATCAGCAAAAACTAGGCTTACAATCATCTCAAGACTACTTTTTTTTTGCTCCTAAATCTCTCCTATATAACCGTATAAGCCCGCGTTTGGGCACCAATTATAAGCCTATTTAGTTTTATATCGTTTTAATATCAGTCTAATTGAATGCTGTTTGCACTTACAGATATCTAGCCCAAATTAATTTAAGCCGACTGAAGCTACTATTGCTCTTATGGAAGTATATTGTAAGCCTGAATAGGCTTATATTGGTCTAAGGATAGAACCTCTTGAGGCAATACAAGCTCAAAGTTGTATGAGTGTTCGTTTCAAAGTTGCAACGGAAGAAAAAACTATTTATAAATAAAAACAATTAAAGTTATTGTGAAGTGTGAGTTGTTTATACTAAAGTGCCGATATTATCAAGTGCATGTATTTAAGTTTTACGGTAAGTATTCTTATTGGAATATATAATTTACTGTTAAGTAGACCTGGGGCCCAATTCCACTAATACAATCTCCTCTCGATGACAATGATATCGCCTATCAATTGTCTCCTTTTACACCTTTTGGTATTCTACTATCACAATCTTTTTCTGTTTAGCCCTATCAATGACTGTCTATGACCATTGGACCATTGAACTTGTTTTCTCGTATTCTACTATTCAATGTATCTCCGATCGCGTACGTTATTGGTATTCTACTAATTTTTTGACAGCTAATTTAGTCTATGGTTAGCATTATCGTGTCATTGAACCACCATTGAACAAAGGTACCTTTCCTTGGTGTTTTTGTAAACAAATTGCATGAGAAAAGTTCAGAAGAAAGAGTTTTTTCATTAGAAGATGCATGGCGAGCCTAAAAGGCTTCATAAACATTCATCAGCATGTTGCCGTCAGGATACAGCTCTTCTGCAAGAGACCTTACGGAAAGGGAATTTGTGAAAATTTATCGTATTGCCAAATGTACAGTACAAACACTAGCTGAAGACTTTACTCCGTAAATCGGCAAGGAACGCCGTTCTGATGGAATATCCATAATGACGAAGGTAAATAAAACAAACAAACATCTTTCATCATCAATAAGCTAAAATGGTTACTACCAGGTTCAGGGATTCTGGTTGTTTTCTATGTATAATAAAAAATATCTATCTATTTAATAATATTGTATTATGTATATCAGTCATCTAGTACCCATAACACAAGCTCTGCTTAGCTTGGGGCTAGATGATGCTGTGTGGATTGTCCAACAATATTTATTTACAACATCGTTATATTATTTTCCTATTTTGTTTTACAACACACATAAATTCAAGTTTATGTTGTTTATTATTGTAAAATATAATTACATTTTCAAACTAGTTAGCTAATTTGTATGCCAGTTTTCTGTATTACAAGCTTACTTGATTTACCTATATGCTGCTGCGGCTGCCTATAAATTATAGAGTAGTAGACCTAAGAAATTGGTCATTGTTATTTAGTTTTTCGTTGTTATCTCTTGTTGGTAGTCCTAAAAATGATGACACCTTAGGCCTGCCCTAATGAGTGGCATAGCACACTGTTATCCGATGCTGTTATCCAAAGGTTGCATGGAAAAAATCTTAGCGATAAGCCCATGTAGCAACTTGTTTTTCTGTTTGCTTTTTCTCTCTTGGTGTGCAATGAAGAGTATTTTTACTGTATGTATTGTATCTTTGTTGATTATATATATAAGTTTTTTAAGTATTATGTTATGTATTAAACTGCCTACCTACAAATCAAAACACTTTATTTTGCAGATATTGAGTGCACTGGAATTTCTTGCCACCAGATCCTATCAAATGTTAGTATGCCAGAGTGCTCTTCGCAAAATTTCGCAGCCATCTGTTTCTAGAGCTGAGACGGAGGTAATTGTGGCACTGAACAAGGTCGACCACAAATCTGTTCAGCGGAATCTTATAGAGAATGTTTAAATGATTGTTTTGGTGTCCTTGGCAAACGAGAAGAGAAGAAAGAATTCATTTTATCAAAAACTTTCAATACTGATAAAATCTGAAAAAAACTCAAGAAAAAACTGTTCAGGCCACGGAATAGAAAGAACAGTGGAAGTGCAAAGCAACAAAACTATTAAAGGCATCGTTGGTTGTCGTCAAACTCGCACAAATAGACCGATAATCATAATAATAAAATGTATTACGAAGAAACAATTCGTTTGATTTTAAGTTCTGTGAGACGGTGGGCGAAGGTCCGCATGCGACGCAGGAGTTTGCGGGTTCGATTCCCGCATCGGGACAAATGTTTATCCGATCTGCTGAGATTTGTTTCGGGTTTTCTGGTCGTTTTATATGTAAAATAAACAAGTTCCGTGGTTTGCGCTCGCTCTTGTAAACATTTACCACAGAAAATATGACAGTACTACCGACGTTGACTTTGACAACTTCAACTCATTATCTGTCATTTAGGGATAGTCACACACAAATTTTCCTAAAATCGTGATTTAATTGCGTTTTATTGTGTTTAAGAGCGATGTTAATTGATTTTTAACAAGTTAAAGTTAATTTTTACAACGATAGATACTTAAATAAGAGGGCAGAGTACCAAAAATATTTCGTCCGTCACGACCATGTAGTCATCATAGAATAATTAGTATCTATGGTCACGACCAATTTATTTTTTGTTAAAAATGGCCACACTATCCTACCATTCCATTGACAAGCTATTTTGAATCATAATCTTTGTAACGAAACGTTAGTAGAATACCAAATAAAGGTAAGACTGAATCTCTATCTCAGTAGCATGGCGCCATAATTGCATTTTTTAAAACTTTAGTGGAATTGGGCCCCTGGTTTTACGCTTCAAAATTCATGCGCCTCATTAAATATGGCATTTTCTGTTATCGTATAAAAATAATATTTTTAATTTGTATTGATAGTGTCGCCATTTTTTTAGCTGCATTTTACAAGCGCGCTATTAGACTACTATAAGATTGTTTACTCTAATTTAAGCATTCGGAATACTAAAGATATCTCCATATTGAAATAAATTAGGGATCCTCGCAATATTATATAAAAACTTAGATAGGCAGAAAGAAAAAAAAAATACATAACGTTCTGCCACTTCATTGATTGCTTACGTACAGACGCCAGTACAACAAGCTTCTACAATTCATTAAATTTATTTAAGTAATAGATTTTCAACTTTACCGCTACAGCATAAGGGTCAAAGTTAATTAGGAAAAATTTTCAGTTTCGGGTAGCTTGATGTGCTGACATCTGTAGATTTCGTTCTGCCACTGTTACGTATGTCCAACATTCTTTCGTGGTTTTCGTTTCCTTGATCAAATAATTACATCGCATTTGTTAAGATATTGAGGTCAATTTTACGATTTTGTTACAGATTTTGAAGTTTTCATCAAACACACCATGCCATTCAAGATTGTGACCATTGAGATCAGACCATTGAGCGGGAAATGCATGGTCTGTACCAACAGTACCTGAGCAGGGGAAGCGAAGAGTATATGGCGTGCTATTTTGGCCTACAAACAATAAAAACGAAGAAAAATTATAGTTCAGCTGTTTGTTTCAAGTAGTGTGCGTTTAGTTTAGACTCTTGTTTAAAATAAATTACAATTCATTTAGTGCTGCATGTGATATATTAAAGTTAAAGTTTTACGCAAATTTCTTAACATAGTTTTTAAACACGAAAGGTTTTTCATAGTCGGTTTCGTCTTCGCTCGGCGATTCCATCTTCTCTGTAATAATTTATGGAACAAAATATTTTTCCGTTGTCGTTACTATCGACTTCTTGTACGAAAGCAAAACCTGCAGAACCCTCACTTTGTTATCTACACTACCTTGTCCTGGCAGCAGTATATTTGTTTTTCGTTTAAATAATACATATTATTGCCAGCAGTTTTCTTTAATGTTTGCTATTTATTGTAATCCATTATTTATTACTGAGTATTAAAATTTTAAAATTTTACTCATGTAATGATTAAAATTTGTATTCTCAATATCGATCTAAGATCAAACGCTCTTATATTGGTCCTTTGTAAGATTAGAAATGCACGTACTCACAGTGCTCTTATGCAATGCTGATATTAGTCTGATATTCTTACAATCGCATTTAGCAAGTCTTTTATAAAATCAAACGATCTTAGGAAATGTGCATATAAGAGCAAGTTTTCTCAAGTGCAATAAGTCTTAGTAAATGCTCTTATAGGAGTAAGTAGCTTACAATAGCATAGTAATATACTCTTATATACATATATGAGACTTGGTTATAAGACTGAGCTTTCTTGAGGCCATACCGGCTTGTCTAAGAGTAATATAAGATCGATGGCATGTTCCTAAACAAATATAAGAACGCTTTAAGCCTACCACTCTTATAAAGTGCCTGTTCTGAGACTGTTTTGCTGGTTGGGTAATTATACTGTTTACTAGAATACCCGGCGGCGCCCCTAGTTTACCCCTACCACTTGGTAACAAACTTTTCCATTATTAACTATCTATACTATAACAAAATTTCTATGTTTATATCGTGCATGCTCAATTATGTAAAATTAGTGCCCTGGCAGTGATCTGCCATAAAGCGAAGAGTTATATTGTAACTAGTTAAGCTGATGACAATCCAAATGAAATAAATAAATATTAATCGCATACATACCAAACTTGAGCATATTCCAGTCGAACACATAGTCATAGGTGAACCCTTGCCGGTGGAAAAGCGTGCGGAACAGTTGCCGCAGGTGGCTGTAGTCAGGAGGCTCCTCGAACCGCAGCCGCCGGCAGTACTTGAGGTATAATTGGAATTCAATTGGATGGTTCTGGAATCATAGACATTATGCTCTACAAACTGATTCGATCCCATTCCTCGTTTCTGGAAACATGGACAAACTGATTCGATGCCATTCCTCCTCACACATACATCCAATGCTGAACTGCTCCCCAAAACTTGGTGCTTTAATTACCACACTTGCTATAATCAGACGGATTGGTGGATTGTAGGTAGTAATTAACAGGGTTATTTTTAAAATACATATACAAATACAGGGTTATTTTTAAAACACCAGCAACCTTCACGAAGGGAAGTAAGTGGCTACCATTATTCTGTAAGGTTCCCTTAATACCCTCTGATATAGACTATCTAATCACAATAGTGGACGTCAACCTTTGGCGCCATCCATCTAATTTTGTGGATGTTGGGTCTGCCCAAACAAAAGGTTTATTTTCCCTATCAAGTTCCATATTAGAGCAATAAGGAAAAAAAAAATATGGTGGATGCGCATCATTTATCCCAAAGCTAAGCAGAGGTTGTGTTATGTAATGGGTATTAGATAACTGATACACATAACACAATATTTTAAATAGATATTTAATTTTATCACACATAGAAAACAACAAGAACACCCCGGACAAATATCTACAGATCATATAAACAATTTTTTCGAGCGAAGACAATTCCTTAGGTATAGATATCCCATAAAGCAATTTTTATTACACAAGTAGTTTAGATATAAAGAAGTAAGAAACATCCATTTACCCTTGACCCTTCCCATTAAATAGTGTCGTGAATAATTGGAATACATAAATAGTACCATTCAATAACAGTTAGAATGACACTTCAACTGGCCTAGTCTGTTCTTAACCAATGAAATAAACAACTTTTTTGTATTCACTAAATAGACGTGAAATAAGAAATACCTCTGCTTAAACAAGTGGCATAGCCAGGGAGCATGACTGCCCAAGATTCTAAGCGTGAAATAAAAACCCTTTATAATCAATTCGTCACAGGATGGGTCATTAAAATAAACCTCTATGACTCACGCCAGACTCAACCACGCCCTAAAATTTCCGTGCAAACCAAATTTTTGTAGTGAAAGGAAAATGAAGAGTTAAACTTATGAAATGAAAAATTATATTTTGAGCTAACCATAAATTAATCCTGAACTTACTTTACAAAGCTCATCAAAGGGTGTGGAAAGTTTCTTTTCTGATATTCTTTCGTATTTCTGTCGCTTTGTGGCTGCCTTTAGTCCTTGCCAGGGTAGACTGCCTCGGTTGAAGTACATCAACACATATCCCAAGGACTCCAGATCGTCGCGTCGTGACTGCTCTATGCCGAGATGGGTGTTTATTGACGCGTACCTTGCTGTACCTGAAATGACGTATAAGCAGGTCAGATTGTGTTTTAAGGCGCCGGGCACGGATGAATTTCCCATGCAAATGCTCCTATACTACTGCTGTTATTTGTATTAGAATAGTATTGATGTAGGTTCCTACAACAAGCTTTTTTGAAAATAATTGTCTATCAACACAAATAAACATACAAACAACACAAACGTGTTTTCTTTGAAAAAATCCGATATGGTTTAATTTTAATTCAGTAGTGTTTAGAAAAAAAATTGTTGTAGGAACCTAGATAAATACTATTCTAATGCAAATAATAGCAAATCATGGTGAATATTATGCTCAAATCATTTTGGTATTATGTTTGTATGGGAAATTAATCCATGCCTGAAGCCATAATGCAGGGCTGATGAAGGTTGATGAAATAATGCATGTAATGAAATAAATTTGTGATACACTCACCTGTCAAATTTTTGTTTTCTCTGTATGGGATATGTTGCAGTGTGCGGGGATCTTTGTACTTCTTAGCTAATCCAAAGTCTATTATGTACACTAAATTTCCTTTTTTACCTAGGCCCATTAGGAAGTTATCTGGTTTGATATCTCTGTAAAAATAAATACATATTATGAGTTTATGTTTCTGATATAATCTAAATTATTAGTAAAGTTTGAGGCAAGTAAGAGATTTTAATGCTGAAGCATTAGTATGTTTCTATTTCTGTTTATTACCTTGTTTTAAAAGAAAAAAAAAGATATGAGGATATTCATTTATCTGATCATGAAACATTTCAATAATGTTAGTAAGTTGCAGTGTAACTAAGGTTTTCTAGAAATTACAATAAAAGTTAAGTTACAATAGAATTGTATAAATCAAATGCAAGTAGCAATAATTATTATCTTTATTTTCTATCACATTCCAAGTGGTCTGACCTATTTCAATTTAAATGTCAAAGATATGCAGCGTAAGACCTCTATTAGAATTCAAGTTATCCCAGTTAGCACAGGTAAATTGGCATTGGTGGAGCAGTAAAGTAGATCTATGTCTTAGGACATAAGTATCAAATTTACTTGCATGTATGCACCAGGGATAATTACTGTGCTTATAGAAATACCAGTATAGTTACCTATGGATAAATTTTCTGTAGTGAATATCTTCAATGCGTGTGATTAGTTGGTCTGCAAGGAGCAGCACAGTCTTTAGTGAGAATCGACGGGAGCAGAAGTTAAACAAGTCTTCCAATGATGGACCAAGTAACTCCATAACCATCACATTGTAGTCCCCTTCGGAGCCACACCATTTGATTGCAGGGATGCCAACTGACAAAAATAATTAATATTATAATACTTTTTTATGTCTTACTATAGAATACAGAAGGGATGCTGGGGTATGATGGGATGGGGGTGAAGACAATATGACATTAAAGGTAGCTGAATTGACCCATTTTTAAATTTCTACTGAAATATAAGTAAGGTCAACATGTCAATAACAATGGATCAGACAGCATCATAGAAAAATGGTGGCAGAATTAGAAAGCAAATGTGGCTTGGTTTGGCTGCCTGCCTGAATGTCAGACTTCACCTTCATCCAATCAGACCCCAGCACTTTGTCTACAATTTTTGGAAATGGTATAATAATTAATTATACATAATAAATAAATAAATGTACCATAGTTTAACTGTAGTTGTTATTGATTAAATGATAAAACCACACCCACATAACAGAACTGATTCAAGTTATTAACAAGCTGGTGTTTTGGAAATGATGATTGAATAAGTACTGTGTAATGTATGTAAGAGCAGGGCTAGGTGCTTGTCAGAGAACAAACCGTACCTACCAAGTGGTCACCCGTCACTGACTTGGCTTGGCTTTGCAATAAGTAATCTATTACACCTTTTAAAAACTGTATAAAAGGTACTCACCACCCCCTTGCATAAGTTTATAAAATTTGCTTTCTATGTGTAACTGTGGGTGCCTTGTTTTGATGCATTCTAATTTGATTGCTACCTCTTCTTTGGTGACAATGTTTGTTCCTGGAATCATTGAAATATGTTAGAGAATGTGGTGATATTGAAGCTTAGGTGGAGACATTGAAGCCATCAATATAGAACTCCTTACTGTAAGAGCCTCACGAATTTAGTAGTTTGAGGGTCACATGTTTTACATCATCATATAATTAACCAACTTAATATGATAAGGACTGGTAGGAAATTAGGCAGTTTTCTTGGAATTAAAAGAAGCTGCTGATGCTGGAATTATTACGATCAGACAGGTATTTCGAAATTGAAATTGCAGCTGGCCTCAGTCTCCATTTTCCTTTGTTTACAAAGATTTGTGGGGTTACTTACCCAGATAGATGTCTCCAAATGAACCTGAACCAATTTTACGACCAAGGCGATATTTATTACCAACGCGAAGCTCCATTTTGGTATTGTACATCATACGTTATCACAACAATAGCTCTGACCAGCGCCGATTCATTGCAGGACGGCCATATTGAGATAGACGCAGTACGGGCGTATTTGAAATGCAAAACTTGATTCCAAAGTAAATTGAACTAAACTCAAATATTAACTCGTCATTATTTTTTGTACATCCCCGTAGGGATAATTAATATGTATTGAGAAATAGCAGCAAAAAATTAGAAAATTTTAACCTAATGAACACAAGTCCATCCACAGTCCACAACTCCACACGCACTTTTTCTATTTTTTTTTTATCTCTGTCTGATTCATAATTTTTTTTCTGTATCGTATTGAATGAATGAACGAGTTAGTTTAATCTGTGGTTATATCTGTTAACCATTCAATGCTTGAAAGTGTAAAAAGTTAATGAACAAAAGTCCATCCACAGTCCACACGCGCTATTTCTATTTTGTTATCTGTCTGTTTCATCGTTTTTCTTCGGTTTCATAATTAATGAATTAGCGACTTAGTTTTATCCACAGAACATTATTATCCGTTTTATCTGTGGTTATACATGTTAACCATGCAATGCTTGAAAGTGTAAAAAGTCATAACTAGGGTGTAATTTTTAAAGATTGATTAGCACCTGAGATTACCACTGACTAGCTCACTCATTGACTTAGTTGTTCTCCCAAGTTTCTCCCTGATGGTGGGGAGGTATTGAACTATAAAGATTCGTTCAATTGGACCCGGGGAAAATACATTTTTCCATTTTCTTGAACTCGAAAAGACGATTTCAAAAAGGGTCGATTTTGAGGTCTTATTTGAGACATTAGAATTTTTTTTACCTACGTTATGCCGTGGGTGATTTATGCGAGACTTTTTTTTTGTATTTTTATATGTTTCTGTTTTCTACAAAGAATAAACCTAGCTCACAAGTAGGTAATTTGCTGCAAATCTTATACGATTTTCGTTGAACCCATGATAAAACCAAATTATAAATATCTAGCAGCTGTCTTTCTGCGTCAAACTGAACGCAGGCTACTTGATTTTAGATCGAATCCTAAGGCATACCTACCAAATCTTCAGGATACTTACCGAGACTTTAGACCCAGTTTAGTGCAATAACGCCAAGGTGTATCCGAAAAGCCTTGCCTCTGGCAATACCATCAACTGATTTGATCGACGGATGGAAATGTTGACTGTTGATCTCGTTGTGAGGTCGCTGAGCGGTAATTTTAAGTCTTTTTACAAAATCTGTTCAACGTAAAATCATTAGGGGGAGGTGGTATTATTGGGGAGGGGTGCAGGCTAGATTATATGATTCGCTCGTTTCTTTATCTATCGAAATTCTATGATATGATGATGAACTCCATTGTACCTACTATTTTTATCTCTGGGATTTTAGTACCACGGGGCACTCAATACATCCAGCAGGGTGAGAACGGCCTCCCCCTAAGGTCAAGCAGGCAAAAATTAGGTGTGGATACAAAATAAACAACTAACATACTCTGTATAAATAAAATTTTAATATGTAGTATTTAATTTATTCACTTCCTACCGCCCTTGATGGTATGTACATTAATGGGAGGTAACTTTAACATGAGATTTTTTTAAACGATAGGTACTTTTTAACTTTAACAACATTAAATTCGTCGTAAAACTAATAATAAAATTCATATATAATATCTCTAAGTAGATACTTACCTTATTTTATGCAATAGAATAACTTCAGTAAGATACTTAACTAGGTATTTCAAGACGGGAACTTAAAAATTTACAGTAACTTTCACAGATACTCTTTCAGACAAGTACCTAGGCATATAGTAATTAACTATGTAGCTAGTTAAGCATCTTTAAAATAAGCACTTACATTTTTTGTACCAATTTCTGGTTTGGCACATATTGTGTGCTAGAAAGCTAGTAATTATACCTACTTTCACAAGCGTCAGACAGCGACTTTTAATACTAATTTCTAGTTTCCTTATACTATGGTAACTACGATTTATAATCTAATTAGGTAACTAAATTAAATAATGTACCGCTAAAGGTAATTTTACTAGGAACCTATTCTAAACATCGTATTGTACCTATTTGGCACACAACACAGACCAAAATATAATTCTGTAAATCAGAACAGAATTATTCATCATAGGCATATTTATAAGAAACATTGTTTCTCGGAGGATTTGAACAGCGTGACATTGTAAAGTTCGCATATAATCTTAAAAAACTCATGTTAAAATAACTTAAACACTAAAGTTTACTGTCATGAATAATTATTCTGTTGAGCGTAGCATATATTTATGTTTACGATTTCTTAGAGCAACCATGTTGTGATACCTAATTATCTTGTAGTTTGGTTAAATTCGAACTATGGTGACATACCACATTTTTTGAATTGCATACAATTCAAGTTAAATTCGTAATTTAATTAGGCTTGCCAGTGCTCACATCGGCTCAGTTGGTTTAGTGGAGTGGATTGATGCATCCATCGCCTGACTAGCTAGCAGGCTTCAAGCTCCTAAATGCAGTAGGTATTACTTCACAGCAACATCAGCAACCTCGTCAGCTGAACAAAAATGCTCAATGCTAAAAAACAAATCGATCGACGTTGGCAATACCTTTAGTATTATCTGTGGCATTAAAAACACCAATAAAATCTTGAGACCATCAGGAAACAAGAGCTCGCATAGAATTAATAAGCAAAAATTTTGTCTTTGCTTTCGATAAAATTCGACAAGAACAGACCATTAACTAATACAGAACTCTTACAACACCATAGACAAAAACTAATGCTTATCGATCCACATCGAGATCTATTCTCGTTCTCGCGCTCCTGCACCGATCTTCAGTAAACAAAGCTAAAATACTTGATTATGCTACCATACAATAAAAACTCAATCAATCAATCGGTTCTAATGTCTAAGAGCTAATGCGATTGTAAGACACATTAATTTGTCTCAAAGACCCCTCTGTGTGCGCCGAGGGTTAATAATCGGATGACTATGTGTCGGCTACTTTATACTATGTGTCGGCTACTTTAAACTATGTGTCGGCTACTTTATTTGCGAGCCGGGCACTTCGTCTGCGTCAGGAGAAATCCTCTTCCGTATCAGCACTCGCGAGGTTATTGTTGTCTTCTTCTATGCGCGGCAGCACGTAAACTGGCTCGATGCTGTCGTCGTCGCTGTTGAAGCTGCAAAGAAATAACAAGCTAGTATAACGTGTCTTTAATAATTTAAGGTATATCAGGTATAATAATACAAGCTCTGCTTCCCTTGGGGCTAGATGATACTGTGTGGATTTCACAGCACTATTAATTTATTTCTATTTCGCTCTACAAGAACAGCATAGACATTCAAAACATGGGTATTAAGTACGAGCTAAGGACGAGATTGATTTACATAAGAGGTAGTTAGATATTATGACAGATGCATCAGGACAATAAATTAAGTCAAAAATCAAGAGTAGAGAACAGAACATTCCAAAACTGATTAATTCCAGTGGTATACTCGTATATACCCAACGGCGAAGGTTCATTCACAACATATTATATTAAGTTGGACGCCATTTTGTAAGAATGAGTACCTACTCAATAATATAACAAATAAACAATCAAACATTTTCCTCTTTATAATATTAGTATAGATGGATTTTATTGCATAGGTAACTTTGTATTAATAAGGCCTCTATTTTTGTATCGACCTAGGTGCGTATGGTCATGGTTATGCAACACACCTAATTGCTGGTGTTTAAGCAAACTACCCCATGCTGGGTATAGAGTAGGAATAACGACCATACATTACATCAGCTAGCTTAGTTTGCCTAGACCTACAAAAAAAAGATTACAGTAGGTACCTTGCATGGTCTAGTTAGCCTAGTTTGCCTATAGGCAGGCTAAACAGTGATAGAAATAGGTAGTGCAATTTGCCGACTTCATAAAGTTATTCTTAACATGGACATGCCGCTAGTCCCGGGAATCGAATGAGAAATAATTATTTGTATTGTTTGTAATATGTTAAATAGGTATCCATACTATTGATAATGTTTGAGGTCATTAACCCTAAATCTATCTCTGCTAATAAAATCAAGAAGAAGTACTTGAACTTACTGATATCGTCTGTCCTTGCCGGTCAGATCACAAACTAAATTCGTCAACGCCTTCACGTAGTTTTGTGCTAGTGTTAAAGTTTCAATTTTGGAGAGACTTCTATTGTCTTTTTTCACGTGAGGGATGACCCGTCGGAGGCTCTGAAAACAGAAAATATATTTTAGACTTCACAGTTATATCGTAACTAGTGGTTGGCCCCGGTTTTGCACCGGTATTATAAAAAAAAGAACTTACACACAAACTCGTTGGATTACATTACTGTACTTTTCATACGGAACACAAAAATTAAAAAAAAATGTATAGACTATGTTCATTCAAGGATAATGTAGGATTCTAATGGTGAAATAATTTTAAAATCGGTGCATTACTTTAGGAATATAAACAAACAGTCAAATCTTTTCTCTTTCTAATATTAGTAATGATAAAAGTTTTCACCATAATAGGACACCATTTTGAAGATTATTTGATGATTCAGTTAGTATTCAATCTGTATTACCGTACTATAAAGTCATTTCCCGAGATTTCATCTACATCCTTTCCAAATTCCATTATGATTCGTTCAAGCGTGAATAATAAAAAAGGCGTTAAAGCAAATATTAAAATTAGCCTGGACTTCTGAAGGGAACTATAGCTTATCGTTATCTCCACAAACATTAGATGATAATAATAATAATAACTTTACGTATTTTGAATTTTTTAACAAGAACTCATCAAACCACTAATAACTACCTACATCATAAAAAACACGTCTCTATAATTCTTTCAACAAGTACTCATAACTCCATCTCCCAATTCAATGATTGATATGGATCCTTTAGTTAATTTTGTAAATCCTGTTTTGCTTTCTTACATTAATTTAATTTTGTTTTTCTATAAATCTTCGGATAATTTATTCTCGCTCTATCTGTGGAAACTGTTTAGCTTATCGTGTCTATTGTTGAGTGCTAGTTTTATGGTTTTAAAGCTTTTTGTTTCCCTCAGATAAATAAATAAAAACTAACCTCAAACGCCCGATTCAGCGAGTGCATCCTCATCCGCTCCCGCTCATTGCTCTCCAACCGTCGCAGGTTCCGTTCCCGGGCTGAGACTCCGCTCCGCCGCCGCCGGCCCGACCCCGCGGGAGGGGTCCCCGCGCCGCTGGCCGCTGAGGAGGAGGACGTCCCAGCGACGCTGCGGCGCGTTCTGCTGCCTCGGCGCGGAAGGACCTCGTCACTGCCGCTGCCGCTGTCATAGTAGTCTGAGGATATTACACATTGTTTATGTGTTAATGATTAACATTATGCACCTTCTTTAAGGAGGCTCCGGCGACACGGATGAATTTCCGAAATATACCTAAAAATGTTATACCTACCAAAATGATTTGTTATTTGAGCATATTTTCACGAAGATCTGCTATTATTTGGATTAAAAATGTATGTATCTAGGTACGGGTTAAAATTTACCGTTGTATGGGAAACTCTACCCGACGCGATTCTCCCTTAATTTTTAATTTATTTGAAACATTGGTCTATGGAACAATATACTACCTCTAGAATAATCGTCGTGTAATTTGACGCCTCGATAAATAAATATCGAAGCTTTCCTAACCACCGATATTTCTCGAAAATATTGCATCGTTATTAAAAATAGAGTATATTAATTATTGCATTATGTCATTCAGCCTTCATTCACTCACCTATCAACAAAGCATTGAGTTTATGACGTGTCAAAAAAACGACTCCTACCACGTATAAATCTAATTATTTATAATCAGCTCATGATATCTCGAAAGTTACCAGAGTTCTGTGCTCATCGTCACGAGTCGTTGGCAACCACAAAACTAAGACACGGCACGACGACGAAATTTAATGAACATTTTGTGCAACAAGTCGACTGCTCCGCACAAAACAGTTGTTACGTGACGCGACTGCATGCTTGATAAACTGTTTGCGTAAGAGAGTAGACTAATCGATTGAAACGCACGACTTCGGGTGATTTTCGTAATGCCCTTATCTGATTCGTGCCTTTCAACGGATACATTATAGAAACACTAGCTTCCACTTACGGCTTCACACGCGTGTCTCCGGGATAATGCCTTATGTATAGTCCTTTTCATTTCGCAAGCGTTCCCCGACAGACAGATACCGTTTCATTTCAATTGACTAGGATTTTTGTCTAATAAAATATTCGATTCAATTTCAACATGCAATAAAATTTCAAAACTATGCTACATAAATTATCAAAACAAAAAAAATATGCCTAACACGACCTAAAAACATTAAAAATATTTCTTTATTAATCGCATTAGTTTTGCGTTGAAATGAACGTAACAGCACAAATAAAAATGAATCAAGAAAATCGATAATCGATTATTGCAGATAAAAGTCGTAGTTTACTACATCATCATCATCTTAGAAGTTTATTATGCGTACTATCAGGTATTTGTTAGTTATCTTATACATACATTGGTAACGTGTCTGGATTAAATAAATGATTTTAATAAAAGCAAAAAATTTGTCTACTTGTTTCATAAGTACTAAAATATCACAGGTTTAAATCGTAAACAGGTCAGACAAAAATTGAGAATTTTCTTGATTAATGCCAAGATAGACTTTGGCTCACTGAACCATAGGAGTGTTTGTAGTTTATTATTATACTAGCGGTCCGGCTCGGCTTCGCACGGGTTTTTAACAAAAATTGCATTTTTCATACGGAACCCTAACTTTTTTGAAAATATTCCATAGCCTATGTTCATCACGGAAAATCTAAGATTCTAATTGTGATTTTTTTTTCAAATCGGTCCTGTAGTACGGACCCTATTCAATTCAAACAAACAAAAAAAAAACAAATCTTTCCTCTTTATAATATTAGTAATAGATATAATTTATGTGCATTTATTAAGTATTTAGCTTACCAACTCTATTAGGTTCAGTCTTAGTGTCTACTTCTTCTATTCTGGCGTTGAAGTAATCAGAACTTTCTTCAAACTCCTCCGACCCAACCTCAGCTGTAGTCGCCCACCCCGGCATTGTGAAATCTGAAAGAACATAACATTTTTTAGCAATAAGTATGTTGAAAAAGTAGACGTTAGTACTGTATGTAACTAGCGGACCGCTGCGGCTTCGCTCGGGTATTTAACAAAAATTAGAAACGGTTTACCGTTAGTTTTTTTTGTATACTCTTTTATTGAAGTTTTCATACAGACCCCTAATTGGTTCGTTGGTTTGATTACACATACCCATTTCATATTTACTAGCAAGCAGCCTCTAAAAAAACGTTTCCCACTATTTCTATATTACAGTCAGCGAATAACCGTTGCAATAAAAAGCGTTTTACACAAGACATCACTGATTATCCCTTATCAGTTATCAGAGAGTGATAAGGTCACGGCCGTGTCGCGCCGGTCTGTGGGCGGCGCCCGCCCCCGAGGCGCCCTACAGCGCGACAAATGACGCAGCATTGTTATCGTATAATAACCATAGCGCGTCACTTAGTTACTATCTACTTCCCCCGCAATAAACTGACGTGGGTAGAGTCTGAAAAGTTGTTTCGTTAAATAATCGCGACAGGTATGTACTTGTACACGTATGCTTACGTTTGTCGCAAATCTATACCAGTATTATAAAGAAGAAAGATCTTATTGTTGGTTTGGATTGAAAAAGCTCCGAACTGCTGGACCGATTTCAAATTTCTTTCACCGTTAAAATTCTATCTTATCCCTGATGAACATAGGCTATAACTTATTTTCAAAAAAGTTCGGGATCTGTATGAAATCTTCATTAATGTAACCCAACGTGTATGTGTGTGTAAAAATTTCAAAATTTTGTTAATTAATTATCCTTGCGAAGCAGCTAGTTTATAATATAACTTTCGTGTGAAGTGATGATAAGGGAATAAATTAATTATCATATCTGATGAAATACAAAAAGGAATTAAAAATACAAAGGAGAATTGGTAGACCATTGAATGTCCGCTGTGTGTTTTTTAAACACAAATGCGATTTTCCTTTGTTTTATCATATAATTATTAACATTACGCTGATTTCACGAATGGAGGCCTCCAGGTTGCGAAAAATGAGATAATATCGCTCCAGCTATAAATCGTCGTAAAATAATACTTTTCGGAAATGGTCAAAAAGCAAATTTTCGAGAAGATTATTTCATTGAGTAAGATATAATAATAATAAAAATAAATAATAAAACGTTTTATTGTTCAAAAGTTATTAACAGCTAATACATAAAACTTGATTAACAATGAAATCACGACATCTGTGTTATCTATTATCCAACATATTCTCTGTTCAAATCAAATCAAGGATATTGGAAATTTCAAAACAGTTTTGAGAACTGTCTAAGTTTCATACTTTTTGAAATAAATTGAAAAATTTACCAGTCTCTGAAGTAACTGGTACTGTATCCATAATCGTCAAAAGTTCGAAACACGTGCGCGAGCTACACCCACTTGACGGATCTTGTTTTTCAATAAAATCAACGATTGAACTAACATTCTACAAGGCGCTCGTCTTGCTATCGCTGTGCAGAAGTTGGTATACTTCGTATTCGAGCTCCATTCAGTACATTTTAAAATGTTTTTTCTTTACATTAGTGTGCTACGAAGGTGCTACGCGGCTACGCGAGAGTTGCCACGTTGCAATTCCGTAGCACATCTACGAGTTGGGATTTTTTGTTTTCTAGAATAAATTTTTGTTATAATTTACATACAGGTTAGTTGCTTTGGGCAGCTTGATAGGTATGTTTATTAAATTTATCGAAGCGTGACCTGAGTAGTGCTAATCGGGCGCTAAGCATCAGCATAGTCATACAGCAGAGCAATGCAGCCAGTGTCTTGAGGATGCTTCCGATATATCTAGTATATATATAGTACAGCAATTGTACACAGCATCACCTAGCCCCAATATGATATGTATTCTTACACATAGATCAGTTGAGTGAGTTACCTCTACATTTTTTACTTGATAAATATACGCGATCTGAACACATTATTATCAGTAACTACCTACTAGTTTAACGGGTATTTATACCAGCTTTCTTTTTTTAGTGTATTAAACCCGACGATTCGTCGGGCTTAATTAATACTGTCATCCCGTGAAATTACACAATGTAAACCTGCTAAAACGTCGACAAAAATAGTAAGTACCTATGTATATAAAACGCGATTAGTACCCATCAAACTAATAGTCTGCCGAGAGCTTAACTGTTCCGATAGTAAATAACCTGTTCTTATTCTATTTAAATTATGTAGTCGTATTTTTTCTCTATATAGTTGTGTAATAGCAAGTTTAAACTAAAGTAGATCTATCAAACCATTTAGTTACAAACTCAGAAGTGCAGAAATTTATTGAATTTATGTAGCTTAGCATTGCAAGAACACGTGTTTAATTAAACCACACCTCGATATCCTAGTTTCGAGATAGTATATTATACGAATACAGTTTGTATTGAGCCAATATGCAACTGGTTTTGGAGTAAGGCTGATTATACGGTGATAAGAAGTTACTAAGTGCAACTGGCCTTGTGTATGACTTTAAGTCGAAGGCCGTTGAGTTCGAATCTCGCCCGTGCGACATTTATCGGAAAGGGTATTTGATTGTATGGATATGTATGAGAGGTTAAATCATAGTGACCGTTGTGATAACTCCAAAACCTTATACATTGGATAAAAATGCGTAAAAAAGTTGTAAAGTTATACGTGCCTATTATAGTTTCTCTGAAAACCTACAACCCCATGTATTACAAATTACCATGTTTTGCATTATGAGTTTTATGTTATAAATGTTATCTATATTATTATTAATAAAAGGAAAGATTTGATTGTTTGTTTGGATTGAATAAGCTCCTGGACCGATTTGAATAATTATTTTATTATTAGAATCCTATGTATATCATCCCCTGATCAATACAGACTATAGAATATTTTCAACAAAATTAAATAACAATTTCGTCAAAAATACTTTATTACTATAACTTCTATAATTTAATGTACGTTACTATAAATATTCACGGATATTTATCGCGTTAAGTACTTATTTTCCCCGACGTTTTCGTAGACCCAATAACTGGAATGAATTCCATACACCACGATATTACTGTAATAAACGGCATTACTACAAACAAGAGAATGACTCTACGGGGACTAGAAAACAACAAAAAAATGAATGGACTAGGCTAAAACTTGTAAATTTTAGGCTAGCATATTAGGTTAACACGAATAAACGCGTATTGAATAAAGTATGAAATAGTCGCGAGTTGAAGCCCGAAAAGTGAAAATAATAAAGATATTATTGAATTTCTTAGAGATTACGCCGATTACGAGGACTATAATAACAAAAATCTTAAAAGCTGATATATTACTAAAGTAGCTAGGTAGCAAACAATTCCTGGATGCCCCGATTCACTTTAATTCGAGGTACCTACTTCGAACATCGCGTGTTCAACACATCCTATATTAGCGCGATTATGTTGGTACAGTGCTGTTATTATCTACATTAGGTATTCTTACGTAGCTTGCAATGTACAAAAACGTCAAAACGTATCCCGTTATTATCTATACTAATATTATAAAAAGGAAAGATTTGATTGTTTGTTTGAATTGAATAGACTCCGAGACTTCTGGACCGATTTGAAAAATTCTTTCACCGTTAAAATCCTAAATATTCCATTGATGAACATAGGCTATATAATATTTTAAAAATGTAGGGATCCGTATGAAAACTTCGATAATGTAACCCAAGTAAGTGTGTGTAAAATCTTAGACCGGCGCGAAGCCGGGCATTTATAGGGTAAGATTTATATACACTGTTAATAGGCACTGAACCTACTCTGATCTCGAGACCTGATATTTTTCCCTATTATTATTATATAACATCATAGAGAAGCATATCAAGGAGGGAATGTATCTTTGTTCTGAAAGTAGGTAGTAAGTACTTTATTTTACTACTAGCTTCTGCCTGCGATTTCATTCGCTTAGAAGTCGAAAATGGCCAATAGTATTTTAATTGAATTTTAACTTATTATATACCTAACCTATTTTAACTCATATTTTTTATATTTTAAAATATAAAAAATGTATAAAAAATATGATTCGGTTATATCGCGTGTTCCTGTACTATCCAGCTGGAAAATTCAACGGGGATAGAAACCCCATGGCCTTTCTCCCGGTCTAGACAACGTCTGTGCCAAATTTCATTACATTGGTTCAGTGGATTAGGCGTGAAAGACAAACAGACAGACAGACAGAGTTACTTTCGCATTTATATTATACTTAGTAAGGATTATTTTTCTTTACAAACTGCAGCAAACTTTACGTATGCTACATTCGTGTCCTCATACCCGAAATAGCCACAGGGCGGCCAGCCAGTCTCAACCTGTACAAACCATATTTGCGGTAAGTACTATAATGTACCACAATACCCACGGATGTGTGTATTATTATAATGTACCGCGCATACACAGGTAAACTCTCCCTTCCTTCACCTTGATTACCCGATTTCATGGATAAACCGATACTACCGGGACATCATGAAGTTTGCTAGAATTGTGTAAAATAAAAACTATGTCGGTCTTAATGCTCTAAGATGTAGGTATTACCTACTTAGTCACATACGTTACCATAGACTTATAAGACAAAAAACAACACTGTGGTCTATGGTATTATAAAGTACCGTTCGCTGCTTCATTGTACAACCATGATAGCATAATGTGAACCAATAAATAAATCATTTAAATGTGTCAGTAGCTTGCAGCTGAATTAATAATGCATATTATATATATTTGCATAGGGCTATGCCGCTGAAAACTTACATGAATTAGAGTCCGATAAAGATTAGCAAGGATAATAATTTAGGGGCAACATAAAATAGTAGCATTTTAGATAGATAATCTTTACCCAATTCAGTTTTATGTGGAACTCTTTTTAATGCTTTTGCATTGAATTGCGTTTGAATACATTATTAATATTTGCAATAAAGTAAAAGTTTGTTAGTTTGTTTTTTTTTTTGTGTGTGAGTTTGTCAGTGTTTGAGTGAAGTGGGTAATTTTAATACTACATTATATACAAATAGCTACATTATTTGTGATTCTCATAGGCTGTTTCATCCAGGAACCAATTTTTGTTTAACTCTGGGTTAGTCAGATATATCTAATAATATAATTATATACCTCTACATAGTAGGTAGGTATAAAACAAATTTGCTTCCCGCTCTCCGTCTGCCCCTATGTATGCTTAGATGCTTAGATCTTTAAACCAGCAACGGATTTTGATGCAGTTTTTTAAATAGATAAAGTGATTCAAGAGTATAAAATGCATTAGTATTAGCATTGCACCCGTGCGCCAGAGCGGGTCGTTAGAAGGTTATACATAACATCTTAAAGAATTTAGCATCATAACATAACATATGCGGTAAGGTAGGTAGGAATAACTCTGGTGAATCAATCTTGTGTGCAGGGTGACATTTAAAGTGACATTCGTACAGTTGTCTGACAGATAATCTGATGCGAAGTACACGTGGCGAATCCGAATCTACGACGATGTTACAAAAGCGTCGCAGTCATCCGCAGTAGAGCAACTTAAGAATCGCAATTTTGACAGCGACACGGTTTAGACGAGACGAGATATCTCGTTATTGTTATGAATAAGCGAGTCTAGAATTTCGCGTTCTGATTCCGTAATACGGAGATAGTTTAATCCATGGTTAAATATTTTATTGATATTACCATTAATCGGGGTAAGATCGTCTTTTGTGTGTATTGGCGGAGATCGTACCAAATCATTTTGAATTTAGGTTGCCATGCCAACGTAGGTATGGTTTTTATGTATTGTCGGTTAATCGGTTATATTGTTAGGTTGTTTAGGTACTGCTAGCTTTTAGAACGAATGTAAGAATAGTTATATTCGTTCTGGAATTAACTACTACCTACATCTTTACATTTATCTATGTATCTAAGTCGATAATCTAATTGCTTATTTTGTAAGCCTACAGAAATAAAGTCATTTAAATCTAAGGCAAATTTGGCTCGGTGTCTCACCTCACGAGCACTTTAAAGACTTAACTCCAGAAACTTCTCTAATGTTCTATACTCTAATAACTGAGTATAGAACATTAGAGAAGTCTAGAGTCATTGTCACATCGTGGTAACATTGTCTTTACGTTCCAATTTACAGCGTATCCTCATTTTGCGAACATGATACACGGTAAAGTTATTCACTATGGCAGCGATGTAGCGCAGCGGCTTGCGGACGACCTTCGCGCCGCACCCGGCCACTCGGTCACTTTCACATCACAAGTTTTAGCCCACTTATGACTAGGTATCACTATTGTTACCTATACTAGAACATTGTTGCGTAATGAACAGAAAAAAATATGCTTAGGAAACCATTTGCCTATTTTCATGGGCTCATCAAGGCCCCGAAACATAAACAGAGAGCCCGAAGTTTTTGTTTTTCGATACCATCGCTTACTATCGATTTATTCTATGGGATTTGTTTAAGCGCCTCTATCGACACGGAACCAAGCAAAACGTATACCGAAATGTAATTTCTCGATAAATAGTATGTAAACAGTTTTAAACTCTATAGTTTCTCTACTATACATTGGAGAAACCAAACTTGGCTACTCGGCTTGAATTCTGATTATAATTAGGTACTGACCTATACTATTAACATAATACGGGTATACTGGTCGAATGATAAAATTCTTTCACTGTTACATAATCCCCGAGATCATAGCTAGGTATACATTAAGGAAACTTAGGCGCGAATAAATTAAGGCTAACCTAAATAGAAGCGTAGCTAGCAGTATCGAAAGAAAGAAAGAATTTGTTTTATTTACCTTAAAAAAACTAACTATACACAGTGACCTTAAAACTAAGTTAAATAATCTAGGGTTATACCTAAGGTTAGAAAATCGTTGTCAACTTTTGTATATCAGGGGAACTAAAACCAACTAAACCTGGGTATATTCAAGACAATCGTGGAAAGGTTTCTTCTAGACCTTCGCAATAGATCATCCGGCACATCGTCGGTCGCTTAGCTTATTTGTGGTCATTGAAGTACTATTACTAGTACTTACACCTCACTGTTTGCTGTTAACAAATTTTAGTTTATATTATTTTAGTTATTATTAGTATTTTATACTTATATACCTTAAATAAAGCAACAAAATTTGGTTGACGGGTATTTATCGCGTTTAATTGTTGTTGTAGTGGTCACGGGATGACTGACAATGTGTAAACTTGTTGAAACGTCGGGAAAAATAGGTAATTAAATGCGATAAATACCCGTTAAAATAGTACTAATAATTTATGTGTTCAAATCGCGTAAGTTTAAAAATATTTATAATAAGAGGCTATTCTAGACAAAATATTATTATAAGCAAATTTCATCCAAGGTCCTTTGGCCGGGTTTTATGTTTCAAAACTAAATCAAAATATTTTTTAATTTAATATCGTAGCAAATATGTTGTGTAACCGTGGCATTCGTTATGCTCTGCGAGTTCAATGCGAATAATTCAATGTTGCTATTAAAGTACTTAAGTAAAATAGTTTTACACGGTTGCTATCTGAAATTTATAGCATAGCCAAGAGTATTTAACTAACCAATATATTTTATCTTGAATTTAGCCAAATTGAAATACAATATGTAGAAAAAACAAACTTAGATGAATACCTATGAAAAATTAGCGTTGAACTTTTAAACTTTCACGATTTGTTGACATTATTAAATAATATTTATCGGGTAACATAAGGTACGCGATAAACACCCGATAAATATTCTTTAATGTGCATAGGTACTTACACAAGTAGGTACTTATTACATTTCTATACGTACGTACGGTATTTAAGAACGTAATGTTTTGTAAAACGTGTATGAATGTGTTTTAATTTGTGCAAACGCAAGTTGTTTTGATCATCAGCTGGGCAAACATGAAACAATTCACGTAATTTTAATATATGGTCGCGTGTTTGATTCAAGGCCTAGGTGTCTATCTACCCTTCTTTATCTTTATAATACTTAGTACGAGTACTATAGATTTAGCTACCAAATGTTTTTGACGCATTAGCAAAGACATTCACTCATCGTGGATTAGGTAACCTAGACGTAGTTATTTTCAAAAACTCCATAATAAAAGCGTCCGAGATTAAGTTCCTCTAATATTTCTGGAAACTTCTATATTTTTTCTCAAAGTTATTTTGAAATTTATGAACACATTCATAATGCTTTATTGCATAAATAACCACGCCATTTATAACGAAATTGTTAGATATAAATACATCTAGTGTAAATTTTTATACACGATATATGAATATCTAACAATGAGATGAGATGAAAATTATAAATTAGTTCAATAAGCTACCCTTGAAAAAAAAATTGTGTTTTATAATATTATATACCTAAATAGTATTAGTTTAGGCTATCATAAAAACCAAACTTTTATTGAGCGCTCTCTAGATAGAGATTGGAAATTGGAACGTAACGTACCTAACCTAGGTATGTTACGTTCTAATTCTGACAGATAAGCAATAGCTATAGGCACAATAAGTAGGTACCAATCACAGCTCTGACGTATACATTTTAAGCTAAAAGTGAAGGTAATACTTTCGCTTATATTTCCGTGGCGCAGTGCCTCCAAGCTCTTTATTAGATAGGTACTGGGTTAACGAATCACTTTCTCTGGACGAAACGAAATTGTTTCTTTTCTAAGTGTTAACAACCAGGAAAAAAGAAAGAATAAAAATTATACCTAAGTGAGGCTTTTGTCCTACACTGGAATGGAACACTTGGTAAGAATAAATAAAATATACCTACTGCGGTTTTGGTTTTTTTTATCGTTCGATTCAATAGAGAAAGTTTTTGAAGATGATTGTTAGGCATGTTTGTTAATAGATCTGCTATAGGATCTTCAAAACGACGCAAATTTAAGTTTTTCATAAGGATCCCTTACTTTTTTGTAAATAATCTACACCTTATGTTCATCTATAATAATATAATAATGTAGGATTCTAATAGTAAAAGATTTTTTCAAATCGGTTCCTTACGTACCTACCTATTGTTTCTTAGCCTATTCAATTACAAACAATCAAATCTTTCCTCTTTATAATATGAGTATAGATAAATCCACAATAAAACTTAAATAGATTCTAAGTATCGGCAGGCTTTTATCCGGAAACAACGCGAACGAGCAAACCCTCGGTCAGAAGCTAAATCCACCCACATTTATCTCTGTGTATCACAGAGATTAATTAGAATTTTGTTACATTTGCAAGCAAAAACCACTGAAAGTCACAGACTGAAAGTAAGTATCACAGAAATATAAATAATAGTGCTTTATTATTCATTCATTTCTGTGTTTAGCAGCTAGAATCTGGAAATCGCATAGGTAATTTACTACCCCGGATAAGGCGTGCAAACCGATCGCTTTAGTTTAAATAAGCCAAAGCGAAAAATACAGTAGTTTATAAGCGGAAACAGCCTTAAGGCACTTTCACAATATCACATCTACATGATCTACAGAACCCGTAGTGTTGTCCATTAATTAACTGTGTCTTTTCTATAATCAACGTATGAATATTTATGGTGCGACAATTGCGCCATGCGATAGATGTAATTGGAGTAATTGATTGACTTTTTGAGTTGCGGTTAATTTGTTGTTTTCTTTCCGTAGGATCCAATAAATTAAATGGTTTAGGTTATCTATAAGACAAAATTGTTGGTGCTCTCTTTACTTGTGGTTAGGAAAGTAGCACTTTGCGAGTTTTATTATTCCCACTAGTCTTCAAAACATTGACTAACTCAATTTCAAAGAGATTTCCTTTTTAAGGTTCCGTCCGAAAGGTGAAAACGGGACCCTTTAACTAAGCCTCCACTGACTGTCTGTCCGTCTGTCAGCAGGCTGTATGTCGTGAACCGTAAAAGATAGACAGTTTAAATTTATTTGAAATGTATTTCTCTTGTTGTTACTACAATTCATAGTAAAAAAAATATTGAAATTAAAGAGACCATAAATTAGTTTTTTTTTGCTGTTAGCTATTGGTTATTAGCCTTTCTAAAAGGCTTGATAGATCTTGAATTTGAAGAAATAATTAAAAGTCAGTAAATTAAAGGGGTTCCAACGTCTATACCAAGTTGATTACCAATCACAGAAGTTAAGCAACATCGGTGTGATCAGTACGTGGACGAGTGCAACTTCAAGTAGGCTTTTTGATTTTTCGGATTTTATAATCAAAATCCGGTTTTTAAGGGTTCCTATTAGTTATTTACGATGTTACTGAACCCACCCTTACGAGAAACTGGCACTTGGCAGATATTTAATACACAAGTTACTATAAAAAATACACAGGCAAATAAATAAACATACGTTAAGAATAGACAAAAATAAAGGTCTGATAATATTGATGCCTGTAATTAATATCTTATCTAAGTACCGACTCTAAATCATAATGGGTTAATTTATGATGGGAAATAAAATAATACCGATAAGGCTAAATGCCTTATCACTGGGGAAGTTTACTTTATTTTTATTTAGGTATGCTACTTGAGAACCGACTGATAATTGCTTTGAATACAAAATAGAGGTAAATACCTTACTTTATAGGTTTATTTGCTATCGACGTTTAAGCGAGTAGCTACAGATATTTACATATATACTTTCATTTGTTATTTCAAAGAATTGGTGCATGAACATAATTTAACATGCAGTTACGTTCAATGTTACAACCCCCCCCCCCCCCTATTACGTTTAAATCCAGAACTATTTTAAAAGTGGAATACCTTTTTACTTATTTGTGTAAAATAGAGAAAGCCTTTTCAGAAAATATACAAAAAATAAAAAATTAAGAGCTATTACGAAAGTTTGAAAGTCAGCTAACGATGATCGCAGAAAATATGATTGTACCTACATAGAAAATATATTGGCTACATCCCTTATAGGTCCATCTCTCATATATAATAAATACAAATGGAATTCCCTTAGTCTGTCTTGTAGTTACATTTCTACATCTTAACGGCTGAAAGTAAACTAATGATATTTCGCAAGGAATAGTATCCCGGGAAAAAACATTTTTCTCTTTATCTCGGAAAAAAACGTGCGAAATCGAGGGCAGAAACAATTCCTTAGTAAAACAAATTTACTAAGTTATTAATATATACTGCTTCCTAGATAATATATTAGAATTTTTATGAATATATAATGCTTATTAATATTCAAAGCATTTAACGGCAAAAGTGCAAGAAAACCAATGAAAATGGATTTTTTATTGGGAACGGAAAATGTCAAGGACAAATATGAAAGAATACGTCCAACCTGTTGAATCAATTTAGGTCGGTAGTAATAAAATGCTGTTTCGTACAACATTTTAAGACAACTTGACATAAATATTACGTGGTTTGCAAATCGAAATATTTTTAGAAGTATCGAACCGATTTCATAGAGACACTTATGCATTTATTTGAGTTGTACTTTACCTAAATTATTATTGAAGAATGTAGAGACAAGGACGTTTAATTTTCCAAACGAAACATCCATAAACGCTGATAAGTTTTTTACTATGATCAATAACGATTTGCTACCCAATTCACGTAATTTAACAGAATACGCCTTTCACTGACACGTCGACTAAACTTTACATCTATGTTCTTATAAGTTTAATTTACCTTGTATTCCTGCCGTCTTCAGTCGACCCATGGGATAATGTGCTCACTCCATTACACATAAGTAATATAATTTTATTTTTGTGTCCGTTCGCGTGTATTTCGCGTGGCGCTAGGTTGTGACAGGCGCGCCTGTTCGTCACCGCGACTGTTCGTAGAGTGCGGTAGAGTAGCATAAGAGGCTGTTGCGCGCTTTACGCGTGCCAACGTCAGATAACTCTGCGCGTGCATAATACAATCGTAGACCTTTACTCCTGCCAAATCCGAGATAAAATATTTGTAAGATTTTTGTTATTAGCAGGGCAGGGCAGGTCGGGTTAAAGTCCCGGCGAAATAGTAAATTTTTGAGACATTAGATAATCTTTGTAGAAATGACCTGGGACTCCTCGCACGGCGCCGCAGTAGATCGGGTCACACGCCGAGATTGAGCAGAGAATGAGTCCGAGAGTCCTGTGGGGTCTAAAGGAAATAAAGCACTTTTATTTTGAGTCAAAAAGGAGTCAGTACCATCAATTACTATCATTTTCATGGGCCGCGACTTCTATGTGCATGTTCTTCAGACGGCAGCGCCGAGGCTGGGCAGTGAACGAATTAAAGTAAAAATCACTCTTTTTCAAAATATCTGCAACAGTGCAGATATTTTGAAAAAAATTTAATTTATTGTAGATTCGAGTAAAATTTTAGAGTTTTCTTTCCTAAAATACTTAGTGTTGAACATTATTTTGAGGACTCGGCGCAAAACGAGAATTTGGATTTGTGTATGTAATGTTTGCAAAAATTGTATCTTGTAAATGGCTCTAATATAGGTACATTTATACACACTAACCCGTAGATCACCTACGGATGATATGATAGGTACTCGTAGATATGCATTCTAGGTAAACTGCCTCTGAAAATGCAATTTACTCACGTACTGAAAATAAAATCGTGATAGATTGAATTTCGCTTATTTGATCTTTACCTTTCTACAGTGATAATTTGTAGACAGATTAAGAGCATGAGCATATTTTAAAAACTGTTTTATTATAATTTTGTACCTATTAAATGTGGTTATAATTTTAATTATTAACATAAATTTATTAAACGCCTGTGCGAAAAATATTCACCAAAATAGTTATTTATTTGTTCAGGATGTATTCTATTTATAATAAAAAATATCTATAAATATATTGTATTAAGTATATCAGAGAGACATCTAGTACGTATATAACACAAGCTCGGCTTAGTTTGGGGCATAGATAACATCTAGATGATGCTGTGTGAGTTGTCCAGCATTATTTATTTATTTCCCATATGCAATATGCATCCTTTATAATAGAAGATGGCAAAATTTCGTTAGACGGTTTTGCCTGATTGTATAAGTGAGACAATGCTATATGATACCACGATCCAATATCCCGACCTCCTTTCCGTCGAGGGTAAAACAATTATGTTACATTTCTTACATCGATACCGAATATTAATAATAATAAATAAAAAGTTTATTTTCTCTCACAAAGGATAATGAAAGTACAAAACTATTGTAGGTGCTTAAGCTAGAATATTTCCAGCTACAATATTTCCATAGAAATTAAATAATGCTAAAATCTAGCCCCATGCTAAGCAGAGCTTGTGTTATGGGTACTAGATGACTGATATACTTACTACAATACATGGATATATATTTTTTATTATACATAGAAAGCGACCAGAACACACTGAACAAATATATTCAGATCGTAGGTACAATTATTTGTCTCGAGGCGGGAATCGAACCCGTAACCTACAGCTTCGCAGTCGGACCTTCGCCCACCGCGCCACAGAGGTCGTCGAAAGTCCCTTCAGACCGCTAGTTGATTATAAGATGGGTAAACTTGAATCATGGTTATCTAAATCTAAGTATTAGGCGATTTAGATACCCATTTTTGTTGTGACTATTGTGATCTCTATCTAAGATAGAGCGTCATGCTCTTTAGATACTTTAACTATTATATCTATGGTTTTAGAATTTTATTTCTTGAAAGCATTATATGGACATTCGCTTAGAGAGAAATACAGATAATTAACTTTGTTTTGAGGAATTAACCTAGTTTTTAGGGTTTTGACATCGGTTGCAAAACCCTTATGAAATCGCTTTGGGTCTGTTTTGTGTTTTGAATCCTTAATATCTCAGAAACTACTGCAGCTATTGACTTGAAATTTGAAATAATAATACATTTTGTGCGCCCGCACATATTTATAGAATATATTATAAAAATAAATGAAAAATAAAAATGAAGATTTTCCATACAAATTTTGAAATCGAAATTTTAAATGGGACCTACAAAGTCGAAAGTGGTATCAAATAAAAGGTACTCGTTTGCAGATTTCAAAATAGTTTTTGAAATTTTGGTAGATTTTATACTTTTTAAAATATTTTGAAAAAGGTCAAAAAAATGACCGTTCCCCCCCCCCTATCTCCGAAGATTGCAGAGCGATCGACGTGATATGTACCAAGTGTTTGTAGATATGGATCTATATTTTACAGGAAAAATATAGAGAAGTCTGTAAAAATAATACTTTTTGAAATATGGTCAAAAAACAAATTTTCATACAATGGGGGCTATTTCATTGAGAGTAATATCAAATCAAAGGTATGGATTTCGACAATTCAAAACAGGTTTTGAAAATTGTCTAAGTTTCATACTTAGTGAAATAGGTTGAAAAAAGCCGAAAAAAATTGTAGGTACCTACCCACTAACCTCTGTAGTAACTGTAATAGGAGTTCCACAGCGCACCAAAACCGTTCTGCCCCACGAAGGATAACTACAGTAAGTCCTCCGAGCACATTTTCGAGAAAACGGCGGTTAAAGTTTTTTTTACGGTTTTTGCTACCATGGTCCAAATATGAGGAATATTTTTATTTTTGTCGGTTTTTATTGTGCAAAGTAGTTTGCTTTATAAGTGGCATGACTAAGTTAGTCAATAAATAAATTAGTTATAATAGAAAACCTCGAAAAACTATTTATCTTTAGGAATGCAATAAATATATTTTTTTCATTCCTAAGCATAAATATAGCAAGAAGGTGACTTACTGTGAGAATATTTAGGCAGAAGAACATACTGTAACAATGATTACTAAGCCCATATAGTTTGTTTATAGCTGAGCAAAATCTACTTGATATTCACTGTAACTTGCTGCAGTTATGGCATGGAACTACTAATTAAAGATAAGTTTTTTACCATCTCATGAATGGATTCCGCTTAACGTACCAATTTAGGTTTTTTATTATTATTTACAGAAATTAAATATAAGTAAATTATCAAGAATCACATGTTATTTATTGCAACATATTAATTGAAACACCATAATCTGTATTTGTACTACTTTGTACATTAAAAATAGTAACAAAATTAGAAAATATAATTGTTAAAATTAAAAAAACAAAAAGTTATTGCTATAACCATTAAAAACATCAGTAAAAATTATAAAAAGTATTATTTTGTCATTTTTATCACCGTTACTTATAGTTAGGTACATAATTATGAGAATTGTGAGTGAGAGTGACCTTCTATTAATCTAATTTGAGATATTTTCAAGATAAAAAGTTATTAAAAACTATGAGATCTAGTTGTACTAAATCATGACCTTGTTTAACGAATCAGTCTTATTCTTCTGCAATATTTAATATTCTGTCAGTCTTCTTCAATTATTAACACGTTGTACGCCATATCACCCACCGGTGAGCCTAGCTTACTTTTCCAAAAAAATCAGGTAATCGGTCATTTTCATCAAATTGAAATTTTCATTCTAAAGTTAATAAAATTAAGTAATTTGGATGGAAAATAAAAATTACCGTCTTTTACCGTGTAGTTTTTAAGATATCGTCAAAGGCTCATCGGTGGGTCCCGTGGCCCAATGCAAAGGATTTCGTGTTTTCCGTTGGCAGGGGCCGCGGGGTCACGATGCGGCCCACCCGCGCGCGTTTCTTTGTTTGCCTTGTTTCAACAAGATACACAATATTTTTTGAAAAATGAAATGCTTTGATTTTGAATTTGTATTTTAATACATATTTGATTATTATTTTGTACTTTTGTTATATCTAATAAAGGTAAAAAATATATGTATATTCGACCGTATCGTTAGCACAACCCTAGCGTAATTACAAATACCCTGATAAAACTGTAAGTTTCTATTGGATTTGAAAACCACGCCGTCCGTATCTGCCACAGGGCCACGCGGCTCACTTCCATACGCGTTTTGTTTCATAGCTGTAATCTGTGGCTTGTACGAAGCGTTTATGTCAAACTTCTGACGCGGCTCACCGGTGACCCCCATGGCTCAAATGGTTCAGTACGGGTAGGCTTACCGGTGAGCCCCATGGCCTGAATGGAAATGCTCGATTTTTCGTAAAGCGTTCAACGTGTTAACATTCTTCAGCAAGTAGGTTTGTCGCTGAGTTGCAAACTGGAATATTTCGCCAGAATTTTTTTCGATTTTCCGGCATTAATTTTACAAGCTTCTCCAAAATCTCAGGTTTACGTTCTTCAGTAATTCCCTTTTCAAATTCTAAAGTACCTCAGGGAACTTTTGGGTCTTCTTTATTTTCATCTGCAGGAAGTCAAGAATTTCATATTCTGCATTTTGGCCTGTTTTGTACTTGAGATCCCACTGACCTCTCTCTGCCTTGACTACCAATATATCTTTAAGATATATCCTAGGTTCCTTATTTTTAAGTTTGTGCTGAGATAATAAATCTTCGTATGAAAAGAAGTTTTTCAGATTCAGATTCAATAACTTTATTTCTTTAGGCTTACAAAATAAGCACTTAGTCAAGTCAAATTTCAAACAGATAATTAATAAAATAAGAAATAATTTGTTATTGATTTCTCTTCACTTCAATTTTTTGTCCACTGGTGGAATAAGTGAAAAAGAAACCACTAGTACATTCATTTAAAACTTATGTGTCTAATACAATTTTTGTTTTGCCTATCTAAATCGAAGTTTAGTTTGATTTAGATACATGTCAATAATTATTTAAATTGGTACCAAAAGCCTACAACATTCAGTTTCTTACATGCTATTGTTGGTGTGGAATGGAGCGACATCAGGCCAAGCATTAACGTCGTCTGAAACATCCATTAACTTCACTATATTTTTCCCATTGTTAGCCATTTTAACTCTACCGATGTAAACATCATAGTCATAAACTTTTCTTTTGCCTAACATTTTCTCAACCTGATCTGGTCTTGAAATTATCTGCAGATATAAATTTATGTCCAGTTTCGAAATATCGCAACTCGATGGATTTGGCAGTTAATAATAATAACAATTAATGCTGGACACAGCATCATCTAGCCCCAAGCTAAGCAAAGCTTGCGTTATGCGTAGGTACTAGATGACTGATAAGTATACATAATATATTATTATTAAATAGATAGATATTTTTCATTATACATAGAAAACCACCAGTTATTAACGAACTATTTACCATAATCAAAACGACGACGATTGTGCAGTTTGAAAATAGTGCATGTTTCACATTCTTCATTCCCTAAATGCGTGAATGAAATATGTAAATCGTTTTTGACGACTGTGCGGTAAGTTTCTTGTGAAATTTGCATTGTAGGATACTTCTCACGAAAGTTCTTGAAAATAAGTGTTACACTAATGTTGCTGGGCAAATATAATTTATTTGGCTTGCGTCTGCTCTGCCATTTCCATTAACAAACTCAACTCACTTCACCCCGCACAGCCCCCGCTATGCAGTAGGTACTCCTTAGCATTATTACAGTAAGTAGAATGTTACTTGTTTTTTTGTAGGTAAAACTAATTAAAAACTGTAAAGTTATCCCAAGCATAAATATAGTAAAAACGCTTACTTTGATACAAATAAGGGGTAATACATTATTTTAAAACTGATGCCAAGGCATATTTAAAGTAAGTCTTTCTTACTGTACAAATGTTTGGTAAAGTGTGAAATATGAAATGTCCGTAACCTAACTTAATGAGGGTAAAATAACTTACTAAAACAATAATACTTAAAAAATAAAATGAAAAAATTAACCGTATGTTTATTTACTATGAATATATTAAGAATACCATACCACCAAACAAGACTACTGTAGTTTTGCTTACTCAAACAGGAGGTTATAAGCCACATTTGCAAACTCTGAATATACAGAAATATAGATCTTTTTGTGCTGATTTCGAATATATGTATAACTCAATACCGCAAAAAATCGTACTTACTGTGGTTATCTTTTGTGCGGCAGCGTTGTTCTCAAAATTTTTGAGAAGAGATATGTATGTATCCTAGATAATCCACACAGTATCATTTACCCACAAGCTAAGCAAAGCTTGTGTTATTGGTATTACTACGATAGCTGTTATACTTAATCTATACTAATATTATAAAGAGGAAAGATTTGATTGTTTGTTTGTTTGTATGTTTGTTTGTTTGTTTGTTTGTTTGTTTGTTTGAATTGAATAGGCTCCGAAACTACTGGACCGAGTTAAAAAATTCTTTCACGATTAGAATCCTTAATTTTCCGTGATGAACATAGGCTATATAATATTTTCAAAAAAGTTAGGGATTCGCAGGAAAAATTCAATAATTGAACCGTGGGCTGTATATTCAACCTCTTTTTTTATTATGGCGCGTCAGAATAGAAAAAGAGGTTGTATAGCGCACGGTGCTTGCTTTTTCTCTACGGCCAGTGTCAGTTTTGGAATGTTGAGTCAATGTCAAAAACCCCAATGCTGTTAAAAAAAGTAAAGATCCGTATGGAAACTGTGAAACCCATCGTTTTAGTGTGTATAATTTCTGAAATTTTTGTTTAATACCCGTGCGAAGCCGGGGCGGGCCGCTAGTAAAGTATAAGTATCAAAAGGATAGTATCGAAAAGGACTAGAACACCCGAACAAATAATCTGAAGATCCTACAAATATTAGTCCCGAGGCAGGAATCAAACCTCCACCTCCTGCGTTGTAAGCCCACCGCGCCAAGAGGTTGTCATATACGTACCTACCTAAACGACAAAAGTTCAAAACCCTCGGCGCGCGAGTTACACTCGCACTTGTCGTACTTGTTTATTTAATATAAAGTACACAACAAACATCCAATATTATAAATGTATAGAAATTTATAAAATTTTTACCAAAATTTAATCACAGAACCGAATTAGACATACTATTTACATTTGAAACATCAATTGTTCAAAAAGACACAAATGTTGACGCACATATGAAGACATCTGTGGCGCTGTGGGCGAAGGTCCGCCTGCAACCCAGTGGGTTCTGTTCTGGGCTCGATTACCGCCTCATTATCAATACTAATATTATAAAGAGGAAAGATTTGATTGTTTGCTTGAATTGAATAGGCTCCGAAACTACCGGACCGAGTTGAAAAATTCTTTCACCATTAGAATCCTAAATTTTCCCTGATGAACATGGAATATTTAAAAAAAAGTTGGGCATTCGCATGATAATTTTTTTTTTTTGTCAAATACCCGTGCTAAGCCGGGGCGGACCGCTAGTAACGTATAATTGGGTAGGTACTTACTTACCTTATCTAAACATGTGCCTATTCAACGTAAAAAAAATTACAAATACGGTAGGTATACCTCAATACTCGTATGTTTTCGTAGTTTGTGGTTTGCAATAATATCTAAACTTGTGCATACGAGACACTTCACTTCTTCGCTCGCCAAGTTTACGGGCGTAGCGGTTTCCGCACAAACACCAGTCTCGTGAGGTAAGAAATAAAACAGCAACCGCGGCCCGGCGGGCGCGGGTGACAACAACCCCGTGATTTCTTAGCTTTAGGCTCTCGTTAAGTCGATAACAATCTAGCGACAATCTGAAATGTTTATTTTTATCCAAAAATGATTACTATTAACAGTTTTTCGTTACGTATATTGCCTTAATCAGCACATTCAGCACTCTGATAAGGGTATTTATTTACTTGATATCCTAATACGAATTAAGAAGTACTTTCAAACGAACCACTATTTAATTAGCGATTAAAAATTGCTGAGTTAAGTTGAAGAGGAAGACTCAGGAGCGAGTTATTTCGTAAGTGTGCGGCTACACGACTACACTTGGTTATTTGAATTTTTCAGATAGGTAGGTAAGTTTTATGGTTATGTGTTAAAAAAAGAGAACGAAAAACTTGTTCATTTAACTTTTTTCCATATGACTTGTAGTTTTGCTGGAAATCGAGATAAACCGTTTTTAACCCTTAAAACACACCCAATCCATATCCCGACCTCAGATCAGCTGTAATAAATTTTTCCGTTAATTTTTGTAATATTGAATGCACTTCATCCTACTATTATCTTCTTTCTTCTTCCTTTTCTTTCTGAAATATCGCTAGCTCGCCTCATGGGCGATGTGAAGACGCTACGGCGTTTTGAAGGAATTTGTGAGAAGGAAGCATAGCCAGCCGCGCCTCGACTCTTCTAGTAAATATTACGCCAAGTTATTACGTCGTCGTCGTCACCGCGATCTCACCTCGCCTTTGAGTCTCGTTACAATAATACTGTACAATTTACACAGCATCATCTAGCCCCATTCTAAGCAGATCTTGGATTAGGTACTTATTTTCCGTTTTAGTTTTTATGGTAAGTAAAAAAAAAGTACATACCTACCAGGACATACCTAGCTATACAAGCAGGTACGTTACTTATAATATAATAAGCTTCTTCTATGTATGACCCAGATATAGTCTTGCCTTAGAAAAAAAATAAATTTCCTGGCAAAATTTATAAGCTGTCAACGATTTAGATCGGCCACTTATCGTAGTAAGAGTTGCCCGTTTATAACCCCAGTGACATGTAGGTACGTACAACAATATAAACTCAGTAAATCGATACCCAGATACAAAACAACCATTGATGTCAGAAACGCGACAGTAAAAGGTGTAATTAAATAGATTTCACGTTAAATTTAGAATTAAACCTGCAAAATGTCTATTTTTCTAATAGTCGCATTGATAGTTTTAATTATGAATATATTATTTATTATTATGGCCGTGATACACTCATTTTTAACTGGAAATAGCGGAAAGTAAGTTATTTTATGTTTTAAATATAAAGACATTATTATGTCTACCTAAATTCGTGTTCAAGTCTATTTCTGAAATTTATTTGTTCTTTATTCTCGAACTTTTATTATTCTGACAAAATAAAATTTATTAAATTTTTTATTTTATTTAACTTCAACCTGATCATCATCATCAGCCCATATTAGTCCACTGCTGGACATAGGCCTCCCCTAAAACTTTAACCTGAATCCGCCCAATGAATAATGAATAATCCTAAACAATTAAGTTTTTTTTTATTCTATCAATAATTTCTGTTTACTCCAGGTTACATCGCCATCTGCTAGATTCTCGTCCACATCGATGGTGTTCGACAGAAGGAACAACCCTCGGGCAAGTCTTCAGCCTCAGGTCACGCTCTTCGAGCTGATCCGAGTCAGTGCCGGGAGCTCTGCGTATGACAACCAGATCACTCAAGGAAGGCAGAATAGGGGCTCCAGAGCACAGTAGTATCTATCTAACCAGTCGGTAACATCGACTGTTGCGTTAGGCCTCTCACGATCACCATCCCTGGCAGTCTTGGGCCAGCCAGATCCACTTATTCCCTACTGGAAGACAGAATATCGTCCGTTCATCGGACAGGTCTGCAGTGGTAGGTATTTTATAGTAAGATAGTAATCTCCTTGAGTACGTATTGCTTGATAAATGGTTACAAATTTTTTGATAGCCAATCGTGTGTTAGGTTTCTTTACAATAAAGGATATTGAAAGCGTGACGCCTGCCGTCGGTAGTAAGCACGGCATAAGAAAAAAATCCGTCAAATGCGAGTGTAAGTCGCGCGCCGAGGGTTTCGAACTTTTGTCAATCATACAAATATGTACCTACAATAGGCGATCTCAAAACCCTAAAAATAAGCCTTCGTCTACCTTCTTCTTATGAAAATGTTGTCAGCGCGTTGGTATATTTACAGTTTTGATGATTTGTTATTTGTTACCTGAAAAACATTAATCATCATAAATATGTAAACTTATGTGTAGGTACCATGACTAACGTTAGTCGTCATTAATTTATGAAAACATATTTTTTGTTTTTTTTTTTTCTGAATATCAAGCGTGTCCGACACGCGCTTAAAGCGGTTTATTATTATTATATTATATACACAATTGCTTTCCCATTTATTAAAAACTAGCTCCGTTTACGTTTACTTTCTTATAGATGTTACACTACACTGTCTTTGAGATTGGCTCACAAAAATGAATTATATCTAAAGTCACATTACATTACTCATCTATGTATAACTTCACAGCATAGTACAAAATAAAGTCGCTTCCCACTGTCTTTTTGAATGTCCCTATGCGGTTTTTATTAATAGAATATTGTTTTTCATATAGATCACTACAAACACACCCCATTATGACAGGGTGTAAAGGTTGCGTGCTGTGTTTATTTTTAATTATAGGTACTGACACATGCAATTACTTTTAGTAACTCTTAGCTAGTTTTAGTGTAATCTATGTTGGTGATAAATAAATTAATAATAGAATATATTTTTTTAATATTTCACTTCGCTTTGCTTGCAAGTTGCACATTCATTCTTAGGTCTAAGAATATGATTTATTTTGTTGTCATTGTGTACATGCAACGTGGTAGGGCACTGGAAAACTGAGTTCGACTTTATTTACACGAAACGTTAATAGAATCTAAAAATACTTACAATTTTTTATTATTGAAACAATCATGCAATTTAATAAATTTCGTGCCGGTAGAATTATTAAAATTGAATTTAGAAGCCAGGATTGTCATTTTCTTCTTCTCATTGGTTTCATCATAAGATATTGTCATTTTAAATTGCCCGTAATAAATTGGTGAGCAGAAATTTTCTTATAATAATATTTTTTACTTTTACAAGAAAGTGTATCTTTTATTCATATAACAGTATAAATACATGTCGCGCTGTTTGTCCTTATGTATGCTTAGATCTTTAAAACTACGCAAAGGATTAAATACGGGATTTTTTAATAGATTCAGTGATTCAAGAGGATGGTTTATAGTATAACACGCATTAGTATCGTTGCACCTGTACGAAGCAGGAAGTGCTTCGTACAGGTGCAAAGGTGGAAGCTGTTATATATTAATAAGAATGTAAAAGGAAACATTTCCTATTGGTAGCACTTTCGTAGAGGTCTACGAAAAGCGTAGCGTGCGCGCGTTGATATCTTTTGAAACGTGAGCTTTATTTTTGTTATTTATTCTATTTGAACAACATGTGTTTTAATTCTGACCAAAAAGAATGAGCCTAGATGTTTGTACGTAATAGGTATTGTATGCCTTTTTATCCCTTCGTTACACTGTAATTAAACTTATAGCAACTTTAATTGTATGCACATTTAAAGTTGCTATACGGTTTCGTAAGGCGTGTCGATTTGATTTGAATCGTAATTTGTTACGTCATCGTATCTGATTGATCACTTGAGACACCATAATGTTATTTTTATAACTACTAGCGCCATCTATCCTTTTTCGTGGGCTTACATAAATCGTAGTTAGTAGTTTGATTGAAATGCTTCTATTGTGGAGGAAATGCAATAAAAACACGGACAATGAATGTCATCACGAGGCCTCGGCCCCACTCAATGTGAATTAAGCGAAAGGTTGAAGAGTTATAAAGAAGTTAGACAGGGCCATTAAAATATTGATACATAAACCTAAGTAGAAAGAAACTGCAATATTAAACGTCTGTAGGAAGAGTATAGTTAGGAGAATAGAACGTTTCAAGAGGATCTATGAATAATAATTATGTAGATATGCAGATAATGAAAAAATAAATTTCAATTAATTTAAAAAAATATTCAGTAGCTACCTAATTTTCTTCCAGTTGAGTAGATGGCGATGTCTTTTTTATACATTTGTAGTTACCTAAAACGTCTGTGATTTTTATGATTGCGAAACAATAAATAAATGCTAAAATATTTAGTTTCCTACAAAAACCAAATTTATAAAGTAACCTACTGGTATTGATATGAATCAGTTGAGGTACCTGTAGATTCTTTGCAACAGTTTGCAGTTAGCTTAATTGTTTTACTTTAAATTGTACCTAGATACTTATATATTAAGATTTTTGTTAGTACATATAGTATAATATACCTAAGGTAATAATAATATAAGGTATAAAATTTCTTAGTTGTACTTTGTTTCAATCCTCTGTAATGATTGTAGTTTTCTTATTAGATTTATACCTACTTGTATAAGTCTGAAAACAATCCCTTCAACTTTGTTTTTTTTTCTATCCTGTGTTAGCGGCATCTATAAGTTGGTAGCTAAATATGGCTACTGTACCTTAATCTTATATAAAGTAATATGATAAATAGTTTTTGAGTGTAGTTAGTCTTCTGAACTTAGTAACAGTCCCATTCTGGCATTCCACATTCATGTATTCAATTATCTTGGTACCTAATTAATTAACTATGCTTAGCTACATTCCCAATAATTAGCCTCATAAATAATATATCCCTTACGTGCCAAACACAAGCAACGTTTTTTTATCAGTTTATCTATGAAGGTACCTACCCTAGTACCCTACCAAGTCAACGAAGCATTTCAGAAACCAGTTAAACGAGCCGAAATCACGACAACACGAAACCAGCACCAATAATATAAATCACAGAAAAACATCTTAAAACGGCGACTCTGGTGATTCATTGGTCAATGAATCGCGAGCGCGAAGTTGACTTCGATAAAAAAATCAACAAAACATCAGCATGTCGCGTCGTACTACGTAAAGCGGCCCGTGCAGTTTTGGTTTAACTCTGAGACAGTGTGGTGTCATTTAGGTGGATCCAAAAGCGATATAATAATGACCTACGCGTTCATTATAGTGGTGTCTGTGGCTATCACTGTGAAGTTACTGTTTCTAAGTTTTTCTTTGTATTACACTCTGAAGAATAAGAATGAGACGCAGGAAAAGAAGGTAAGTCAATGACTTTGTCTTTGTTTCGAAACTTACATTTGTTTTTGCAAAGCGCGGTTAGACATTAAAAAAAAATGTAACTGTACCTACTGTGTAAATACCGAATCAAATATTACGAAAAATAAGACCTTGCAAGAATCGGTGGGTAGGTTAAAGATTAGAAATTGATTCAAATGTGAATGATTAAAAATTGCTTTTGTCACGTTATCAGTAGATAATAAAACATTTTGACTTAAACAACTAAACCGATAGGTACCTAGCTGAAGAATACATACAAGGTTCAGCCTGCGGTTTCGCACGATTTTTTCTGGACAAATTGCCTTAAATCATTTTCCAGGATAGTACGAGTATGTTTTTAAAAATAGCTGTTTATAAAAATTCTGTGTTCTATTCCCGGTTAAATTCCCAAAAAGTAAACCTAGGTATTTAGAGTAAGTACATAAGTTTTACTTAAAGAACATTTTAGTCTATTTTGCGAGCAAAGTAATGCTTGTTATGAATTGCCTGCTGTAAAAGAATGCCACTTTGCAAAACATGCATTGTGCTGTGCTATGAATCTACTAAGGTGTTTTGCAATTCTGTGCCTTAGCACGTTCATTTTGAAGTTTATTGTGATAAAAGTTACCGAAACATTGTTAAAAACTGGACGACTGACTGCCTAGGCTTCCTAATGCAGAAACTATCTAAAATAATTCATCACCAGCCTATAATAGTCCACTGCTGGACATAGGCCTCCCCTAATGAGCGCCATAGATGGCATCATTATTTGGGGGTTATTGCCCATAATCCCCACGCTGGGCATGCGGGTTGGGGATCGCAGTTCGGTGGAGTTGTTCTGCAGAGGGCGCTGCTGCCCGCCCCCCGCTGTGTTTCCCTTAGTCGCCTCTTACGACACCCACGGGAAGAGTTGGGGTGGTGAAATTCTATGCCGGCACCACACGGCTATCTAAAATAATTATCGGAACATTAATGATCAGTAAATTTTCAGCTTTTCTTGTATACACTCACTTACCTCGAATTTCCTTATGTAAGTTTTTTTATATAAATTTCTTGCTAGCTATAACACGCAGGCAACAATTTTTGTCTATCAAACATGAAAATGTATTTTCATGAACCAATAAATGTTGGTAGGTAGGTACCTAGGTTATTTAATTGAATTCTTCAAACTTGTAAACACAAGTCATCTAAAGACATCAGATCCGTTGGTGACCCTGTCTTTTTTGGAGTTTGGACCTTATCGTGTGCGATGCCAATAATAGAACATCTACTTAATCTACTTACTGCGGATTATAAACTAGGCTAGGTACGTAGGTACCTACTATAATACCTACTCGGATCCTAAAAATAACTGTTGAAGTTGACAACGAAGACACATATTTTTAGGTTTACGTAGTAAATTTAGGATTCTCGTAGGAAGTTTTGAGCATTGATCCCAGAATCATATTTTTTCCGTATGAACATAGGCAATAGAATATTTAAAAAAAGTAAGGGATTTGCATAAAAATCAATTTTGGTTAAATACCCGTGATGAAGGACCGCTACTTTATCTATGCTTATAATATTAGCATAGATAAAGTAGCGGGAAAGATTTGATTGTTTGTTTGAATTGAATAGGCTCCGAAACAACTGATTTGATAAATTCTTTCACCATTCGAATCATAAATTTCCGTATGAACATAGGCAATAGAATATTTTCAAAAAAGTTGGGTACCGTATGTAAAATTAAACTTTTGTTAATTACTCGTGCGAAGGGGCGGACCACTAGTTTATTCTAAAGCTTTATTTATTTATCATCGTTTCATCATCGAAGTGGTGGGTCATCAATTGAACTAATCTTTAGTAGAACTTAGCTTATCTCGGGGCTTAGGGTTGTACTAACGGAGATAACGTTTGTTTCAGATCGTCAACGAACCTGAGCCAGCCAAGAAAGAGAAAACCAAATCCCTGGTGATATCCTGGAAGCAGCTGCCGCGGATGCTGCTGCCTCGCTCTATGTATTGTCCAGAGAACAACAAGACTTATGTCAATAAATAATGTGCAGTTTTTAACTCGCAATTTTCTAATAGAACACCAGGTGCCTAGTTTTTGAAACCCTATAAATCCTTTTAAGGTAGTTAACTATTGAGGCTTAACTATATTGGTGTAGTTTAATGTTCTTGCCTCTCACCACAATTCATTCACATGACACTAACTGTATTCATAAATTTTAAACTTTAGGTAACTAAAATAATAGGAATGTAGAGAGGCAAATCAACTAACCAGAGAAAACAATATTGATTTATCACAAAATCGGATACTTCTATATGTAGGTGATAGGTGCTATATACCTACAACACTACACACGGTGTTATAAAGTAATAAATTATGTATTAAATGTAATTGCTTTAATGTTTTTAAGTTTTCCTATAACTTATTAGGTAGGTCTGCTTGGTGGTGATAAATCAAACTAAACAACATTATTTCACATTTGTACTTATGGTTATTAAAGTAAAATAAAATTCAACAATTGTATAATTTCCCTAAAACAAAGTTACGACAGTTAAAAACTAATTATAACTTTTAACGAACAAAAAGTTCATTTCTCTTGTAAATTGCGCCCATTTAACCGTTTTCTTCTCAATATCCAGTTTAATATCTCTTTTCCTATAGTCAAGGGCCATATAGATCACTTTTCGGTTAAATTCGTGTACATGAGGGTTATTAATATATTCCTCTATATCCATCCATTGACAGTCCCTCACTTCTCTTTGCCCAATGATTATATTCTCCGTAAGAGGCCTGAGCATCATTAGAACGTAAATGTCTGAGTTCCCGAACATCATTTTGTGTGTGTGTCTAAATGTGATGAGTGAGACGAATTCAGCGTCTACACCGGTTTCCTCCTTGACCTCTCTTACTGCGGCATCTATGATGTCTTCGCCTGAAAACATTGACTACTTTAGTATTTTAATCCTAATATTATAAAGGGGTGTTATGCCGTGTTATGAAGACGTTTGGCGAAGACAACGCAAAAACTAATGAGTGGATTGAGTTGAAATTTTGTTGTAATTATTTAAGGTGTTTTATTCCAAGTTAAGCCGAAGTCAGAAACGAATTCTAATTATTATATCTATGTTTGTTCTAATGACAAAATCATACTGTTAATATTTTCTCTTATTAAGTTATTACACAGACACACCGGATATTTACCAGTAAAATTAACAATTTGAGTTTTGTAAATAAAATACGGGCGATAACGCCCAAATGATAAATAATGCCATCTATGGCGCTCATAAGGGGAGGCCTATGTCCAGCAGTGGACTATTATAGGCCGATGATGATGATGAAGAAATTAAATACTAAACCGTTAGAAAGCAGATATGGTACCAATATAATGTACCTATGTTGAAAAATGTAATGAACATGAATTAATTAATAAGTACATATTAGGTTCTCGTCATCCATAACGCAATGTTTGAAAACGAAAGTTTTTAATCAGTGCATCCTACCAGTCATGCTGCACATACGGAGCTGGGATGTGGCCACTCACGATAGGGTTGGTCCACCAGTTCAAAGTCGCTCAGCGGGCTATGGAAAGAGCTATGCTCGGAGTTTCTCTGAAGGATAGGATTCGTAACGAATACATCCGACAGAGAACTTAATTCATCGACATAGCTCAAAGGGTATACCTATTTATATAGGCATAGGTAACTAAGTACAATAATATTCACCTTATTCATTTCTTCCGGACATAAAGTTGAGAATGGTTTGAAGGTTAGGAATTTTTAAATATTGGTCCGAAGTTCAAGCGTTTTTAGGTTGTACCAACCAACAAGGCTCGTTTGTTGGTTGTTGGTTGGTAACTACCTACGAAGAAATGGTTTGAAGGTTAGGAATTCTAAAATATTGGTCCGAAGTTCAAGCGTAGGTACTACCTACGTAGAACCGTAACGTTCGTAGATATGACAATTGATACAAACAGACGTACTAAATCCTTAGGTAATATAATGGATAGCAAGTTATACAAATAAATAAATACTACAACTTTATCATTATTTAATTATAAAACATAAATAAATTATAAATATATATATTAATAGGAAAAACCAAAACTAATATTACGAGACATACAACCTGTTAGGGGTAAAACCATTGGATATTTATTCATATAGATATTTTTTCAGTTACTAACCTTAGCGTAACTAAATTATCATTATGTTCGAGCGGTGTGACCGTAATGGTTGTTTCTAATTTCACGCATTGTGCAATAAAACAACGCACTGATTTGCAAGTAGGTAATAATCAGTAATACAAGGAAACCCATTATTAGCGACAATAACCTCTAGACTTCTTGATATTTCTAAAACACAATTGCTAGAGCGCATTTATGACGACCTCTGTGGCGCGGTGGGCGAAGGTCCGCCTGCGACGGAAGAGCTTCCATTCCCGCCTCGGGACAAATATTTCTACGATCTGCAGATATTTGTTTAGGGTGTACTGGTCGAATTCTATATATAATAAAAAATATCTATCCATTTAATATTATATTATGTGTATCAGTCATCTAATACCCATAACACAAGCTCTGCTTATCTTGGGGCTAGGTGATGCTGTGTGGATTGTCCAGCATTATTTATTTATGAGGAGGAATCGTGAGTCAGATTCGCGTTTTAGTATTCGAACAATATCGGAAACCCGTATATTTATAAACTAAGATAAAGCAGCCTACGTTCCTAACGAGGCCATCTACCTATCGTTTGCACAGTAACATAAAAACAATGACGATGGAAAAACGAAGAAAATAATAATGCGAAAGTACTTTTTAGTAGTACCTAAGAAGTTACCCGACTCTTTCAAAGAACAACTATCAAATTTTTTAACTTACGCGATCTGACTGAACACATTATTATTATTATTTTAACGGATAATTATCGTAGATAAGTTAAAATAGTACTAATAAAACCAACTATCCTCTTAAAATGTTTTACCTGCAAGCCCTTCTGGGTTAAAATTCTTAAGCCGAGCACTGGCCGGTGTTACGAGGCGTAATCTATCGACGACGAACGCTCACTGTGTAACGCGTAACTACACCCCAACCACCAGTGAATCTTAAATCTGCTTTAAAATTGTGTCAATCAATGTAATGTACATGATTGGCACAATTTTTTTTATTTTTTTGTATTAAGTAATCATCAGTTATCTAGTGCCCAAGAGAAAAGCTCTGCTTATTGTGGAGCTTGGTGGGGCTGGGTGGAATATTTATTAATATACTTATTTAGACATCGACAAATATAAGAGCGGGTATTAAGGCTCCGGTGACGGATCAATTTCCCACACAAACGTAATATCAAATTATTTGTAATTTGAGCATATTTTCACCATGTACTGCTATTAGTGGTATTAGAATAGTATTTATCTAGGTTCCTACCACAATTTTTTTTCAAAACACTCCACTGAAATGTAATTAAACTAAATATATTTTTTCCAAGAAAACACGTTTTCTTATTATTTGTATAGATAGACGATTATTTTCAAAAAAGCTTTTGGTAGGAACCTAGATAAATACTATTCTAATACAAATAATAGCAGTAGGTAAATGGTGAAAATACGCTCAAATTACAAATCATTTTGGTATTACGTTTGTAGGGGAAATTCATCGGTCACCGGAGCCTTAAGACTAAAGGATTCCTTACCTGGTTCCACATAGCCTCCAGGAAGTTTCCAATGTGGATATTCATAGCTCTTCTCTGAAATGGCCAGTATCTGTCTCTTATCATTGAGGACCATAGCTCCGACGCCCAGATTAGTGTGGCATGCCGGCGGTAAGTTGGGTGACGAGTCTTGCGGCAGCCATTTGTACATCATCACGAAGTCATCTCTGGCATGATGGAAATTAAAGCCTTTCTAAGGATACCAAGTCTTTGTATTACTATAATATGTATTTGTCAAGTTCATTTTCTATTACTAGGTATTTCAAATCTAACGGTGTTAATGAGGGCTTTTCAATGCGCCCTTTAAAAAATTGGTTGTTTTAAAGTAAGATAGATGGCGCTGACTCAAAAATCGTATTACTATTGATTTTTTTATCTAATCGAACTTATACGCGCATTGTTTTAAACGGATTACAATGTGAAGTAGTTTCTGTAAACATCCGCCAGCCCGCGAATTTCGAGTTAGGGTTCTTTTAAAATCGGAAGCATTCTGTTGTACACACATACTAGTATATATATATAATGTACCACATAGCTAAATTCTTGTTGTGACACTATCATTGCCATTTGGATTCAACAAGGGCCTATTAAATTAACATTATATTGTTCTTCCAAGGCATCTAGGTCTCATCATAGGGGTCTAAAAATTTGCTTTTGTATCCTGAATGGATGCAAAAAACTATATCTAAGAGATAAGGCCGCCATTTTACTTTTCTAAATAATGCATATTATGCATTATTTAGAAAAGTAAAATGGCGGCCTTATCTCTTAGATATAGTTTTTTGCATCCATTTATTACATTTATCATTGTAAACCAGAAGAATAAACAAACAACATATTATGTTGTTTGTTTATTCTTCTGGTTTACAATAAAGCAATTTTGTATTGTATTGTATTGTAAATCAGACATTGTCACTATACCTGTGCCAAGGCAGGAACAAATGATGCATCCTTAATATTGACTTTGAACCAAATACATCGGTTTCCACTATGAGTCCATTTTTTCAAAGATTCTGGAGAAAGAAAGAGACTTTTTAGTAACCATATTTACATAAAAATACTTATATTATTCCTAATCACAATACCTTTTTATTTTTATTCAAAATGGTCAAGCTTTTGACTACCCACCACATATATGTGGCCTAAGATGGATCATGCTACACTACACCATTTGTAAATATTTACCATCAAATCAATTACAAAAAAATGAACACTATTACAGAATGAACTATTTTGGAGCCAGCTTGGTGCCATTTTTGGACCAAGGAATTTTAATTCAAATGTATTGCATTTATAACAAATAGAATTACAATAACTTAAATCAATTAGGCATAACTAGTATTTCTATTCAGGTTGGTTCTATGCAGGTCCCTTTTCTATTTCCTAAAAATCCAAGCTGTCACCAGAAGGAAGAGTGCCCAGAAAACTACCAGCACTACCACATTGGACAGTAATGCCAATTCATTGAAAAAAAAAATCCAGTAATTCAATTACTTATGGATTCTAGGAGAAGTTTCAGCAATCCGATTACTTGTGGACCCTATGAGGAGTTTATACTTAAGTTCATGTCATGTCAATATTTACTATAAGAACAGCACAGGCATAGGTATGTTGAGACACAACTGATATTTTTTAAATCAATAAGTCTTGTAAGTAAATAAAGTAAAAATTAAATCTCATCATCTGTCTGTAGTAGTCAAAAGCTTCCATAAACCTAAATTGTAATTTTGATCACATTATGCATTGACCTGTTTGTTATATAGTTTAACTAGCGACCCACTCTGGCTTCAGGTACAATCTGATACAAAAACCTTCCTCTTGAATCATTCTATCTATAAAAAAAACTGCATGAAAATCTGTTGGGCAGTATTAAAGATCTAAGCATACATAGGGACAAACAGACAGACAGCGGGAAGCTGTTTTATACTACATAATGTAGTGATGAGGTGCAATAAAGATATTATCTATCTAAAAGGAATATAGGTTAAGTAGTATGATTCATGTTATGAAAATTTTGCTAGCATTAGAAAAAATTGCTTAGTTGGGCCTAGTATTATGTTATCTGTGGTTGGGCTAAGTTTAATTTCATTATTACCCAACCTACATAAAATAGCATACAATGTACATGATACAGACATACCTTCTAATTTGGATGGAAATGCAGCAAGACTACAGGTTTCCTTCAAAGAATCAACAGTTATGCCATCAAAATTGTCTTTTTTACCAGTAAATGTACTTTGTGCACTTGTGCTTGAATATTTCACTAGGGGAATAAACCTGGAAATTCAAAAGCAATGATAGTTAGTACCACAATTGCACTTAAGCTGTACCTACCCTTATGGTAGGCAGGAATTAATTGACTAAATATAGGTATTGTATTATGCGTGGCATGATAGTGGCATCCATCAACTTGACCAGACATTATGCACCTGTCCTGCATTCAATAAATATGTCGAAAAATTGATGCATTTCCTTTAAAACAGTACTTAATACAGGTTCTTACCTGGTCCATAATTTTTTGGTTTGAGAAATCATATTCGAATGTAACATCACTGAAGCATTTCTTATAAGTATTTGGTGAGTAGGTACCTATTTCCGGAGTGCTTTTTAACCCGGATTACTCCTAGATAAATTTTTAAATTAATAGATACCCTACTAAGTTTATGACACACACACAGAGCATATCGACCGTAGCAATTAACATAGTCGTATGCACAGACTAGGTAGAGATACTACGTATCAGACAGCCAACTGTAGAACAAAAATTCTCGTAGTGAGTTTTAGTGTCGTATGACATTTGCTTTTTTTTTCTGTCGAATGGTAAAGGATTATGGCGCATACAGACGTAATACACTGAGATTTCGTTCGTCCAAGAACCCTACACATACTGCATGCATATACGTACCTATAGTCTACTCTAGGTCTACTCTATAGAACTGTTCTATTTCATTTTCTTAGCAAATATATTAGTTGTGAAAGAAAAAAGAATAAAACTACAAATTATTTATTAAATGATTTATTTTTTAATTTCTTTTTGTATTTTTCAAAAGCTTTATTTTGCATCGCAGGCAAAACACGATTTTGCAGTCGAAATATATCCGTCCCTTTTAATATTTTATTTACTACATTGCACCAATTCATAATTGTAAATCTCACAGTTAATGTAATGAAGTAACTGAGGAGAATATACTTGTGTTCAGTACAGTCAATGAAATCAAATGAATATTTTGATAAAATTAGGTCTTTTACCTTTGATGAGACCCCATTTTTATGAGCATTATGTTCCAAATATTCATTTGTTTCACGAATGACTGTACCAAAACACCTTACTGCTCCTTCAGATGGGTAGTTCAAAGCAATTTTTTGCCGCAGTATATTCCCTGCGACTTATCCAGTCGTGTATGTTACCCTGTTCACTGCTTGTGAGGCTTTTTTTGCAAGTGTCACAATTTAGTTGCAGTTTATTAAATATTTTCCTCACTACCCATCCAGCAGTGTAGGCCCGCGAATGAACGTTCAAGCGTTCTCGTCGGGCCTGCTCCACAATTTCTTCAATTCGTTGCTCAGTTCTGGGATGACCCAGCTCAACACTTTCTTTTACTTTTTCGTCACTCAGTGTCTGTAAATTTATTGCCTGTTGTGCCGGATCATCCTCACAATTAAAGGTTTCATTATGAAACTTGATTATTCTTGTAATCAACAATGATTTATAAGTGCACTTGAAGCTGTGGCAGTTAGGGTCATTGTTCCTATAATTATATGCTCTCACTTGGCCAAAAAAGTTTTCAATGGGGTCTGAAGTAAAATATCTTGGCCTCATTATTTTAATATCTTGGCTTTTAAAAAACAGCCACAGCCTCATGAAACTTTTCAGTGTAATAATAAAATTTTCTAAAGATGGCACAGACTTTTTCTTTCCTGTTGAATCCACATATTTAATTTTTTCCAATTTTTGGATTGCTTCCATCCAAAACACGTGATGAGGTGACTTTTCTACAACAGCTGTTCTCAATACTTTTCCTTTACTTTTTTTTGATGATGTTGTAACTCCATTTACGCTGTCAAAAAGCTTATCGAAGAACAGGACCGTTTCTGCAGTGTTCTTCAAAGTTTCACTGACAGGTCTGCCATCTGCATAATGAGCTGAAAAAAAGCTTTCATTAATATAATAAGCAGTACATTTTGAGCTTAATGGCACCAAGGAAAATTTACTTGGTAAATTTCTAATACTTCTAGAATTACTTACAAAAATTTGCTGTATAAGACAATGCTGCAGATACAGTTGCACTAAACACTTTCACACAATTTTTCACCTGGAAACGAAAATATACAATTGTTATCGAAAATATAAAGGAGGAAAGCCTGATGCAAAACAACATGGTAATTGCTGTTTAAAATGCTAACAAACACACCTTCATCTTCTTTATTTTTTCTGGAATGACATGTTGGTCATTCAATTTGTGCAGGAGTCTGGCTTCTGTGTGATTACAGTCGGTTTCATAAACATCCACTATGTCTTGCCATTTTGATAACTTGCCATCCATATTTATATTCTTATTTAAGAAGTTATTCCTCAGACCCTTAATTAAGTGTGGGGGGTCATATATAATGCTGAGGTTAACTCCCCTTATTGTGATTGTGCCATCTGAAATCATAAAACAAGTACATTTCAAAATTTCCAGAATAAGATATGAAAAAAGGAAAGAAGCATTTCAGAAATAATACAATACACTTTATTACACACCAAGAACAAAAATATACAAAGATACAGGAAAAGAGTTGTACAATGGGCAATATGTTCAAAGGGATCTGTTTTTATAGAGCAACATACTCAGACTGTACCTAGATTTTGATTGTTTTTTCAAGTTTTGTAAATAATAAGACTAACATACAGCCAGTCAGAGTTTTTTAAGATTAGCAGATAAAATTATACCAACCTGGTTTTTGATTTGCAAGTATTTGTTCGCGCTTTGTCTCTTCCTTCAGGCTTTTGAGTGCAGACTGAAATGCAGCACCTTGGTCACAAATGACGGCAATAGGTTTCAGCCCACATCCCACTACAGCAGAAATTACATCTTTAAGAATCGTTTTTAGTTCTAGTCCTGCAGTGGCTCCTTGGCAGTAATAAAAAGCCACTGGTTGCTGCCACTTATAAACAGCTCCCCTCAACATAAAAACGAGGGCATGGTCTGCAAACTCATTCTTCTTTTCGTTCAGCTCTACAAAGCCATTAATAGTGTCCTTACTTTTTTCATAAGTTAAGGCAGCCTCTAATGACATTTCATCAAAGACCACCGAACACATAATCTTTTTTTCGTCCCATGTGGCAACCTGGAAACCAATTAATATACATTTTTCATTAAAGGCACAAAATAGAAACTGTCTCCATGAGACTAGCCTCTCCCAGAATCTTTTGTGACAGGTCAAACACTAGTCTCTGTCTGTTTATGTAAAAGTACAAAGTACATACCTCTTTCTTCATCAATTCAAACACTTGTGGGCAGATTCCTGTCTCAACATCAAGTTTTGAGACCATTTTATTTAATGTCGACTTTGATGGCAAAATAAAAATTTTCTGTAAAAATCTATAGCATTTGGGACTTTGCTTCATAATTGACAAAGCAATCACTTTTTCTTCAGAAGTAAAGCGCCGGCCTTTCTTTTTTTTCATGCAAAGATTTATCTGCATTTTCAAAATCCTTTTCGCATATGGATTCATGTTTTCTGTAATTTTTTCAAATGAGTTCTCTTTGCTGAACTTAAGAGCACTCTTAGCTCTTCGGTGGAAGTCTGCTTGAGCCTTTGACTTTTTATATGCTTTGTACACAATTTGGCATGTTGGTGTCAAATTTTTAACTTTCTTGATTAGTCTGTTTCTGGGCTTTTTTAACTGTCCCGATTTTCCTAAACCTGAAATATTTTATAACAGTATTAATTTAATGTAATAAATATCTAATATTTAAACGGTCATATTTTTAATGTACTGTACATACATGGCATCCGAGGTTTTGATGCATTTTACACCAGTTGCTCAAATTTTACATTATGGAAAGGTAAAATTAAAATTTTCATTTTTAAACATGTTTCCAAAATTCATTTGAAAAGTATAAACTAAAAAATTTTTTTGAAATGTGGGCATGATGCCCAAAAATGTGGACAAAGGTATGAATTTCTCCAAGTATAAAAGTCTCAAACGGATCAAGTTTTTTAGTTTTATTTTTTGTTTCTGTTTAACCTTGGCCTCCCATACAAGCTCCTTCAATATTATTAACTAAATATGGGACACCTGTATAAATAATATCTGATTAGCTAACCTGTTCCCTGTGGCCTGCCGTCCAATAGACCAGAAGAAATTGAGCCAGAGATTCCAAGACATGCTACAAAAAAATTAGACATTATTAATTTATTATTAATTTGCTTATGAAATTATTGTTCATGTAAAATATTAAATAAATGCATGAAGCTATAAGATTATTACCTGAGTCCTGAGCCGTTGGTGAATTTTTTGATGGTCCAGGTAAATTCTGAAACTCACTGAAGCCAGAAGCAATAATTTCTGAAATAGACATGTAAAACATTGAAATTTGAAGTCTCATCAGATGGCTTAAAATTCATCATTGACCGGGCTGATTGTTTGTTTCTAAACATTTAAAAATACAAACAAACCTTGCAGTGGTTCCAGTTGGGAGTATGTGTGGTCAATGTGACTTTTACGCGAATAACTATGCTCAGTCTGCGGATCCACATTTTCTGAAAGTACAAAACCAATATATTATTATAGCTCCTGTCTTGGAAATTGATTGTAGTCTGACGCTCTGTGCAACATGTTGCTGAATGTGACTATATTTTCTTATGTGAGCAGACTTACCGGCATTCTCCCGAGATGGAACTCCACTCGAAATCTCATCTTCACTAAACAGGGAAGGGTATGCTTTCCCTATGAGACGTGATTTAGGCGTAATGAACTTTTTTTCAAAGTGTTTCTGACAAACAAAGAGCTTCGAAAGCTGTTCTTGTGTTAAATTATTCAGATCACGGGTTAGCTTTATACACTCTAACCACTTTTTGAGTCTTTTCTCATTGCACGGAAAATGATGTAAAACAGCGTCCTGTCGCGAACTTTTACAAACACAGCACTCGTAATACATTTTACAAGACGCAAAATAACTCGTAATACGACAAAATAGTAATCTTTGGTGGAGAGGTTATGCACCAACGAAACTCGACTCACAACAAAACAAATATGGCCTGCCACTTGCCAGCCAGCCAATCACAGCTACCCCAAACGTCATACATCATTAAAAACAAAATGGCGCTACCTCAAGCGTTTCGTTGTACGGAGATTATCGGGCGTGGTCGTATGTGCAAAATCGATACTTTACAGTACAGCCATTCAAAGTTTCAAATATGAATAAAGTGAACAATAATCAATGTACCTGAGCCAAATTTGGTATGGCATATTAATATTATTTACCTGACGTAGTAGTATATTCAAATTTATCTAAAATGCATAGGAAATATGAGAAACTGCACATGCCACATTGTTAACCACTTAATCATCCAACTTTTTTGTCGGATATGGTAGATCCAACATTATTATCTGAACTACAATTTCTAAATTTGGTCGGATATGGCACATCTCGCAATATTGCCTGGACTTTCACATTTCGTTTGTGTTGGATGTGTCGCTAAAAACGTTATTAATTGTTAATTTTTTTATTTTTTTAACTAAGTATCTCTAACGACGTTATTTCGGGGACTTAGGCAATGGATAGATGACATCAATGACTTTGTTGGCGGAACTTTTCACTTATAAACAGCTGTTAAATACACCACATTACCTGACCACTAAGTAAGTACATGCTACATAATAGTTTGGGAAAAAAGTTTCTTCCCATTTGTGAAGAATATACAAAACATTTTTAATATAGTTCATTTACATTTAACTATAGTATGTAGGTGAAGGCCGTCTGGTGCCGGCATAGAATAGACAGTGTAGTGCCGGCATATAATTTCACCACCCCCACTGTTCCCGAGGGTGTCGTAAGAGACACACCGGAGGGGGGCAGGCAGCAGTGCCCTCTGCAGAACAACTCCACCGAACTGTGATCCCCAACCGCATGCCCAGCGTGAGGATTATGGCAATGACCTCCAACTGATTAATAATGCCATGTATGGCGCTCATTAGGGGAGGCCTATGTCTAGGGATGAGTCGTCGACTTCATTTCAGTCGACGAAACGAGACCGTTTATCGTTCACGATAAACTAGTTTATAAAACAGTCTAATGTTCGACTAGTTTATGCCGTTCTTCGTTTAGGACATGATCGATCGTTGAACGTTGATTCACTGATAGAATGGTAAACGACGACTAGATTATACTGTTTAGGATATTAAAATGATGTAAGCGCTTGGCGCCATTGCCATTCAACGACGCCGACGGATGAACTGTTTTAAACCCCCCGACCGAACAAAATGAGGGGAGTTAATATTATAGACATTATCTGTGTAGGTATTTCCCGATGACCAGATGATGATTGGTCATGATCAGCTCCGAACTTCAAATTTGCCGTAGACGACTTATTACTTAAAACCTCCTTACACTCATTACATGTCCCTTTCAAAGTATTATTGTCCTTTGCAAAATGGTGCCATCACACTACTGTTTTTACGGGCTGAGGCTGACATAGTTAATGTTTACACTATTTGTCCACTTTATCTAAATATACTATAACCTACTCTACAAACTATTATTTACACTTTTCTAACTTGTTTTTCAGTAAACTTTGACCTGCGCAAAGCGCATCTCAAACTAGACTAATAAGTGATAATTAAATAGTAATGTAAACAAACAACATTCAAAAACCTGCTTGCCTACTAATACAATAATACATTGTCATGCATTGCAATAGAGTTTATTTTTACACCGCACCTGCGCACCGCCATTATAACTCTGCTGAAGTTGAATGCATGGCAAAAGAGAGATAGTCATATTAGCGTAACAAGCAAGTGTGAAGAGAACGGAATGCTTGATAGACAATTAGCTAGCTGGCTAGAGAGAGAAACAGTTTCGGCAACGCTCGACCATGAACTGCGCGATGCAAATGTAGTTCACGAGTGAACTAGTTTATCTGTGAACTGTAAACCGGTTTATCAGTCGACGGCAAATAAACAGTCTAAAAAAACTGTTCGTTCATTCAACGACCACTCTTACCTATGTCCAGCAGTGGACTATTATAGGCTGGTGTTGTTGTTGCATGTAAGAAGCATTTAGTTCGATAACTTTTTGCCGTCTTAAAGGTAGGGACATGATCCCATTGCTATAGAAACTTAAGGGTTTCCCATCAAAATACCGCGACAAGTGGTTTTGGCAGTCCTCTCGTGATTTTAACCTGACACTGCCTAAAGAATTCTGAAGTGACATTCAAGAAGAGAAATACAGGTAGATATTGGAAAGTGCAAGGTTAGGACTATACGGCGGATGCATTCACACTTCCCAGAGTCCCAGCCAAACTCTCTTAATTTTTGCTGAGTGGCTAAAACCACTCCCCGATTCTGTTATTAATTCCGGCCGCTGTCCCTCAACTTCTTGCTTTAATCTCGTCAACTGTTTGCATTAGAGTTCAGAATCGATGGTTCTGCCTGGTGGTAACTCTCATAATGAATAATGCCCTTCCGATCCCACCACACACACAGCATCACCTTGATGCGAGTTAACCCGGGTTTCGCCACAGTCTTTGATGCCTGATCGGCCTTAAACCACGACCTTTTTCGCACGTTCTTGTCGTACGTGATCCACTTTTTATCACCAGTTATAAGCTTCTTCGAAAATGGTTCGGTTTCATTACGTCGTAATTAAGAATCTACTCTCACAGACACTGCACTAGGTCCTTTTTTTGCGGCTTGCGTTGTATTTTTTTGTGTAGTAAAATTTTAAACGTTATCGTATTTCTTTATTGGATTCACTTATCTTGAAAGTACGAAAAACAAATAAAAATCAGACATTCTCCTAATTTGAATTTGGAATTATCTTCCTTAAAATCTAAACTTTTAATGATACCAAAACCAGCCAGATACAAATAATATAGCCAAGGAGATCTTATTACAAGTTCATACAATCATACTAATAATGCGAAAAGACTTTTTTCCAAACCTATTATTTTAACATTCCAGAAATTAAGAAGTCATTGTGTAGGTTATCAAATTCAATCCGTTATTGGAAATCTTTATAAAAATCTAGAGTTTCATAAGACAAAAACTAAGTAGCTTCTATTATGAATCAATACAGCACAAGTAGAGTTGAATCAACAAAACAAACCAAAGAAACCATCCTGCCATAGTACATTTGAGATCATCATCATTTCTTAAAAACGTATGTTCATTAATTTAATGTACTAACTTTAAATATAATATGCATAGAATAGGCTATAGTAGAAGATATATTACAAAATTATTACAAAGGACGTACGTAAGTTAGTAGGAACAATAACAAAGAATGCAAGTGGAAAATCTCTCATCCATAAAAATAAGTAACAAAGCTAAATTTTAATCACTACCTTTTATGGCACATGGTAAGATTTACGTAATAATTCGTAGTACAGTTGCTTCGATACTAATTTAGAATAAGTTTTGCTATTGTTTGATCGCTCTACTGTCACGTGCACACTGTCTCCCTACTTTAGTGTGTGACCTTTTTCTAGAAAACGATGGATCATAGTCACTCTGAGCGGTTTTGCTACATATAAGTAGAGTGAAATCACGATCCCATCTCTTTCGTCAGGTTTACAAATTATTCATACAACCACACTTTTGGTAGCTCCGCTTCAAATCCAGCAAGAAGTCCCCTCTTTTCACGGAGATGAGGGGACTTCTTGAGGGGATTCTCCTAAAATATTAAAATAGCAAGCCAGAGCAGATAAAATTTTGGTCTAGCTATTGTGTTTATTGAGTAAAAGTAGTACATCCGACACTAAAAATTAGAAATAAACAGGTAAGAAAGTCAGTAATACCTTATCCGACAAGATACAATCAAACACACAGCAAGCAATAATGTAGTTAGTGGTACATCCTACAAAACTATTTATCAAATTAACATGAAACAAAGTCGGTAGTACCATATCCGACAAAATTTAACCACATCCCAGCAAGTAACAATGTTGTATGTGACACATCCAACACAGTAAACTAAATAGAAAACCATGAACATTGTTGTATCTGTCATATACGACATTATTGTCCGTTCAGAGTAGTTTTGAACATTATTTAGAAAAATATTAATTAATTCAGCTTATCGTAACCTATAAATAATTAAATTCAGGACCCTATGAGCCTAAAATCCGTCTCGACCTCGATATAGCATGAATATTGAATTTATCATATAAATTGTCTAAATTATATTACGGGTTAAAAAATAAAACCGACGCGTGCGCTGCTCCCGCTAACATTGTCGGAAGTGGCAGATCCCCGCGCCGCGCGCGCCTTTTTCGCCCCGTAACAAAGTCGCAATGCACTATGCGACAATATTAGTTGGGCGCACTAAACACATACTACTTTTTTCTCTTAGAAAAACAGAGATGGTTGGTTTTAGAGATTTAATAATTTAAGGGAGCATTTATAGACTTATTTTAAGGCCTTTTATGCAATAAAACGAAAATCGCAAAAATGTAGATCCGACAATGTTAATTGCTGCAGTCGATATAATCACTACGTTCTATTCTATTATTATTTGTGGACACACACACAGACAAGTATAAGTTCATAGAACTAGGTATTTTTCTACCTACTTAATCTTCTTCTTCTTGACTTCTTCGATTATGTTCTTCTTATTTCATGACTCGCTGTGTCTGTGCTTTGCAGCCACAACTCTCTGCCAGTGTCCATGTCACAGTCACAAGACAAGAGCAGGGTTGCCAGATAAAAGCAAACTCAATTCGCTTATTTTTGCCTACCGAGTAGCTTAAAAAATTCGCCTATGATTTAGCCCGAGGTACCGTACCAGAGAGGTAAAAATAAAAATGCTGTGTGTAGATTGTGTGACGTGAAGTTATTGTTTTATTACTCTTGTTATTCATTCCCTATCAATTTCAGCGAGAGAATCTTCATTCCTTGAAGTGATGACGGAAGTAGATGATCCATTTGCATCAAACGTTCTTCTTTGGTATAACATTTTTGAGCAGATAGCAGCAGTAGCATTTCGTAGGTATGGCAAAATTTACTGTAGCATATTTTTCGCTCAATAGAACCCAAACGAATGCGAATAATTCTGAAGTAGCCTAATAGCCTGAGCTTTTTTTTTCTAGGTAGCATGGCTACTGATAATTGGATTTTTTGGTCGCCATTTGACAGCCCAAGGTAGCTTATATGTCGATAATTTGCGTAATCTGGCACTACTGGAGTCATAAACTCTAATAAGAAGCAAAACTTAAAATGTTGGTAGTACAAAATAAGAAATAGGTACTTTTTGAATAAGTACCTACCTACCTACCATCAGATTTGTTTGTTAGTACCTGTAACTTACCTTTTTCTTCCGCAGATCGTCATCCCACCTGGCCAGAAGGCGTCCTACACGTTTAACAAGTTGTGGTCTGCACTCAGGAAACGTCAAATATACGCGCTCCAAATTAGGATTTTAGGGTAAAATAAATTGGGATTTTAGGGTAAATCAAAGTCTTAGGCGTAAACCCAAAATCTTATATGGAGTGGAAACACTGCTGATGTAAATAAAACAGAGGTTTTTTTATTATGTACCTGTCAGAATTATATCTACAATAAACGTGAAAAGAAGTAGGTTGGTAGGTATTTATTCCGTTTATCCTATTATTCATTCATTTAGTCTTGCTATTTTTCCATATCCTTCATCATAATTCTTAAACTAATAAAATTCCTTTGCTTACCTACAAAGAGAAAAAAAGTACCTACCCCCATCTGGGCCTCATACTCCTACTCCTCATAGCTAAATTTTTACTCTGTACTGTAGGTGGAGTACAATATTGTCATTATTCACAAAATGCCTAATAATAATAATACACTGATAATACATCATATTATTAATGTAAGTGAACCTTTGAAGTCTCATCTTTAATCATGTAGGTACCTACTTTATAAGAATTATGAATCAACCAAAGAAAATGAATAAAATTCTAGAATCAACCTGTGTTTGTTGGTAGCATAGTTCTCATCTTCATCTTCATCAATAAAGTTTGATTATTAATTCTAGCACAATGGAATCCACATTTCAAGGCTCCACAGACAGATACGATGGTGTGATTGTAGACTCCAAAAAAGAAACATGTGATGTTGAGTTGTTTGCAAGCCGTTTAGCTGGTGAGTTTAGTAACCTGCTTCCTTGCCTGTCTGAGATATAGTTCACATCCTTCCTTACCTACTACTGTTATAATTTTCAGAATCATTGCAGAAATGGAAAAATGAAAACAAAAGGTGCATTTGGTTTAAAATCAGAATTCAAAATGCAGATTGGGTGCCGTTGCTAGCAAAGGTATTTTATACATAATAGGTACCTACATAAGAATAATAATTAAGTGTAGGTAAGCAATTGTGATAAATGCTCAATTTTCAAATTTGCGGAATCTAGTTTCTCTCAGATTTATTTTGCAAACAGAATGCTTGTCTTTTCTTTTACCTCAATAAAAATATCTGTTTCAGGTTGGATTTAATTTTCACCATTCAAGAGAGGACTATGTGATGATGTACAAATGGCTTCCAGAAAGTTGTTCAAACCTGCCGCCTGCCTGCCACACTAACCTTGGTGTTGGGGGTATTGTTCTGAACAATAACAACCAACTCTTGGTAGTTACTGAACAACATACTGAGGTAGAACACTGGAAACTACCTGGAGGATATGTTGAAAGAGGTGCCCTTGCTTAATTTTAATTCTCAGCTAGAAAAATCTTATGTAGGATGACAATGCTTCTCATAGATTTGCAATGATTTCTCGAGTTCATAAGCATTCATTATTTAGACATGGAGAATGTGTATGTAAAATGCTCACTAAATAGCACTTACATTTTAGAAAAAAATCTTCAAATAATTACTTATTTCAGGTGAAGACATAAAAGATGCTGCAGTTAGAGAAATAAAAGAAGAAACTGGTATTGATGCAGAGTTTGAATCTTTGGTGACATTCCGGCATACGCATAAAGCCATGTTTGGTAATTCTGATATCTATATTGTTGTGTTGCTAAGAGCTAAATCGGATGTTATTCATAAATCTGAAACAGAAATTGCAGCATGTAAATGGATGGATGTAGAGGAGTTTTTAAATCATCCTAATGTGATAGAGTTCAATCGTTTTATTGTGAGGCAAGCACTTGATTTAAATAAACGTAATCTAAAACTTGACTTTACTAAAAGAACATTTACTTATGGTACTTTGAGTAGGGAAATAACTTGTCTTTCTTTGAAAGATAAGTTGCCCAAAGATTTATAAACAGAGGTATACTTTCTGATAATTACTTTTGTTATTTATTAAGCGATATTTATTGCATCGTATCATGCCATGAAAATGTAATTTAATTACCTACTATAATGTCAGTTATCTCAATGGGCAATGCATTGACCACAAAATAATTTCCCACAATGCCATCAAGGCTACTTGGATGGTCTGAAGCCACAGACCAAGTGATAATGTTTGAAAGATTGAGATGTTACATATCTACTGATTGTGATAATAGTTTTAAAAAATTAACCTAATTATTTTACAATTCATTCCAGCTGCACACCACATAGCCATTTATTTTCAGTCCATAAAAGAACTTGCTATACTACCCATGCAGCCTTTGACATTCCAATAGACTTATTCTTCTAGCAACTAAATAATATAAGCGATAACCTGGATAGAATGGTCAACTATAATTTCTATACCAGGTGTGAATAAGTTGACAAGGCACGTATGACTTTTCAAATTATTCACACCTGGAAATGATTTAATTTCTTTGTAAAAAAAATACATGTTTCATAAATCTTGATGTAGGGTAATGAATAAAAAGATAATTAATTTATTAAAGTGATATATTATTTTACAATTCTTTTCTTTCTTTATCATGCAAAATCAGATAGATCCCACATTAGAACTAACATTCCTTCCTGATAATTAAATTTGTAATGGAACATGAATTTGTATTCTTTGAAACAAGAATACAAGTGTACCAAAGCACCATACTACATAATTCAACAAAAAACAAAAGCCATCCTCAAAAATAATTTAAACTAAATATTGAAATTGCATCATTGAGAACCATTTTCACACCTTCAAAATTATGTTCAAAAATCATTCTCTGATTTTGTGGTCCTCTGGAGCATTATAATAAACAATATTCTAAATGTTATACCTAAGCCATGCTAAATAAGAATTTTATGTACATACACACACACCACAGAGCTAATTAAAAACTTAGTTGAATAATTGCTTTTTGACAATTTTTTTTTATAATAGTTAACTTTACAAACAGAAAAATTAATGAATTCATTTTTAATACATGTGTTGTACTAATTTGTTAAAAAATAATATTGGGATGTTATCAGTATTTCTTATTTTATTAAAATCTATGATTCTTATACAAAACATCAACGGTACAAAAGCCTTATTTATGTCAAAATGCTGCTATGAGTAAACTATCATTATCATGTTAAAGACAAAGTTTTTGCACCATAGACCTATAAGAATGGATGATTGACTTGAATGCATTGAAAAATAGAGTACTGTGAGGAAAGGCTATTTTAATCTAATTCTAAAGCAGAGGGTGCATTATTTGTCCCTCCTTCTTCATCTGAACTGTCATCATCACCAATAATAGACTTTATAAGGCCACCAAACAATGAGTTGCGACTTCTCATCGCTGGACTCAATTGGATACCAAACCATATATGGCCGATGTTATCCAAGTAACCGGAATAGTTGGGGTCTCTATTTAAACTTATTGCATACCAAGTCCTTAGAACTCTGAACTGGTTTGTATGCTTCCTGAAACAGAATAAAAATAAATATTAAAGGACAGACTAAATTTCAATTATGATAATATGTGAAATCTACATTGGACAGCAAATAAACCGGCCCACCTGCTACTTCGGATCTCTGATTTGATTTTCTCAAAAAGTATAAAACTTACTACTATAAGTTACAACATTTGAAAGTGCGTTTCATGATGATTAAAATGTTATAAAACTCACCGAGATCAATCAATTAATTAAATGTTTACAAAGGAGAGTCGTTTTTTAGTCGTGTTAATCGATGCTACCGTTAATGCTGGACCTGATTACTGATCGAAAAACTTCTCGAAAATACACGCGTCTTTACAAACCATGGACAAAAACTAAAGAAATTATAAAAAAATATCCAAATACCCTCATTATATTATATATTCAGAACTCGAGTCAAAAATTGTGTTTGTTGCTTACATTACAATGTCAGTTGATGGTAAATTTGAATAACTGTTTAATCATTTTAATCACTATGAAACACACTTTCTGTATAATTATCATAGTTTTAAGCCTTATACTTTTTGAGAAAATTTCATCTGAGTTCCGAAGTAGCAGGTGGCCTGGTTTATTTGGTGACCAGCCAGTGTATATATCTTTTCTTTTATTTTTAAACATTCCAAGCATCATAATAATTTTTGGTACTTACTGTTCAACTGCCCTTAACAGGAACCAAAGAAAGTTCAATAGTGGCAGAAGGTATGGTGGTCCTTTATCATTCAGTATAGTGGGATGTGTTTCTGTGTATTTATCGAAAGTATCTGAGGCCATCTTTAAATTTTTTAGGCAAAGAAACTGAAAGACAGCTTGTGCAATGAATAAGTCAATCTCAGACTTCAATCCTTTTGTTGTGTGGAGCTCTATAAGCATGTTTGCATATGCAGTGCCACTACTTGAATGCAGGAAGTGTTTATGGGCTACTGTGTAGTTCTTTTCTCTCCAATAAGCTTCTGCAATTCTCTGTAATAAATACAATAGTTAGAAATAGTGACAATATCTTCTAAAATAAATGGGTTACATCCAGTAACAGCTTATCATACAAAATATATATTTATCATTCTCTTATGGTCATTTAAACTTTGCACAGTATGTCATTTAAACTTTGCACAGTATCTGTTTCCTGCTTTTAGCATAAGAATACTTGTATTAGGAGGTAACACTCTACCATAACATATATTTCCAGTTAATGTTCTTATATTTCATGATAATAATGTTAATAGAAAAATAATACCTCATTTTCGACATCTTTTGAGGGTAGGTTAAAAAAGGTTTGGTTTGGTAAAAAGGTCGGGATTCTTTAGCGAAACCTATCATTACCAAGTCCTACAGTATATAAAGTACACTTACCTGATGTAATAATGGGTGTCCTTTTTTATTATCATCCATTGACCACTTAACAGCATTAGTGAGGAAGGCTTCCCTCTCAGGTATACCAGCACTCATTAGTCCAAATAGTGCCCCTAGTTTCTCAATCCATTCTGTACATGGTTTGGTTTCTGATTTAGTCAAAACATCTATGAGTAGTTTGGCCAGATCAGCGCCACTTTCTTGTTGATCATGCTGGAGCAGCAAATTAGCACCTTTGTTTAGTAAATTTAATAAATCTCCATATTTCTTTTGGCTCAAAAACCTGAAATAACGAATTTAAAATTTACATTGGGTCACTACTTACATTTTTCTCTGATTATCGAGGGTGGAACAACAAACATGCCTGAAATACAACGTCCTGTACATCTGGTGGGCTTCATAATATTGTCCAGAGTTGACGGAAGCTTCTAGTTTTTCCAACACCCGGCCTACACCTCTTTCTCCTCGGCTAGCCATAATTTAGTTTACAAAGAATGATAACTTATCTCAATTTTTTTCTGATCTCCACACTACATGAAATTTACGCCATAAATGATTACGAACGAATGACTGGACAGTGGACTGACTGTGACTGATAATTGACGTAATTGACTGACTGACTGACAAATGGCAGTTGAGATCTTAGATTATAGAGGAATATAGATCTGGCATAAACATTTATACGAACTTGTTACGAACAGTTAGTTATAGAAGTGTGATGTATTTCGACAGCAGAGTTACTTACATATCGGCATCTCTTTTTGACTAATGAAGATAATCATGAGTAAAAAAGGACAACAGCAGTTTGATCATGACTGAAAATGGCAACATTGTTTTGGTGACGTCACAAAATACCTCACCCCTCACCCCCTGTGGCCGGTCGCCATGTTTAGTCGCAGTCAACAACAAGTACATCAGTTGTCATCCGGACTTGTTTTTATTCGAAAATGAAGGAAATTTAGAGTTAATAGGCGATAATTATGCTTTTTTATAGTGTGCAAACTTGGAGAATAATGTATTTTATAAGTGTATGTGCAGAGTGTTTGGCTGTCGCATGAAAATCAACAAAAAACATCAAAATATAACGTTGCATGGGAAAGGTACCGAATTCATTCAAAATTTCTTACATTTTCTATTATTTTCAAACATTTTGCTGTTTGTGGGAAAGTTTATAAAGATCCGCTTGCTTTTCTTTATTCATTCAATGTTTTACTATGAATATTATGTGATTTTAGGAGAAAATTATTCGTCATAGTAAATAGAGTTAGGGTTCGGTATTTTCAAAACATCGATTATCGATAACGAATTATTTCATCGACGCAGTACCAATAACACAAAAATAAAAGTAAATCCTTTACAGCAGCGTCAGCAACTTTGAACCAAGCTAACCAAGATTCAAAGGTGTGGTGCCAGGGACAGAATTTTTGGTTGGGGTCGAGTTTACGGGACGCAGGACTTAGAAAATTTTCGACGAATTTTTTTATGTATTATATAACATGTATTTTTTTTGGCTACGTAAATAGGGTCACTATGGGTGCAACTTTGGTTCAGGTGATCCACCCCAAAGTTCAATGACCTCGGCGCTAGAGGTCAAAGTATGTCGTTCAGTTTCAAGGCGAAAGACTTAGAAAAATTTCGAAAGATGTTTTTAGGCATATTACTACATACAAATGTTTTTTCTTGTGGCATCGTTAAGAGGGTCACTAGGGGTGCAACTTTGGTTCAGCGGTTTGACCCCAAAGTTCAATGACCTCGGTGCTAGAGGTCAAAGTGTGTCGTTAAATATGGATGCAGAAACAATATAAAAACTTTACAGAGCATTCCGGGAAGAGTTGATTAGATTCAATTTGAGTGGCGGATCCGACACAGAGTTCCCCGACTCCACGTGGTCTTGTGCGTGGAGCCCCTAGAGTGTAGGTATATAATAAGCCGGAGGCGCGAAGGGAGTGCAGCCTCCGCCAGCCGTAACAAGGGACAGGCACAGTGTGCCTGTCCCTTGTTACGCAATGGCGGAGAGGCTGCACTGCACTTCCCGCAGCGCAGGAGCTATCGCGATCGCGATGCAATAAAAAAAAACATGAAGAAATACCCCGACACATAGAATTCCAAAAATACAAAAAGGTCTAACTTTGTATTTGAAACTGATTTATTTAACTTACCTGTATACTCCAGCTTAAACTAACGTTTTTACAATAAAGGTCAGTGACCTTGTGTTCGAAAATGATTGATTTAACTTTCCGGCGTCGACTCCAGCAAAAACCAACGTTTTTACAAAAACGGTCAGTTTTTGATGGAATGGGCTTGATAGGTCAGTGATTGTCTAAGACTCTTCCACACACGCCATCAAGGTACAAGCTGCAGAAACTGGCAGTCCACACGAAACTTACCTTGGGCCGAGCGCGGCAACCTAAATAATTGTCTTATATGAACATATTAGTATTAGTACTGAATATAGAGGATATTCATTGAATTGAGTGCCAGCCAAAGCTTGGGGAAGTTGTAGTGTTAATATTAACTGAATTGAGCTGTACTGTACGTAGTAAATAGCGTTTTTTATTGAACTTGATGAAATCTATTGTAGTATCCCGTTTTTAGACGATAGGACGGAGGGTAATATAATGCTAATGACCCGTTACGGCCGTTACGGATCACCAAGGTATAGAAACTTAAATAAAACTGAACAGAGCTTAAAGATAGGTACTTATTCTTCTACTTACTAATATTCGAAAATTTAGAATTCAACTCCGTGCAACTCAATTACTTACTTATCGATATTCAATGTTAAAATACGCGCAACTCTACAGCAGGCCGCCATCTTTGTGCCAGACTAACTTTAGGTATGCACGTAGGTATTTCAGGTCTATATATTCGTTCGTCTGAGGTTGAGATGGTTGAAGCAAGTTGAAGCATGACGGTGACATCTTATCTATAACTTGATAATGTCATAAAAACACGCTCCAACCTTTGGCCCATGGAGGTCAAAATCTTTTTGTATTGAAGTAGAAAAAAATGACTTTATATTATAAACCAAGAATGTTACGTACCTACCTATCAAAAATATCATCCGAACAAAGTTTTGGTACATCAGAGTAAATCAAATGGAAATTAAGTAGAGTGCGTAATGTTACTTCAAATCATCATCATCATCATCAATCCAAGTTAGTCCACAGCTAGACATAAGTTGGCCTCCCCTATCGCTATAGCGTCCTTCCTGTCTTCAGCTTTTCGCATCCAGCCTGCAATCTTTCACAGATTGTCATCCCGCCTGGCCGGAGGGCGTCCTACAAAGACACAATGACACGCCACAAAAAATTTAAGTGAAGAGAAATCAATAACAAATTATTTCTTTTTTTATGATAGTTATCCGTATAAAATTTGTCTTGAATAAGTGCTTATTTTGTAAGCCTAAAGAAATAAAGTTATTGAATCTGAATCTACACTACGTTTGCCGAGTCGCGGTCTCCACTCAAGAACACGTTTACCCCAGCGTTTGTTGGTTCTTCGCAAAATGTGGCTAGCCTACTGCTACTTCAGTTTGCTAATTCTTTGAGCTATGTCGCTTTTTCCGTAGCTCGTTGAGCGGCTTTGATCTGGTGGACCAACCTTATCGTGAGTGTCCCACGTCTCTGCTCCGTAGGTCACGACTGGTAGGACACACTGACTCAAAATTTTTAGACATTGCGTTGGATAACGAGAAGATTCGACATAGTTTTCCGAACACTGCCCACTCTAGCTGGATCCTCCTCTTGGCTTCCCTCTCGATTTTTTTTTTATCTTCCCAACTACAAAATTTGCAAGACAAGATGACACACACCTTTATTTATTCAAACCTGATTATTAATGAAGAAATATTTACGTAAGTACCTACTAAGTATAATTTTTTTTAAATACCTATTTTTGTTTTTAACATACTTTTTTTATTAATTTTAAAGATACATACATACCTGCTATAAAAAACGCAGCACAGAACTGAGTTTAGAAAAGACAAGACAATTGGTTGCAATTGTAAATACCTACTATTGAAAAAACGGAGGAGGGAGGAGGCTGTGGGTTCGATTCCCGCCTCGGGACAAATATTTGTACGATCTGCAGGTATTTGTTCAGGGTGTTTTGGTAGTTTTCTATGTATAATAAAAAATATCTATCAATGTAATAATATTGTAATAAGTAAATCAGTCATCTAGTACCCATAACACAAGCTCTGCTTGCTGTGTGGATTGTCCGGCATTATTATTATTATTATTATCTCTTTTTGTTATAAAAAATACTGAAGGTGGCAACATTAACATTAAGTTCATATAAAGAACCCACAGGAAGGTGGTCCCCATAATATCCTAATGTGGTGATCAACAATGTAATAATTTTAAGTCCTAAATATTTTTCAATAAACGTTATTATTATTGTTTTACAGATAAATAGGTTTTTATAGGTCGCTTGATTTCATAAGAGAAGACGCTAAAGCAGTAGTAGAAAACCTTTATTAAAGTATTATGTTATCTGTGCCTAAGTTGTAAGTTTCTGTATAATAAAATTCACAATTGTTTTCTTTAGTTAACTAGCATTTTATTTTACTTCCTTGTATTCGTAATGGAAAGCACAGTGTTTACCTCGGGTGAAAGTAACAAGTAGTCCCTCGAACTATTGGCGCCCTCGCTAGTCTCGGTACTAAATAAGTTACTTCCAAACCTAGGGTAACAATGTACCTACTATTGTTAATAAAATGTTTATAACAAAATACAAATAAATTTACTAATCATCATCAGTCTATATTAGTCTTTATAATAATCATTATTAATTATAATAATTTATTTCTTGTTAATGTCTTTTTACTCTTGAGTGTGTACTCTGTGCTCTTGAGTCAAGTTAATAGGTACTTCAATGTTAAAAACATACCCGCCTAACCATCACCCACATCCTCGATCTGGCATTTTATACGCGTACGAACATATTTATGTACGGACGTGAGTAAAGTTATTAAGACCAATGGAAACCGATCCCGAAGAGGACTTTTCCGTTACTTACACCACTCCTATGGTAAATTCACTTAAATATATAATGAATGAGTCGTGATTTACGAAGGTGTAAGGAAACATTGTTCTGGGACGGACGACGGGAGAAACCTATTAAATGTTTGTTTTGTATGGGTACCTAGGTTCTTTATGTCTTTGGCTGGTAGCCTTAGTACTTACACATTTTAAGGGTTAGATCTTTAGCATACCCGTAGGGTCGAAATGGAACCCTAATAGCTATTACTAAACCTCGGCTGTCTATTTATTTATTCATTCACAAATCAGATAACAATCAAATTACTTATATTATACTAAGGTATTTACAATTTTGATCTAGATTGAGATCAAATTCTTGTGAACACAGAGAGAATGTTGCATGAACACCCATGAACGCATTATTGATAAGCATTTGTCCCGATGCGGGAATCGAACCCGCAACCACCTGCGTCGCAAGCGGACCTTCGCCCACCGCGCCACAGAGGCCATCAAAATATGAAAAATATTAGACAATATACTAAATAAATAAATAAAGGGTTCGTTCGTACGTGCTTTGCTTACCAATTTGTGCGATACCGATGCGAATAGTGGGATGAGTGACCGCGGCTTTTGGATTTAAAAAATCTGTTTAAGGTTCCTTTTGCGAAATAGTTATTGTACGACGGTACCGAACCCTCTGTGTGCTAATTGTCTCGCACTTGTTTTACTAAACTTATCTTGATAAGGCATGTGAGGAAGAGGCTGTCAATTATAATTGAACTGATTTCAGAAATTACCAGAAAAGCTAATTTAGCTTGGAAATGGAATTTGCTGTAGTACCTACTTAGAAGTAGGTAACTGCTGTCACCATTTTATTAAATAAGGTAAGTATATGGAAAATACTATTATCTATTGTAAAAATCTAGTAATAAGTTATGTTAGCCATCTAGTACCCATTACACAAGCTCTGCTTAGCTTGCGGTGGATTGTGATGCTGTGTGGATTGTCCAGCATTATTTATTTATTTATATTAGCAGGTAAGATTATTAGGTGGATAGTTATGAAGATACCTTATACCCACCCACTTCCAGAGAATGCCGGTTGGTGTTAGACTAGGTATGCAATTTTATGCGCCGGCATTCGTTAAAACGTCACCCGGCTGTCTTTATTTGGAATGTAGCCAGATTCACGGATTAAATTAAGTTATTTTTCACTCCAAAGTTCAGTCAATAGCTGCTGCACCTGCTGAGTTGGCGGATACTTGGGTGAGATATGAAGCTGTTTAGATTATCGGCACATATAATTTCCAAAGCTTGTTAAAGAGTTACCCCGAGCCTAACTAACCTATTTCATAAGAGTCAGATTTGATATTCAGATTCTTTTATTGTCTTAAAACCAACATCTAATTACGTTAAATAAAGGTAATTTCAAGAATTTCATTGGTTTCAACGATTTAAAAAAAACTCCGTTGTTCAACATAATTTAGATATTAGAGCTCGAGAGCAATGAATCCGGGTCACTCAAAGAATCCAAAAATCTCGGAAAGTATGAATGCTAGGTTAATGCAATAAATTGTTCTCCGACGAATCAAAATTTATGCTCTACAAGCACGATGGAAGACACAGAGTGTATAGAAGACCAGGGGAAAGATTCAAGCAAGCATGCATCGAAGAAAAAGTAGCCTACGGTGGTGGGTCTGTACTTGTGTGGGCCGGAATTTCCTCTGAAAGTCGCACAGAGCTGGTGATCATAGAAAACGGCTCTTTAACTAGCGTAAGATATGTGGAAGAAATCCTCAACGAACACGTTGGTCCATTTATGGTCAATTTGGGTGAGGATGCTATATTTATGCATGACAATGCCCGACCTCATACAGGTAGGATTGTGAATGACTACCTTCAAGAGATGAACATTACTTGTATGGAGTGGCCAGCGCGCAGCCCGGATATCAACCCGATCGAGCATGCTTGGGACGAGCTAGGGAGATGCGTAAAACAACGAAACCCTCCCCCAATCACGCTTCCTGAGCTCAAAATTGCTCTCACAGAGGAATGGGAGAATATTCCCCAAAATCGTATAAGGAACTTGGTGTACAGCATATCAAACCGCGTAAACGCAGTAATGGAAGCACGAGGAGGTAATACGAAGTATTGAAATTCAAGAAAATCGTCATAAAGTTAAAAAATTTCATGTTTCCTATTTTTGTTTTAAGGAGAGATCAGCAGTTTTTTTTCTTTATGTAATTTTGTGTAAATAAAATGTATGGTGACTCATATTTTTTTAACTTTTATTTAAGGAGTATTAAATTGTCTATTAAATACAATTTATTGCATTAACCTAGCATTCTTACTTTCCGAGATTTTTTGGATTCTTTGAGTGACCCGGATTCATTGCTCTCGAGGTATTTGAAAAAGAAAGTCGTGTTAGTTACACTATTTAGGTATAACTGAAGAAAAGCTAAACCAATTTATGCTGAAAATAGGAGGGAAGGTAGCTTAGAATCAAGAGACGGACATATGATACCACTTACCGCGGTGTCATGTTCATGACACGCGGAAGAAGTCGCTGGCAAAATCTAGTAATAAGGTAAAAAATGTGGTGATTCTAGTTCGACTTTACTTCGACAATAGTCAAGGTAGTGTTAATTTTAGTGAATAATTCCATTCTTTGGTCGAGAATATAGCTATTTTTTTAGATTTACAAGTACGGTGACGCAAGACCTGGCCAGCGCCTAGTGAATCACATTTAGAATACCTAATATATCTTTTTAATTCCACAAAGGGTATTTTTAAAAGGTCTGTTTGTATTAAAAAGTTAAAATTTAATTTGCTAAAAAAAATTTGTGGGAATAATTGCAAAGCGTTCTAAATTTTCACAAAATTCGTTGCGTAGTTTTATAGAGGTAGATCTAAGCATACATAGGGACATACAAACAGCGGGACAGGGGGTTTTATACTATGTAGTGATTATGATATATCTATGAAAAAAAATAACTAAAAAAGATTGAGTCATACAGTACCTAGACGGGGATGTGATGTTTCATCTGGTCAAAGTCAGTACAAACAACTCAAGTCTGAACTTATTTCTGATGCAAATTTATTTATTACATTTAAATTTTAATTTTTATTACATGCCTATCAATTAATCAATAAGCTAACGGGCGATATCGTCTGGCAAAATCCTGTGCTTTCGCCAGACCGCTTCTTTCGGCCTATCCATAGAATTATGCAGAAAAACTTAAGAACAAAGCTGTAGTGGATGAAATAAAGAACCAAATCATTTCCTTAGGGCCTTCATAGATTAATAAAGAAAGAGTGAACGTGTAGCACGAAACGAACTTTTCTGACAATGATAGATGGAAAAGTAGCTCAAGTATTAACAGATACACCTTTTAGTTTCACAAATGGGTACAGTTTGTGGAGGAACAGTTTGTACTGTTTGTTGTACTCCACGACAAATGATATCAGCTTACTCAAGGTTATTATATTAGTGTTCGGTGGTGTCGGCTGGGTCACAAAATGAAAATTAATATCATTACGGGTATTGCATACAATGAATCCATCATTGTATGGAAATGAGAAAAAAAATTAACGACAAAACAAGAAAAGATAAACTTGTAGTTTTAGGGACAAGCATGGATTGATCATCGACAAACTACGCCAAGTGAGTGGCACCAATGGTAACACAAAAATAAAAATAAAAAAAATATGCAAGCATAATCCACAACCTAAGCAGAGCTTGTGTTATGGAAACTAGACAACTGATATACTTAAAACTTATAGGTAGAATATAATTACATGTATAGATATTTTTTTTTATAGATAGAAAATAAGCAAAACACCTGGACAAATATCTACAGGTCTTACAAAAATTTGTTCAGGGGCGGAATCGAACCCACAACCTTCTGAGTCGCAGGCGGACCTTAGCTCACCGCGTCACATACAGCTAGAATAATGCTTTGTTTCAATGCTGAATTTCCATACTGTTGCTCCTGAAATCCCGGGAATGAATGTTAATTAGAATAAGCGCTTTTACATAATTTTACAAGCTCTTTCATCAGGTTTAATAATAGATGCAGAAAAAAGAAGCTTCCATGGCAAGTATAAAACTGCTAGAATCTACGAGTAATTATGAATAATCTTTAGTTCACACAATTTTAATTCACAATTCAGTTCACAAAAATTAATATATGCTTTCATAACTTTTAATTATTTATTTAGGTAGGTATGTAAGGGCTTTATTATTATTGTCTTAAAGATAACATTTTTTTTGTTACATTGTTCTTTATAAAAATGAAGATGCGAAAGCCATCTTCAAAGTTATCTCTATATTGCCTAGCCTTTTTTTCTTTAGTTTATATCGTGTAAAATACACGTCTTTACTGGTGAGCCATTTTTCTTTTTCACTTAAATGAAACCAAGTCATGATAACTTTTTATTCATAATATAAATGGAGTTGCCCTGAGAAAATAAAATAAACACTGTTTTTCTTCTACCTTTCATTCATATTTTTTTTTAATATTTCTAATATAATAAACGATAACGATCTGTAGGTACTTTATCTGAAACCTTATTTAATACTCTACGATCGAGCAAATATTTTTTTTAAATGAAGAAATTATCGATTTTTGATATGAATCAGACTTTGATTTACTATTTGACTCCCCGTAAAAAGATACATACCTACTAAAAAATATTACATTATCTGGACGATAAAAGTTTTCTTGTTGGCTTCTTTACTCTACCTTAAAAAAATTCAGTGATCCAAATCTGCTGTTGCAATGGCTTCAAATGGCTGATCAGATCACTTTATTTCCCAGTTGTAATACTATGTTATTTGTATTTATATTTTGCGACGTGTCCAAGAGTTATGTAACGCCTACAGGAAATAAAGCTATCTTTATTATGACGTTCCAGGCGCGTTGCGAAGTCTTGGATTAAGGAATTCTAAAAGAAGAAAACGAATTTAAACATCACATTTACTATTTTAATTAAAGTTATTATTTCATAAAATAATTTATTTTCATTAAATCACTTATATCGAAATGCATTTGAAACACTAAGAGTTGCGCGAAAATATAATACTTACATCTAAGTTGAAAAAGCTCTATCAAAATGACAAATTGTTCTTCTTCAAACAAACCGTTCTTCCTTTGGTTGTGTTGTGACACAAGATAATTTAGCGAATTGCGATAGGACAGCTGTGGCAGCACTAATTTGAAATCAGGATACAGGTTTTGTGTTTAAGAAAAATCTGGATATCTAAAAAGAATTGACGACCTCTGAGGCGCGGCAGGCGAAGGTCCGCCAGCGACGCAAGAGGGTGAGTGTTCGCTTTCCGCCTCGGGACTAAAGTTTCTACGATCTGCAGATATTTGTTCTGGGTGTTCTGATCGTTTTCTATTTGTAATGAAAAATATCTATCTATGTAATATATGTATAAGTAATATAATTCATCTAGTATACCATAACACAAGCTCTGCTTAGATTGGGGCTATATGATACTGTAATGATAAACGAATAATGGATTGTCCATTATTAATTAATTTATTTATTTAACATAGCGTTTCCAGCCTCAGTCGTACGTGATGTACCTACCTACAACAGAGTGTGAATCTACGAGTATATCAGATAGAAGTTTTATTTTTGTCAAGCGAAGCGCTTAGGAATACCCTCAGTATATCGGAACGTTTCAATTTCCCCACACGCGACGGGTGCCACGGAAAATGGATCTCGGCATTTCTTTTTTGTTTCAGAGATAGACGAGCTAGTTTTCTCATAAATGACGTTATGGCTACATACAGGTTTGTTGTTAACAATTGTTAGAATAGGTATTTCTAATATAATATCAAATAAACCGTAAGTGTATCTATACTAATATCATAAACAGGAGATATTAGAGTGTTTGTTTGAATTGAATAGGCTCCGAAACTACTGAACCTATTTGAAAAATTCTTTCACCATTAGAATCCTAAATTTTCCCCTATTTTCCCTAAAGAACATATATTATGTTTTGTTTAATACCGGTGCGAAGCCGGGGCTTAACGTTAGTTACATATAAATTCATCTCAATCTGGCATGTTACTAGCAAACTGCAGGCGTCTCTACTAACAATGACTATCTATACACGATAAAATCTGTTGACTTACAATAGTGGCTTCCTCTGTGACGTTATCAAATTCGAGATCCTCGGCACCAAGTTAATCGAAAACGATACCTATATCAAATTTTTAGGTGGTAGAAGGGGTCATCATGGGGTCTGAGGGCACATTTGTACTTTTTATCACTCACACAGAAGGAAACAACCGACTCTCGCGCCTCCTTACCTTACGTCACTTTGTCATCGAATGCGTGAACTATTTGAAATTCATTCCTTCAACTTTAATAACTTACGCAATGAATGACGATGCCATACTATTATTGTCTATTCTAACCTAAATAACAATCCCCGTGCTAGAGATCCCCTTACCTCCTCCTTTGTAACACACCGGTAGGTAATAAAATCTAGTACAGATTGAGATTCATAATTATATAAATTACGTAGATGTTGTGTGAAAAGACCTATTTTAAGGCATGGCTAGTTAGTTCCTCACTCTTGCTTTATCTTCATACTAATATAACCTGAGTATATAATTATTTATGCAGGCACGACCAAAAGTAGTAACTTTTGGTCGACCCCTTCTACGACCTATGTAGAATGACATTAACCACGCGTAGGCCCTTTAAACAAAAATAAATATCATCTAAACTAAAATTATAACGAGGAAAGATTTGATTGTTTGTTTTCATTCAATAGGCTCCGAACTACTGGGCCGATTTGAAAATTTCTTTCACCATTACTAGGTACATAGTCCTTGATGAAAATAGGCTGTGGAATATTTTCCAAAAAGTTAGGGATCGGTATGAAAACTTCAATACGTCTAAGTCTTCAATAACCTCAACATGTGTAGAAATTTATAATTTTTGTTAAGGCACTATATAAAGACAATATTTAGGTATAAGTAGTATTATTTAGTAGTTCGTAGCGCTTGACAAATAAAGTTGAAAATGGTGATGCGTTTGATTTAGTTGAATCTCTTGTTCGACAATGTCAACATTATTTATCGGTTTTTATTTATTTTAAAAGTAAATACACCAGTAAATTAAAATTTTTATACATAATTCTCTAGATGATAAAATTACCTTTCTTACAGTAACAAAATTATAAAATGTTATCAATCAAAATAATTTCGAGACGAAAAAATATTTTCGTGTTCTTTCTTGCGATATTTTTTTCAAGTTTCTAGATGGTTTTTATGAAATATTTTTGTATAAGTCTTTTGTCCATACACTTGACTATAAACTGTATTTTTTTTGGGCTTGTAATATGTCGCAGTAAGCCTAACTGTGCGACGAAAAAGTGGTCGTTTTACGATGTCTGTCGTATGGCAGCGCCTTAAATACCCGTGCGAAGCCGGGGCAGACAGCTAGTTATCCATATTTAAATTCAGTCTGTTCTCAACAGCCTTTGACATTGGTCAAAAGCCTTTTGTATTTAAGAGTGGCTCGGGTCACTCGAACCGCTTATTTTTGGTTTGTTACTCTTATTAGCTCTAGAATGGAAATTAGAACATTGAATGAACCGCGCTGCTTTAGTCATTGAAGCACTACAATGACTAATGAACCTCCACACACAAATCAGCTATACGAGACTCTCATACATCCTCTACACACCCACAGTCACATGTGATTTTCCAGATGCCCAGTATTCAAAGTCCACTATATATTTTCCGAACTGGTAAATTTTAAATTTTAATTTTAACTGTTAAATAAAAAATGTTTCGATTGGCCTTGACCTGCAGCAAAGCACCTTTAAAGTTATCCAATCATTATGGGACACCCTGTATGTCTATGTATTTTCTTTATAAATATAGAAACAAAATAAAGTAAAACAATATTAAATAGCCACGTTTGCCAAACTGAGAGCTCGACGTTAAATGTTTTTCAAAGCTCGAGTTACCAAAACAAACAAGTTTTATTCGAAATATCTTGTGAGAAGGACGCCCCACATAGCTTTCTATAGCATTGTAGTTCTTTTGTCGCGTGGAACATCAGTTTCTACGTCTGTAATTTTAGTGGTTTTCCTGCTCTCAAAACCGGAACACCGTTATTTTACTGCTGAAAAGGTTGGTGTTTTGAAGTAGCCTAGTGGCTTAGAATTGTATTTTTTTATGTTGTTGGAGTTTGCAATCAAGGAATATACGTTGTTATACTTTTTAGGGTTTCGATCGTGTTCAAAACTCTTATAGTTATCCTTTATCTGTTTTTATTAGTCTTTAATAATTCGGCAACTACGGTAGTTATTAATGATACTTCAAATACTAATAAAGGGGTTCGAATATTTTGACTTAGTTAACCGTCCGCCATTTTTTTTTTTCAGTATCGTGCTAAGCCTGGCTTGGAAACAAAATCTTCGAACCCCTTTCTTGGGCCTTTATTAAAGATAAATATAAAAATGCACATTTTCAGTAAAAATTGTGATGGCGAAATTTTCGAAGAGACTTATGGATCAAATGGTATGAATATGAACATCTAAAGATAGTTTTTAAAATTTTAGTGCGGTTCTTACTTTTTGAAAAATGTAAAAACAGTCGAATAAATTTACAGTGCGATCCATCTGAAATGTATTAGTCATTGTAGATATGGATCTATACTTTACATGAAAAATAAAAAGAAATAATTTTCAAAGGTCCCTTTTATTAAAAGGAATATTTATTTCAGAACAGTTTTTAAAAATTTCCTACTCCCTTATCTCCGAAGTACATACATAATCTACAAAAGTTCGAAACCCGCAACGCGCAACCGCTCGCTCTTGACCGATCTTGTTTTTGTTTGATCCGCCTTTTTCCCTCCGATTTTTTGGTTGTTGAATCTTATATTTTTTAAACAAATCCAAAGAAATGTATGTATGGTGATATTTTACGACACTGGTACTCGGAGAAAATCGCAGAAGTTTGTAACAATTTTTAGCTTTGACTTTTCTTTTGGCTTTGCTTTCATTCATCATTATATTCGTGTCACGTCCGTTTTCAAACACAAATCCGCACTTTCAAGCTACTTACTTATGCACTACTAGCTAATTATGCATTGACAAAGATTTAGTTTTTATTGCTTCACATTTTACATTATTTTTTATGTTAACGCTATAAGTTATTTTACGCTTTCATACATAAACGTTTTTGTATAAAAAAAAACCTTGGATTCTGATTCTACAACAGAGGTCAGCAACTATTTTTGCAATTTAATATTTTTTTCACCTACGAATAACAATTCACAAGAAACTAACGATATAATTTGCCAGTTTCACATTCCCTGAAAATAACACACCCATCTACGTCGTAGCAAAGTGCTACGAAGCATGTCTCGTAGACATGCTACGCTGCAACGCACTCTGCAATCTAGCTCAAGAGATCAAATACATATTATGTAGATAAATAATGCTTTATTCTGTAAACGTATCACTAAAACAGTTTACAGTTTTAAACACAAATACTTTACGGGCTTTGAAAGTAGTAATTAACCATAATGTAACTTATAAGCATAATAGGGTATCCTCTAATGTGTGGTGCAGTTTCAAATAGATACTGGCAGCATAATGTCAACTGTTATCACCAGTCGGATGCATCCCCACGCTGGCTGTATTGTCTCAATGTATGGCAATGTTAAGTAGGTAATTATAATCTAGCTGCTTCATCAGCATTTTAGTTAATCTTATTTATATTTTTAATATGTATTTATGGATGTTTATATATATCACGGTCGATTGAATTAGCGTCGACTTTAGGGTAAAATCCTTTTCAAAATCAGCTAGTCGGAAAATCCTGAAAGGTAAGTTTGGTAATACCAGAAGTACATGAATTTTTCAGTATATTGAGCTTTTTTACAGTGTTTCAAATTAATTTTGACGTTTTCTGCCCCTACCAGGAATGTGTATTTTAATACGTTCTATAATTTAGTACATCCATACAATTTCAGGTCAATAGCCCAGCACGTTAAAAAGTTACAGCCATTTCAATACGTTTCCATACTAGGAACCTCATATTTTAATAATCCGAAATCCCCAATTTTCAGAAGCACTTTTAAAAATCCTGAAACAGGTGTTTTTGTTTTTAATTTAATGTTAAGAATTTAGAGCAACTTCCTTTTCATCCATACTTACCTATACTTACCAAGAGAATTTAATGAAATTTCCCTTAACACATGTTGTAATTTATTGTCTCTTTAATTACTGAAAATTTCAAGTCACTAACATCCTACATAAAAAGTTATAGACAATTCAGTACGAAGCTAAACTAGGAATCTCAAAGTTTGAATTATCCAGTATAATTTATAACTCGTATTACTATTCAGCAAACATTCTTAAAATATTAGCTAAAGGTAAAGGGCCTAGGTACAGTCCGTTAGCAAGACCATTATTAATGTACGTTGCAAGTAGCAAGAAGCAATTACGCTCGCATTGGGGTTCTAATTCGTCTTCACTCCCACATTGGTAGACCAATTACGGCACCGCGGCCTGCATAGCTGACGTCCAAGTGCTTTAACTGGCTGACACCATGATTTATCGTGCCACTTCTCCGGTTGAGCCAGCTATCTCAGAAAATTGATGGATCATTTGAATCGAAGTGGTAAGCGATTTGGAGGACAGGAGTAGGTTAGAAATGTCATCAATCTAAATCATTTGTTGATAAACTGTTGTGTAAGAGTGAAAGATGTTTTCGACTGAGCACGAAATTACATTGTGAACATTTCAAGCTTAAAAACACCCGCCGTCGTATTCTCCTTATCCGACCGCAAACAGCTTAAAAATCCTACAAATGTTAGACGGTAAAAACCAAATTTATAGGTTTTCGTGAAATCTTTATTGGTTTGTAATTTTGGCAACGTCCCAGGGGAAATGCCTACAAGAAAAGATCTTGCGATATAGCATATAAAGTGGTGTCAGGGTGTGATCACCTGTTAAAGTCGAATTTACAGACAGCTTTCTTTCCTTTAATAAAATAATCCACTGTAGAAATAATGATTCTAAACAGCAAAAGAAAGTTAGACAAAACGTCAACGTTTTTCAATCATTTATTTACAACGAGTTTGTTTCCTGAGGCGAATAAGGCACCCTGAAAAATTTAAATTATTTGAATAAACCTCTAACTAAACTAATTATTACTATTTAAACGCTTACTTACTAAAAGGTATAATTGTTTTGCATTATCTGGAAGAATAAAAATTAGGAAATTTAAAGCTGTAAAAAATTTAAAATAATTAAATTCTCGTCCATAAAACGTATTTTTTTTGTATTGGATGGGTGACCACTTGATGTTGGCTATTTGTCATTTTGCGATCTATTAAAAAAACTATCTTTTAAGTGTTTTGGTTGTTTTTTGAGGTAGTATATCAAGTTGTAAGGAACCCTTCGTGTAAGAGTAAACTCGCAAACGGCCGGTTTTTCAAAATGAATACCTACTTACAGAAACTGCGCGTAGAGTCCGATCGCTTCACCACAGAGTGACGTAGTTAGCTGTCCGTGATCACCAATAAAATAAAAAGCAAAGGAAAACAAAGAGAAACAATGAAACAATATACTTCGAAAAAGAGCAAATAACAGATTCGGCGGACGGATATTTTAAATCCGACTTCCGAAAAACCGTCCTAAGTATTTTTAATTCCAACAAATGGTCTAGAATGTGACTGATGTCAGGTTCCAGCTAAGTTTCAGTCGCTTCTAGGGTTTGTATTAAATAAGTAGGTTAAAATTCAATCATGTATCCCCTTTTTTGCACACGGTACGTTTGTAACTTTATCTCTCTCTCCCAATAAAGTTTGCGGGAAGAAAACTCTTTTTAGGGTTAAGCTCACCTTTGCCATTACTTTTACATTTTAATGTTTTTTTATATATTTTATCGTGCAATAAAGAATTAAGAATTGATTTTATCAGACGTCTCCAGCACCAAACATTATCTCCATCAATCAAAGTCACGTTATGGGCGTTATGACGACGTTTAAATCTTAACTCTGACCTTTCCTACGAGTACCTAAAAGCTACAAATAGCAAAATGACCAGCACCCAAGTACTCAGTCCGTTTCCTGTTTCCGGTACCCGTCAACTTGCCCGGACATGCGATTATTCACTTGTCGACCCGGAGCGCGACAAAGCGCAAAGCCTCTGTTGGAATCGGCTTCGGAATCTAGGTAGGTAGCTGTAGGTGTAGCCCCCTTTACCCGACAATTTAGTAATTTTTTTTGAAGATCTCTGTGGCGAAGCGAGCGAAGGTCCGCCTCTAAGGCAGGAAATTGCGGACTCGATTCACACCTCTGGACAAATGTTTATAAGATCTGCAGATTTGTTCAGGGTGTTCTGGTCGTTTTCTATCCTTATTATATAACCTGTCTATAGAACAGATTTTCATTAAATTTGGCACATACGTCGTCTAAATGGAAGAAAGGATTATAGGATACTTTTAATCCCGTTGTCATGTTCCCGCGGGATAGTACAGGGGCACGCGATATAACTGAATTGAGTCAGTGAAGTTAGTCTCTCTTCACAAATAAATAAATAAATAATGCTGGAATGCTGGAGCAGATTTGATTCGCAAAAATCGGTCGAGAAGTATAGTTTCTCATAAGAAAATTTCACAAATTCCGATATTTACCGTTATACATTACAGATAAATTTATAGCTCAGTATATTTTACGTTGCCTACACTCTCTCTGCCAAAGCACCCAGATGGCCGAGTGCTACAAACTCCATAATTTGCAGCAATAAATTGTTTTTAACGAGGTTTCTATTTTATGGTACTCGCATCCTCCAGATGTAAATTCAGGTCTCAGATTTACGACTACTTCTACTCGTAGCTTCACGAGTCAAAAACGACATATTGTCATCTTACCCCATTCGACATTTTCTCATCTTGAGAACTGTACCTATATTAACGATACCTAGGTAGGTACGTGCAGAATTTGTTCTCCTGTCGATGGTATTAATAATAACGGAATCGGAAGTCTCTAGAAGAGCTGTGAAATATTAGTAACTATTCTCTTCTTAGTAGGTAATCACTACATTATATAAAACATAGTTGCTTACCGCTATCTGTCCATGAATGCTTAAATTAAAAAACGCAACGGATTTTTATGCGCTTTCAATAGATAGAGTGATTGAAGAGGAACATTTATATGTATAACATTGAAACCCGCGCGAAGCCGGGCGGGTCGCTAGTTAAATAAATTACAAGAGATCAGTTTGAAAGACTCCGCTTTATGCGGCTTGCGAGATGGAAGAAACAAAGTCCATTAAAATTTTAATCACAAAAGTGTTTTTATATACCTGATATAAATAGTCTGATTTATTTCATTTAAACATTTTAGACAAGTGCATGCATGAATAAAGATCAAACAGCTATCGGAAATAAACAAAACAAGACAAAGTGGTTCACAAGTCTCGAGACGGGAAGTGGCCCGGAACTGGGGTAGGCGCGAGCCGCCGCCGCTTTGTATATTTCCGGATACCTTTGGATATTGGGTGAACTGGGCTATATTGAAAGAGCTGGTCTATATTGGGAGGTAGATTTCCAACTCCAGCGACCATGTTTGAACAGCGAAGTTTCGTTGAAGAATGTAAGTGGATGTTGTAAGCTTTATTATTTATTCATTGTTTGACGCTTTGACCTACAAGTTTTGTTCGTTTGATAGAAAGCTTGGCAATAAAGAATAATAACAAACGGTAAAAATAACGATCCATATACATTATCCTTTTTCTAATACATTCACAATGTTTGTAAAATATGTCTACTAGTTAAGCTGGAAAATATACATGAAAACTCAGAGACAATATCATAACTAACCAAGATTATAACGACGCAAGAATAAGCCCAGTATTTTACAATATGCAAAAATTATGGCGTAAACAAGACGTTATTCAGATTACGTAATTCCAATTATGAGGTGGGACATTTTATTAACCCGGCTTTTCTCATTTGAGCGAACAGCGGCCGGAATCTTTCCATTGAAAATAAAAACACGGCTTATTGTTAACGTTGAAAAATTTCCCAGGAGATTTATATTGTTGCGATATTTATCCCCTTCGATAATATCGCCTGTAGGAAAATATGGAACTGGCCCCCTTGTTTTGTTTGTATTCGGCAGCGAGTTTTTGCTTGCCCGTTCGGTCACCTACCCCTTTTCATGTTGATAAATGGGCAACGAATATGGGGTTTGCATGATTTAGTTTTTTGCTTATTATTGTCATCTGATCTGGGATTTAAGGTTTATCATTATGTAAGTTTAGCAAACATATTAGCCTACAGCTACTGGCACAAGTGCATAGCTAAACAAGAACACTCATCATAATGTCAGACACATTGTGATGAGTGTTATAGTTGGTAGCTACACAAACAGAAACATTTAGTAGCTAGGTACACATTGAATTGAATCTCGTTCTGCTTGCTCTAAACAGGTTATAGTTGAAGATCAGTCTTTTGCTTCTTGAGCATAATATTATGCTGAGCCATAGCTTTTTTGACGTACTGCAGCGTATTTCCTTTTACTATTCAATTGTATTTTATTATTGTTTGTTTTACTAGTGCACTGTATGTAGGGTTGCCAGATGGTATCCAAAAGGAGGACAAGTCCTCCTTTTCCATATAATGTCCTCCCGTCCTCCCTTACCTACTGTATGTCCTCCTTTTGCTATACGTTTCTCTCTCGCTGAAAATGTCGTGCGCCGTACGAAAATCTAAAATATGATGATTTAGTTTCATGCATTGAGTTCCTGAGAATAAGAGGGGTAGAGATTGACTATGTTAAGCTACATGATCAATTTTGTAACGATTTCTTTTCTGAAATCGAAATCCGATGATGATCATAATGAAGTCTTTTATGATTTGAAGTTTCACGAACAGTGGAAAATCTACTTCAAAACAGTCAAAAACCACGAATGCTTCTCAGAGCTACTCAAGATCTGCGAGTTCTATATTTGAATGCGCACATAACGCGAATGTTGAAAGGGTGTTTTCACTAATAAATACTCATTAGAGCAAAGAAAGGAACCGATTAAATGTAGAGTCAGTAAAATCTTCGATTCTCACACAATACTATTTAAAAAACATTACATGTGAAGATTTTTATAATTATTTGATTAAAAACCAAGAACTCCTTTCTAAAGTTGGCAGCTCCGCTAAGTATGATTAATAAAACCAAGTTATATGAAAAAAAACTTGTTTCATTGTAAATTTCCTCCTATTTTACAGAAAATCCTCCTTTTAAGACCCATCTGCCCTCCTTTATCAAATGTACATCTGGCAACCCTAACTGTATGTTACTTTACCTATATGTTTCTGTCTGAATTTGCAAATAAAGACTTCACCGATCTATATCTACATAATTACATAAATAATCGTTTAAGAATTTAATCTTTTTAGAGAAAGGTGGCTTTGTTTGTTAGGGCGGTTATTAAAACGTAGCTAGTGGATTTTCTGGCGTTCTTATTAAAAGTTGATACAATAAGGGAGAAAGTTGCGAAAAGGTCATTAGGTTCATAAATATGCAAGATTTTTGCTGGGCTTTGAACGTTGATTGTTGTTGCCTCGTGAATCTTAAACAGATGTTATTATCAAGTTAAAAGAAAAAGTCAAATATTTGTTTATATAGATCCATTGGCCTTTCTTACTGTATTTTCTTTACTTATACTTCTCTTATCAAGACACTCTAAACTTTTGGTGCAGTGGTCACACAAATTATTATCATAATTCTTAGTCTAAGATTGTAAAAATAAAAATATCTATATGTATCATGTTTGTTTTAGGTATATCAGTCATTAAGTACCTATTTAATACCCATTTCATGCAACAACAATAATAACAAGCTATGCTTAACTTGGAGTTACATGATGCTGTGTATTTGTCCAGCATTAATTAGTACAAAACGTTGTTAAAAAACCATGTTATTTTTATATACTTTTGTAAATTATTATGATGGTACATTCATGTAATTAATATCCATTATTCACTATAGCCACATGTTTACTACTAGAAATAAAAATCTATTAAAAACCGGTACCATTTGGTTATCTTATCAACTATAAAACAACAAGTGTGTAGGTACCTAATAATTTCAATACATTCTAATTAAGTTCTAGCACATTTTTCAAAACAGAAAACTATTACAAGAGCATTGCTTCTTTAGAATATTATGTCCTAATTTTGATCACAGCTACCTCAATACATAATTCAGCGAACACATTAGCAATTTATGAGCTGACGCTAACTAAGAGCAGAGTAAAACGCGATTGTGCTTAGCATTTAACGATGTTATTCATGTTTGTTGCCATGTACAATGTAGTTAGCCAATTTGCAATGAAAATTTGCGTCAAAGTACCATGCACTTCATAAGGCAATTATACTTATGTAGATCCTTCTAACACGGAACGGTGAATTTTATAATCATACCAAAATACATAATAGGATAGGAAGAAGAGCTTCTAAAAAGCTATTTATTGCAATTTTTGGAAGTTGGATTTTTTGGCTGTGGGTTACGTACCAAACTTCCTCGAGCCTTTCTAGTGTTTAAACTATTAGGTGTTTTGGTAATTTTTTCAATTGTTAAACTACGATATTATGATAGATAAGCAATGTTAAGCCAAAAATAAGCGAATTACTAACTAATATTTTTATTATTTTTATACAGGGTTTTCATTGTGATTTTCAGAGGATTTTTTGTAGTGAGGCGCTTATCACCAATGTGATGACTTTCCTACTTTACCCTAAGTAAAAGGCTCATCAATAAGTTTAGTGTTCAATATTAGTATAAGTAATAAATGAGGATACAGGCGACTGGGCCCACTACAAAACTGGGACCGCGGTCCCAGTTACCTGATTAGTTTTTTCTTGTTTATTTCGTTGGGCGAGTGGGACCACTCGTAATTTTAACCACAAATCTATTGTTTAAAGTACAGTTGGCATTATGTCTTATTGTCTTATTGTGCAAAAAATATAATAAATAACCTTGAGTTCTAACACAACATATTAATAGGAATTTAAAAATCAGTCTTCGCATCGATTTAGGTATCTCTTAAGTTTCTACGTTAGAAATACAAATATACTCTATAAATAAAGTACCATCACTATAAACAAATAAAAAACATTAAACAATCACAGGAAAATCACATTAATATAATAAGCCTAAGTTATAAGTGTTCTTAGCTTCTTATACAAGAAACACTATTATTTAAACAATTAAAAATAAACAAATATAAAAACACAAAACAACATAGTTTCAGTTTAAAAAATGCTGTCTTCTTAACATGCAAATCGAATTATTTATTAAAATCTCAGTTTCTCAAAACAGTGGCCGATACTTATTTGACCACATACTAGTTCGTTTATAGCAGATGTAATTCTTTTATGCCTTGCGATGGTTTCGGGCTTCTTTTTTGATAATTGGATGCTAGTTGGACTTTCTAATGCTGCAGAGTAGTATCGCACATCCTTTTGCAGCCCTTCTAATAGCTGAGCAATATTTGGTTTTATTTTTATAAGCTTCCTTATGCGACTATTCCACTGCTCTACAGCATTATTAGTTTTATGCGGTTCATCAAATGTGAAAAAATGTGGGAAAGAGCGCGCCATATATCCGTATCGCTTACACGTTTAAAAAAAAAATTAAAAAAAAATTTTAATCTCCGTTCCCGAATAAGCCTATAAAACGCATTTTAAAGTTTACTTAGTCGCAAGCTGCAGGCCCCATAGAGTAACATTACAATACCTACGACCTACTTTCAACTCTATGTCTGTCAATAAGGACCGATACGTCATTTAATTTTGTCAATTTTATGTAAACATTTCAAACATGAGATCAAGGAGTAAAATCATCAGATTTCTTCACTTTGCGGCGGAGCCCCCTCCCCCAAAAGAAGGCGTAGCAACCCGGATTCTAGGCACATGGTGGGTTTAAAGGGCATGTGTGCGTCATGGGTGGGCAATGAAAGTGTTGAGTAGATTCTATAAGCTAACGAAGTAGCGGGTAAAAGCTAAGTACTACATTAAAATAAATCCTGAGTTATGTAACTTGATTTTTCTGTTAACTGTACATTAAAGCAAATTAGGTATATGGTCCCAGTCGACCCATACAAAAATGTGATCAGGTAACTGGGACCGCGGTCCTAGTTATGTATGGGCCAAGTCGCCTGTATCCTCTAATAAATAAGGGCTGTGGCTTTTGTTTTACCAGTATAAATAAAATATAGGTAATCATTTAGTCACCAATCAAGATACCCATTCAATTATTCATTTGCATAGGTTTCTTGATTTGTGTATCATCATCATCATCATCACCATATGTTAGTCCACTGCTGAACAAAGGCCTCCCCTAATGATCGCTATAGCGCTCTGTCTTCAGCTTGTTGCATCCAGCATCTGCCAGCAGTTTTTGATTGGTAAGTACCATATAATTATATACCTACTGTTAATTATAGGAATATTGCATAGTGCTTGTGCCTTAATAAATTAAAAATAAAATAAATGTTAAAGCTGCGCGCCAGATCGCGACCGATCATCAGCCAGAATGATGTCATATAAATCAAATACATATCTTTAGCGTTGCGATGAAACAAAAAGAATTCTAAATATAAACTTTAGAATCTTAGGAAATCCTTCAGAATCTAAAGATTTTATTAAATCGGTGGATGAAGGTTTCGACAACATCTATGTTAAATACACTTGCGAGCTTTAAACTGGAATCACTTCATCGCTGGTTTCTGCAGACCATATTTTACAGTTTCCATGGAATAAACTGCTTAGCTTCAATTGAAATCCGCGCCCACATCATACAAGACCCACCCCCATATGCCACTGTTTCCGCTATACAGCATTGTGCGTATCGCTCTCCCGGTCTCCTGTAGACTCTCCGTCGACGGTCGCTGCCATGCAGGCACATCCTAGTCTCGTCCGCGAACAAAACTCGGCTCCATTGCTGTATATCCCAATCTAAGTGATCACGAGCAAACTGAAGTCGGGCTTGTCGGTAGGCTGTAGACAATTTGGGTCCCGTTGCTGGCCTTTTTGGGGTCAAGTTAGCTTCTTTGAGTCTTCGCCTCACTGTCCACTCGCTGAAAGTTCTACCTCGAACTTCTCCGAGCTCCCGCTGGACGTCAACGCCGGTTAGATGTCGATTTCGGAGAGAAGTGCTGACAATAAATCGGTCATCTCTCGCCGAAGTGCATCGCTGTCGTCCAGATCCTGGTCTTCGGACTAAGTTTCCAGTCTCTCTAAACCTCTTGTATACTTTGGAGACACAGGACTGGCTCAGATGAAGCTGTCGAGCGATAGTACGCTGAGAGAACCCTTGCTGGATTAGGGTGACGATTTGAGCGGCTTCTATTGGTGTGGTTTCCATTTTCTTGTAATTCCAGTATTTTGAGTGACGTGATATATTGGACTGATGACAAAATTGCATAAATTCCCAGTTTTTATAGTGATTCAGGAGTTTGAAAAAATTTATGTTTCGTTCCAAAAATTTATGTCTTTTGTTTTCACGTTCCATGACATATGATGAACATTTTTTTCGCTATGATATCGAAAGAGTTTGAAAGCTAATAAAATTATCTTTAAATAATATACCACAACCTACAGTTTATTGCATGGAAAATGTAAAATATGGTCTGCAAAAACCAGCGATGAAGTGATTCCAGTTTATAGCTCGCAAGTGTAGATATCGTTAAAAACAGGTTTAATTGCCATCAGTCACCGCCATTGTTGACTATTTGAATAAAATATGTGTTCGAAAAGGCCATCACTCAGCCACTAATTACTTGAGAGCTTTCATCCATCGTTCCAATTGTTTCGGATTGATTTGTGATTTTTGGTAAAGTTTTTTGATTTGTATGTATAGTTGCGTTCATGGAATACTTTCTGTCATAACCATTATTAGGACCTACTTCAGGCACCAATCTTTACGAAACAGGTTTCGGCAATAAGGATAGACTAAGGTCAATAACTTAGTCTATCCTTTGTACTTACCTTTGTGAAGTGAAACAAAGAAACTTAGATCGCTGTCAGGTTCCAAGTATCATCATCAATCATCATCAACAACCTATAATAGTCAACTGCTGAACATAGGCCTCCCCTGATGAGCGCCATAGATGGCATTGTTCATCAGTTGGGGGTTTTTGCCCATAATCCTCACGCTGGGCATGCGGGTCGGGGATCGCAGTTCGGTCGAGTTGTTCTGCAGAGGGCGCTGCTGCCCGCCCCCCGGTGTGTTTCCCTTAGTCGCCTCTTACGACACCCACGGGAAGAGTTGGGGTGATGAAATTCTATGCCGGCACCACACGGCCAATTCTGTGCCGGCACCACACGGCCAAGTCTCACAATTACATTAATTTCGTTAATTTATAACAAAATTTCTGATTTTCATATAAAACTTAATTCTATCGAAGATTCAAAATATTTCTGTTTCGCTAAAAGCATCTTCACAAACTTTCACATTTATGCTCCTAGCCGAATTCCCAACCACAAAGGCCAGTCTCAACTTAAACTAGCCACGTGCACAGGACATTTTATAGTACTGTGTATGTAACTAATGTGTGTGTAAACACAGGTGCACTCTCTTTTCACTCACGCACATAATCCGACGATGGATGGACCGACATGATCAGTGAGAGGTCAGGCTCAAGATAAATCTTTCTTTCTTGTCACCAAACCACAACTTGGGCTCCTTCAAGACTAGAGTAAATAGGTAGTAAATAGGTATCTCCTAGACCTTCGGCCACATCACTTTTTATAAGGTGAGATCGTGGGCAAATGGAGGTCTATCAGTTATAAAATAAAGTTTTATATCAATACTTACAAAGATTACTAGATTACCTAACGGTAGTTTTCCATTACATATTTATAATGTTCTCGATGGCTATAACTATTTTTTTGCATTAATTAAGATCCTCTAATTGAATCTTGACGATCGCTCGTAAACTTTTCGCTTTCATCTCCTTAACGGGTTGAATATCAACGATATTTAAAATAAAGATAGGAATCACCGAAAGAAGATAAAACTTACGAAAGGTTTTCTTTATTATCTCAGGGTAAGTTATGAAGAATAATGATGTTTTTGATGTGTTCATCTAGGCTTTTGATTAATATGTTCTACGGTCCTAGACATGATGATTTGCGAAAAGGTGTTAGGGTCTCTGAAATATCTTTATAATTATGTCCCAAAGAAATATACCAATTATTTCAAAGTCACTTTTTCAAAAAGTTGAATAATAATCTGCAACAACATGACATTTTAACTTTCTTCTCTACAGCAGACCAACTGTACGGATCGAACTGAAATTTTGCTTAGTCATAAAGGCATAGACCTGAAATAATACCACATAAGCTATTCCATAAATTAATTACCAGAAATAATCTTAAAACGGTACCATAGAACGCATGCACATATATCATGAAACAGCTCTGTCAGATGACGAGCGTTGGCTGTATCTGTTGCAAATAATAATATCCTATTATATTCATGCAAACACAGCAGGATACAAGTTTCAAAATAAATTGAGCACCTTAGAAGAGTCAAGTTAGAAGGCAACAACTTGACTACACAAGCGCTCTACCAAGCTCCCCACCAAGTAGGTACCTACTCTACGAATTACAAACAAGTACCTAGTTTCTCTTTGGCTTGCTGAGTCCTTAGTGTACTATCCAAACGCTATAAATTGTTTTCCATTAGCACCAGATGGCTTCGTTTACATAGCAATACGATCGTTAAGCTAAGCGCAATAGATAGCTAGGTACCAGATCTGTTGCGATCTGAATAACCCACTGTATCAATAAAGATACCGCCTAACTTCTGTCCGTGGCTACCCGCATTGTTTCTGGGATAAAACTTGACTTTAAGATACTACCTTATTCAATAATAATTACCACGGGATGGGGCACAATGCTCGGAAACGTGGTGTAGGAGCGTGTTGACGAACATATCAACGGTGCCGTTATCATAGAGTTTCAGCTGTTGAATAATCGACGAGAAAATACTAAAAATTAAAAATTATAATCAAAACAAAATAATGTAACGAGTTACGTTACAAATGTTCTATGGAAACGAAACTTTTTAGAATATTTTTATGAGAAGTGGTATTTTTTTGGATAAAAAGGACCCCTATTTTTTTTACAAGTGTAGAATTACATCTATGCAACATTTTAGTCCACCTCGTTCAGTAGTTAAGCATAAAAAAGTAAAAACATACATCCAACCATATCACCTAAACATTCAATGGATTGTCCTGCATTATCATATTTTTATATTTTGTAACGATATATTTTATTTTATTACTTCCAAATTTTAGTAGACTCGGAGAACCTAATTCTTTTTTCTAAGTTAACTTACGCGTGACCTTGACGCGACGCGCGCGCGGCCCTCGCGCTCACTGCGCCGGCGCAGTAGTGGAGGGGACTGAGGAGCTCACTCGACTCTCGGCCGCACGCCAGACCCCGGCTGAGCTTGAAGGCGAAACTACGTCTGTGCCATCCAATTTTAAACTTAACGGTCACGCACTCTCGATCTACTAGACGCTGACTTGTTCTAAAACTTTCTTTAATTTTTAATTGCTTACGCCTTAGGTTTTTTTCAATAAAGTCAGTGCTTGTGTGTTCCCAATCTTGGGAACACCTTATGACCTAGAATCCTTGATTCTTGGAAATCGGAACCGCACACCGCTGTGGCAGCGGATACCACTGAGCGCCTACTCCCTACGCTGGTTTCGGAGGACCCGGCGCGACGGCTGGACGCGACTATCTCTGCGCCCTCTTCCAGAACCAGCTACGCGGGATCGGGAAGACCTGGACGGCGCTAAGGAGTACGGGAGTGCCGCGGAGGGGAGTACGGTTACCGAATCTACGCAAAACTAGTGAAATTTGACCCGGCTGACCCACGAACCCTGTCTCTCAATCTAATTCTTAATTTAATGTATCTCTAATATCTAACTATCTCTTTTATTTCTCTCATTTCTTCCTAGGCTTGTCAGGCTAGGTGACAATTTACAAGTGAAAAGTTATTGTTGTCTTTAAATAAGCAAAATCTTCAATAAATCGACAGGATTAGGAGCGTGGTTCAATACCCTCTAATATTTTGCTACTTTGAAGAGATTAGCCTAGATAGGTTTGTACCTTTTTGTGAAATTCTCATTTCGGAAAGGACCTCGCTAGTGCAAAAGCGGCTTAACGCTAACAGATGGCTCAGGTAAATCGAGCTTCCACTTTTTCACCCGATTTAATCTAAAAAATATTCCGTAACAACAAGGATATTAAGTTGTTTGCAGCAATGGTTTGATATCGGGAACAGGAATAACAATCCGCAAGCATTCAAAGACCCAAGGGATAATTAGCTAAGCGGGATTCCATGCGATCGATGGGCTTATACACTAACCACACAGCTTGACCGAACGCCTAGTTTACATAATGCGTTGTAGTATTTCACCACAATTACCATTAGCAGAACACCATATTAGTAGTATAGTCTTTATTTATGTTCATATTATACATACGGGAAAACTTATGATACAATATTTATCAACAAACTTTCCATACTTAACGCAAACCTATAGTAAATTAAAAACAGTCTAAAGTCTTTTAGTAAGTAAATTTTTGTCAGAATTTGCTGTTTGAAATTATGATTATTTAAGAGACTGATTTACGATCTTTCAATGCTGGCAATTATTACCAATAAGATAGTTTAAGGATTTTGTGAAAAATCTTTTCATAAAAATCATACTCAGAAAATGGCTACAGTATACAATAGATACTACTAGAACCGATATTGAAATACTCTATATTTGACGTCATAAACGTTTATCTCGTTGCCAAAGGTGAAAATGAACCGATATCGGGCGTCAAAATAGAAGCCTACAAAATGCTCTCGTAATAGAAAACCCCTGAATCATTTGCAATACAACCTCCTAGTTTGTAGGGCGATGCAATTAAGTTACGAGTAGCTTACATTGAAGGTAGTGATGCTGACTTGGGAAGCAGCCAATTTATCGCCAATCAATTAGGCAGTGATTTTGTCTCGGCAATGTTTTGAGGACATGGAAAACAATTGGGAAACCACTGATCTTACTATGCGCTAAAATGTCTTTGCTATTGTTTTTCTTCTTTGTAGCTACGTGCAACACAAAAACTGCACATGTCTAATAAATGTGTAATTTCATCCACACAAACTAGGGGAAGACGATACCGTGTAAATTGTCCACCATTATTTATTTTATGCTTAAAGTTTTATGGACGGCTTTATGCGTCTATCTGTAACATTGAAAGCCTGTGACTACTTTTTAAGCTGTACTGTGAATAAATTGAACGGAATGTTGGAAACTGCAGTTGTGTAGAAGTGAATAGCCCACCAAAGACTTGGCGCTCGCTCGCCCGAGCGGTACAGCGCCTAACCAGCATTGCTCGTACAAAGATCGCTACACAATGCACTAGGATTTGTTATTTGTTAAGGAACTTTGGTATTGTTGTTTACTATTAAGAAGTCTGTAATCGTTGGTAATTTTTATTTGTCCTTTTGAGGCGAAACGAATCAAGTGGTAAATAAAGTTGATTATCGAAGTCAAAACTTTGCTCTTTCGTTTTCGTTTTTGAGAAGAAAGTCCGTATTTGCCTTAATTTATATCAATTAAAAAGTACACCAAACTGTTATAAATTTTGAGGTCCTAATATTAGTGAAAATGTAACAAGACGACTTGAGACAAAGAAGCGAAACGTCTCTGAAATTGTACGAGACCTTATGTGGTATGAGTGTGGAAGTTGCTTCTGAATTTATGAAATTAATTAATAAAATCTCTTTGAGTAGACAACAACGGTGCATTTCTTGCAAGACAGCTGCGCTGAAGATAGAAAAGTTAATTAAAGTTGAGAATAAATTTTATATGCTTGAATCCCGACTTTATTGCTTCTTTTTACGGCTACCGTCGGTCGAACGAGTTGTAAAATAAGCCTTGTCGGGTGTAGTGTAGAGGAGGCGTTAGTCCAGTGGCCGGCGGCGGCAATGTTCGAACAGAGCTGGATTAAAGTTCGTGGCCTCTGGGCGAACTTTTCCTTCAAGTTACCGTTCCCCAACATTTTACGTGCATCGTGTAAGTGAACAAACTTGTTGAGGGGTAAAGTTCGGTGAAACGTGAGTGATTTAATACTTTCATCTCACTATATATATGAGAAGTGTCTATTTGTCTGCTTAATATTCCGTCCTTTGACCAACTACCGAAAAACAAGTAAGGAACCACATATAAGTAATAGGTACTTGATAAAAGTTTCTTACCGGAAATCCTTGTATTTCCAAGATTGCGCATAATATCTAGTCTTAGTTGCTTAAATCCGATACTGTCTTCAAGTCTTGACTAGGCACTGGCTCTGAACTTCACGCTGCGATAGACTAGATACGGACAACACACTTGCTATAGGTTACTAGAATCTTTTGTGTTACTTTTACTTCAGTTATTGCGAAAAGTGGAATTAAAAGGGTTCAAGGGTATTCCTTAAATCGAGCAAACAGAAAGTTTTGAGGCCTGTGTTTGATGTTTGAGGACGAATAAAACGGATGTCTTTGACAAAATTTGATGTATTTGGTTTCTGGAAATTAATGCTTAGATCTAAATAAATAAAAACAGCCTTTATTTAATGATCATTGCTTTTATTAAATTAAAATAATAGTACTATTGCAATTTTTTGTGTACTGAGTTTTTGCTTACCAAAAATTGCTGAAATTGACATTATTTATGATAACCTATTATCCTCTACGTTTCTTTTTTGAGATAAATAATAATTTAATGTCGCGGCGATAAAAATACCTTTGACCCCTCACAAAAAGCACATGAGAGTCTACCACTGGAACCTACTAGAAAAATTAACACCTCCACTGCGATAACCGATCCGCCTGATGATTGTATTGATTAATAACAAAGTCCATCGAAAGAGGCATGTTGTGCTCTATACGTAAATATGTGTAAATGATAAGGCATTATCCTTATGTCCGTTGAAATCGCCTAAACGGTATTTTATTTCGCAACCCCACTGTTTCACTTCCGATATAGTTTTGAAATAGCAAAAAAAGGAGTTCAATTAACTCGCTCTAATAGAGCGAACCCGCTGGGCAACATTCCACGGCTGGCCAGACGCCAATCCGTACAATACAAATACGTGATTCGCGTGGTTAGACTATCCAATTCAATATTCAATTGCTAGTTCATAACTTGCCATCACTGTCCGCAACACGAACATACTATAATTATAAACTGTTATAATTATGAAATATTAGCGATAGTCCAGTGTTTATCGATATAAAACCCTGTGGTTAACGATTATATCGTTGTACCAAAAATCTGCCAAATAGGAAATTTAGGTTTGGCTACAAACGAAAATGAATGCGTATTGCATTATCTATGTTGTTAGAGTCATTACTAGGGCATGCATTCCGAAATTCCGGAATTTCGCAACTCCGGAATCTCGGACAGTTTTTTACTATATTTCAATTCCGGAATTGAGACGAGTATCGTAATTCCGATATTAATAAAAACACTGATCCCAAGCCGTGTCCTCCGAGCTTGAAATAAACGATTCATCGTCTCCTGCTGACGAAGACGTTGCAGTTGATGAACCAACTCTGCAAGAGCAGCTAGACAAAGAACTGGATGAATGCAAAAAAAGTCGCAAGAATCTAAGGACCAATTTTGACCTTGCAGGGTTCGTGAAAGTAGAGAAATAAATGTGTTATTTATAACGGAGGACAACGAGGTGTGCATCTAGCGTGTAGCGTTTGAGTGTCGAATGTGAAAGAGTATTTTCGAGTGCAAGCTACATTTGTAACAGACTTAGAAGCTCGCTCTCTGACAAAATGCTAGATGCATTGTTATTCTTGAAAACGCACTACCAAGAACAGAGTTTCCTCTCAAAGTGAAAATTCTATAAGTCAAGTGTTAATCTTTTTCTCAATTTATTACCAAATTAATATTGTTGTGTTTATTATTAGCAGAGATAGGAATAGGTAGTGCAATCTATGGCTAATGACCTCAAACATTATCAATAGTATGGATACGCGCCGGAATTCCGGGAAAAAGATCGAGAATCGTTTATGTTACACTTCCGGTATTTTGTAAGTTTCTTTTATAAAATGTAAATATTTCACTAACCGTAAGTTAGATTATTAGGATAAACAAAACGAACGAACTTTGTTACTGCCTAAACCCCTTCTTCACTTATCGCCGCCGTCGTGAAGTCGAAACAATGCATTCCATAATAATTTTGGTTTGAGGCTCCGGCGACGGATGAATTTCCCATACCTACAAATGTAATACCAAAATGATATATTTTGAGCATATTTTCGCCATGATCTGATATTATTTGTAATAGTATTTATCTAGGTTTCTGCCACAAGTTATATTGAAAATGCTTACCTATGTACACAAATAATAGGAAAACGTGTTTTCTTTGATTAGGTAAATCCGGTTTCAGTTCAATTTATTTTCGGTAAAGTATTTTGAAAAAAATTTGTGGTAGAAACCTACCTACATTAATACAATTTTGAAACAAATAATAGTAGATCATTTTGAAAATTTGCTCAAAATACAAATCATTTTGGTGTTGTTTGTATATATTTGGGAAATTCATCCGTGTCGCCGGAGCCTTAACTAAAAGTAAATACCAATATGGCGGCAAGTTTATCTTCGTTGAAAATAATGATGAATTGATAATATCAATCTTATTATTGTATATTTAAAATATTATTTTACATAGTACAAAACTAGGAATAATAATTTCTCATTCAATTCCCGGGACTTGTGGCATGTTAAGATAACCTTATGAAGTCTCGGCAAATTGCACTACCTATTCCTATCACTGATTATTAGTTTATGTAAGTTTTAAAATGTGAAACTAATATTATTCGTGTTTTATCGTAAGATTTTGATATATATTCCTAAATAGATTAAAAGACTGTTAATATAACACATTCAGTTGACTCGATCCCTTCCTCAAAATAAAAAGTTCCAATACCGGAACCAGTTTCGGAATTCCGAAATTAGGCCTCCGATATCGGAACTCAGTTCCGGAATCGAAAACATTCCGATATTGCATGCCCTAGTCATTACCAGTTTTTGTGGTTGAAGTTTCAATATGAAATTGAATAATTAAAGAATAAATAATGTTGTGGCAGTAGTTATCATAATATTCTCTGTTAATAGCGTAGAACTAGAAACTAGCTTCGTCATAATAGAAAAAGATTTTGCTTTGCTACAAAAGCAAAAAACCAGTACTGAAGGATTCTGTATCTCAGATACGTCACAAATTATTATAAGCAACACAGTCAGATATATATTTTCCAACCAAACAATTTAATCAATACTCTCATTAGAGTTCAATAAAATATAACTTTTTATAGAACTGTAATATTGGCCGGTTTCGCCACAGCAAAAATAATCAAATTTACATTTGTATGCATAAATGGATTTAAAAATTCAAGAACCCGACTATGAACCGGTCCGTTAAATAGCAATGAACTTTCGGCTTCTAAATAATATTCCTGTATCGGATCGAACAAAAACCATTTGGCTACTGTAACAAATAAAATGAGTGTACATTTTTGACGACCTATGTGGCGCGGTGTGAGATGGTCCGCCGACCCAGGAGGTTGCGGTTTCGATTCCCGCCTCGGTAAAAATGTTAATACGATCTGCAGATATTTTATACCAATCAAATGTACAAATTAGAACTAATATTTCCAATTGAAACAATTGAGCTAACTGCAGACTGTTGCAAACACTCCACAGGTATCTCAACTGATCCATATCAGTACCGGTTGGAAGCGTCCCCAAGACGCTGCGTTGGCTACATTGCCTCGCTGTTATATATTGTATTCAGTATTATATATTATATTTAGTTTCCAAATACAAGCTCTGGTTAGCATGGTGGTAGATGATGCTATGTAGATTATATTATCCAGCATTATATATTTATACAGAACAAATCATGTCATCAATTACGAATTCGGCCGGCTAAAATACTATAATAGAACTGAGAATTTTCGTAGGAGTGTCTACGTCATAGCACTATCTACCCCGTAGCACTGCCTACGCCGTAGCCCTGCCTACGCCGTAGCCCTGCCTACGCCGTAGCAAAGCTCGAGTACACCAAACATTCCGCAGACAAGAATTCTGCTACTTTATCTTTATACTACTTTTGCTCTTTTTCTACAGACTGTGCTAACTAACTAAGAATAATGTCAGCCAAGTGCGAATCGGACCACGCGGGTTCCGTACATATTGTGCTAACGGTAAATCTCGGAATTTAAAATAAGGAAGGCACACCACTGTTTTAGTAAGCGGTCTTTTTTATCGTCGTGCATGGTATTTAAAATTAAATAAAAAATATTTTTAATATTTTTTTTTTCTTTAGCTCTTTTTATAATATATATATATATATATAATCTTTAATATTCATATCTTTCTTGTATCTAATAGAACCAAATATCGTAGTAGCGAAAGGTTTGTTAATAGAATCTTTGACTAGAACATAGCAGAGCTTGTGAATAAATATGCAAAGTAACGACGAACGTAGTTTATATAGTAAAAAGAACATACTCTTCGTTCTCATGTCATCGATTTTTCGTTAAAATATTCTTCACGTCTATAAGTCTCAACGGAACATAATTACGTACGTCCTAACTTAACGGATTGAATTTAGCTGGAGAAGGAGAAACCAGCGTAATGTCGCGGGCAGAACCCACTGGGTAAATAAATATAGGCATATGATCAACCACACACCAAATACATTTAGTATTTCATAACCTACATCTCATAATAGCGAGTGTTTTTTCTCGTAAAGAATCGTGGTTGATTCGCGCTACTCGAACCAAAGAGACGTGCGAAGTTGAATTTCGATCGATCGATGCGACGTTTCAGATTTCAGCCCTATGTTAAATTTACAGTGGAATTTACTGTGAGTGTTAAGGTAAACTATGATAGCATTTCTATTTACATATTGTTGTAAAGCTTTAGCATAGCTGTTATGTTGCAACCAGAAAATAATAACTTTAGATAAGTTATTCTTATTATACTTAAATAAAGATAATCTTTTCTGATTGACATGGATCTATGATCCAATGTTTTAACTGTGTGAAATCAATATACATTTACAAAAACAATACAACTTATAGATAAAAATAAGTACTTAGGTCTATAAAACAATCGAACTATCTACGAACTGTTGCAAAACAATCTAGGAGTAGTTCGACAAATCCAAATCAATACCAATCGGAAGCGTACCCAAGACTCTGGCTATATTGCCCTGCTATATGGCAATGCCGATGCGCTGCGCCCGGGTCACGTGTGAAAACTAAAACATCGAATCGTAATTAGACGTCTATCTCTCTTGTTAGGACATATAAATGTATATTTATATAAAGATCTAATGAAATTGCCCACAAATGTTATATCAGTCGGTACCTAAGTTTAATCTGCTATTATTTGAACGAAAACTCGTTCCCGAGAAAGCTGTTTTGAGTGAATGCGCTCCTTTGATGCTCAGAAAGCTCTCACAAGGTGCTCGGATCCAAACGAATAAGGGTTGATAACATATCCAAACAATTTCTTCATTTTAGCTCGATCGTTTAAATAAACTGCTGAGGAATAATATAGCTATATCTGCTATATATTCTGCGGAGTACTTTAAAGATAGAATCATGGCGTTATAAATAATTGTTGATATTTATTTGCGGTATGTCATACATGTAATTAATATAGCACAGTGGTGTTCATCTTCGTATGACCTGGTAGGTTAAAAGTCTCGTAGTTATAATCGTTTTAGTTTTAATAAATAAAATTTCATGTTTTTATTATAAAACGGTTATCTTCATTTCACCCAAATATTCTAGTTTCAAAATATTTCTGTATATTTTATTATTATTATAGAAATTGATATCACAGGTGTAAGCTAGAAATGAAGCACTATAACAAAAATTATTTTTAGGATTTGGGGATTCCACAAAGAATTTTGTTTGTAATTCAATTAATTATTTCTCATTTCTTTGTTTTATTAAGAAAAGTTAAATACCATTATTTTACTTATACTATTCATATTCGACCTACCGCTACAGGTTAAACTTATGGTGTACAGTCTCTCACAATACTTTGTTTTTAATCTCTAGCTTTTATACTAATAGTTTAAGCTCCTACTATGTACGTAAGCTTGATTACCTTTGTGCGAGGAAATAAACATGTATTTATTTATTAATATTGAAGAATCAGACTCACTCCGGGTCAATGTGAATATATATATATAAACTACCTACGTTACGTAGACTGAATTATTAAGAAAATAATTAAACCAAAACTCCAAAATAATTAACAATTACATAAAACCAAAAATTATTAAATGAATATCTGAGTCAATTTGATATTTATTTATACAATATAAATAACAATTACAGTATTATCAATGACAATAATATGTGAATATTCCTACTGAAAGCGTACGAAGAATTCCTTTGTAAATATTACTTCGAACAGAATAACTCGTACAAAACGTTAATGCCTTATTATTATTTCAACAACGTATTTCATTATTTCCTTGTGAACGTATTTTCGTACTGTTACGAACGGATCAGTTCAATTTGTATTTCAATTTGCATTCCATTTCCCTTTGACCAGAACACGGTCATTAAAGTATTTCAATTAAAACTTAAAACTATCCAAATACAGAGAATGGTACACTTTTTCACAGATACTTTGAAAACATGAAACGCCAATATTCACTATTGTTTGTATAAGATTTTAGAATAAGAGTCAGTAAAATATTCTGAAAACGTGGGCAGTAAAACAAATGGTAAGGATGTCTTTACAAATCGTATCCTTCTATTTTTACCTTCTAGTTTCTATCCGCGGCTTATCCGGAGCTTCGCAGGCGTTGTTTCTACGGAATTCAAAGGTTATTTATTTATTTCCTATTGGAACTGTTTTATGAGTTAAAACGTATATCTATGCAAAATTTCAGTCTGTTCCGAGCTGCAGCTTAAAAAGGTTTCAAACTAAGGATTTAACTGAGGATTTCGAGAGGCGCAAATAAACAGGTTTCTTGAAAGCCTACGAATTTGCTCCCTTTTGAGTCGAGGCCCTAGGTCCGTGGGGTACCGAGGCTCTCCAGGTTTTAAAATTAATATCTGAGCGTCTGGGCGAAGCGACGTGTGACCCCAGAACTGGTCACGGCGATGGCATGGCAATGCCATACTAATATAATAATGCAGCCAGCATCTTGGGTGCACTTCCGATTGGTATTGATTATAATTAGTATTATCTGTTGAGCTACCTGTAGTTTGTTTGCAACTTACTGCAGTTAGCTCGATTGTGTCAATTGTAAATACTAGTTCTAATTTCGTTATTTGATTGTAATTTTCTTTGTTAATAAAGGTTTTACACAGACTCAGGTACATCCATCCATCCAAACATGCAAAGTTCCGCGTACAAGATTAGTAAATAAATAATGCTGGACAACCCACGCATCATCTAGCCCCAAGTTAAGCAGAGCTTGTGTTTGGGTACTAGTTGACTGATACACATAATACAATATATTACACAGATAGATATTTTTATCATACATAGAAAACGACCAGAACATCCTGAACAACTACAATATTTGTCCCAAGGCTAGAATCGAAACCGCAACCTGAGTCGCAGGCAGATCTTCGCTCACCGCGCCACAGAGGTCGTTAATGTGTACAGTTTGATTAGCGTGATGTAAGACAGGGCCCGTTCTTACGGGCATCGTTTTATTACAGGTAGGTTAAGTATAGTATATATATATATATATATATATATATATATATATATATACACACAACGTATAAACGCAACAACAAAAAAATCTGTACAGATTTGGTTCAAAATGTTTATCTGGTAAGCTCAACTATCTTTATGGTTTAACACAGTTAAAAAACACTAGAGCCGATGTAAAATTAAATTAGCCAACTATAAAACACATTTTGAGGATAAAATCTGGACTCGAAAAGATAGTCATAATATTCTATTTATAATGAGATTTCAACCCTTACAAAAACGACTAAAGCGTTCTCCGTCAGATAGAGGTACAAACCAAGCCTAACGAACTCAGTGAACTTTCTACTGTTCTGTAATATATACCTATAGATATAGGCACCGATATAGCCCACAAGTTTATATTATATCGGTACAAAGTTAAGATAAGAAGAAAGCGTAATCTATTCTTGAACGATAATGGTGGGTCGATATGACACAGTATTTACTGCCTGCACCTGCACATAAGATACCAAGAGGTAGGTGATACGCCTGTAGAGTGAAAAACCTCATTGCCTTCAAGACGTCAAGTTATAACTTTTTTATTATTTTCTTTGGCGGTGTTAATGAACAATGAACGTCACAGTAAAAAAGTTTAATTAGAGGCTCAGAGCTAGTGCAAGCGGATGGCGGATGCAGACGGCGGCGCGGGTGCGAAGTGAGGGCGGGCGGAGAC